>CM032157.1:29205350-29254976 GCA_018901935.1 Pugionium cornutum | reverse complement strand
ATGACTCGCTGTGCCACAGTCCTTGTATCTCTCAGCAAAGTCAGGATCATCCTTGTACAGGTCCTTGATGTGTTCGAATCCTAGGCCTTTGCCTCCATGGTGGATATCAAGGCAAACCTCCTTGATAGTGCATCGGCTACCACATTATCTTTGCCCTTCTTTTACTTGATGACGTATGGGAAGGTCTCTATGAACTCCATCCACCTGGCATGTCTCCTCTTGAGATTGGTTTGCCCTCTAAGGTGTTTGACAGTCTCATGATCAGTGTGGATCACAAACTCCTTGGGCAGCAAGTAATGCTGCCAAGTCTCCAATGCTCGGACAAGGGCATAGAGCTCCTTGTCATAAGTGGGGTAGTTCAGTAAGGCACCACCTAGCTTCTCACTGAAGTATGCCACTGGTCTCCCTCCTTGGGTTAGCACTGCTCCTATGCCTATTCCAGAGGCATCACACTCCACTTCAAACGTCTTGTTGAAGTCGGGCAGGACTAGCACTGGTGCATGTGTAAGGCTGTCCTTCAAGGCCTTGAATGCCTTCTCCTGAGCTTCTCCCCAGCTGAATCCCACGTTCTTCTTCACTACTGCCGTCAGTGGTGAGGCAATACTGCTGAAGTTGGGCATGAATCTCCTATAGAAGCTGGCCAATCCGTGGAAGCTCCTTACTTGGCTGATGTTGCCTGGTGTTGGCCATTCTTGTATGGCTCGAATCTTTTCCTCATCAACCTGTAGGCCCTGTGAACTTACAACAAAACCAAAAAAGACAAGCTTATCAGTACAAAAGGTGAACTTCTTGAGATTGGCATAAAGCTCTTCTTGTCGAAGGGTTTTGAGTACCATCTCAAGATGTGCGAGGTGTTCCCGTAGGCACTTACTATAAACTAGTATATCATCAAAGTAAACTATCACAAACTTACTGAGGTACGCCCTAAGAACTTGGTTCATAAGGCGCATGAAGGTGCTTGGGGCATTAGTCAAGCCGAATGACATGACTGTCCACTCGTAGAGCCCTTGCTTTGTCTTGAAAGCAGTCTTCCACTCATCACCTTCCTTCATTCTTACCTGGTGGTATCCACTTTTGAGGTCTATCTTGGAGAAGACCGTGGCTCCACTCAGCTCATCTAGCATGTCATCCAGTCGTGGTATTGGATGCCGGTACTTGACTGTGATGTTGTTGATTGCTCGGCAGTCCACGCACATGCACCAAGTCCCATCCTTCTTGGGCACTAGTTGCACTGGTACGGCACATGGACTGAGGCTCTCTCGAACATATCCTTTCTCCAGGAGCTCCTTGATTTGCTTCTCAAGCTCCTTGTACTCCTCTGGACTCATCCGGTAGGCTGGCCGGTTGGGCAGGGCTGCTCCGGGCACTAGATCAATCTGGTGTTCTATGCCACGTAAAGGAGGCAAGCCTGCTGGTATCTCCTCTGGAAATACATCCTGGAACTTGTTGAGGAGAGTTGCTACTTCAGGAGGTAGCTCTACCTGTCCCTGTGCTATACTCAAAACTTCTTTGAAGACCATTAGTAACATTAAATCCTTCGAGGCTAAAGCTCTCCGGACATGGCTTGGTTGAATAAGAAAATTAGACTTGATAAGTTTCTTTTCCTTACTCATTTGGAGTTGTAGCTCGTGTACCTGGGCAGGTGTAAGAGGAGCTAGGCTGACCTTTCTCTTGTCATGCACGAAGGTGTAGAGATTGGTTCGGGCATCATGCCTGGTCTCTTTGTCAAACTGCCATGGTCTTCCTAGTAGAAGTTGGCCAGCTTGCATGGGCACCACGTCGCACACGACTTGGTCTTGGTACTTGCTCTCACTGAATGGCACAGTGACTTGCTCATGGATCTTGAGCTCCACTTTTTCATCCAGCCATCTCAGTCTATATGGTCGAGGATGCCTTGTGTTCTCTAGACCTAGCTTATCAACCATATATGCACTAGCAACGTTAGTGCAAGAACCACCATCTATGATGAGGTTACATACCTTGCCCTTGATGGTGCAATGGCTGTGGAAGATGTTCTCCCTTTGGATGGTCTCTGAAGGATCCATCATTGCACTGAGGATGCGTCTAGTGACCAGCACTTCCTCCACATCAGGGTACTCAATGTCACCATACTCCTCTTCTGGTTCATAGTCCTCTTCATCTTGGGACTCATATTCTCCAGCCTCCGTAATCAACATGACCCGGTTGTTTGGGCACTCCCTTGAGATGTGTCCACGACCCCTACACTTGAAACAAGTGATGTCACGTGATCTTTGAGGGTTAGAAGACTTACCAGGCTCTCTCTGGTCACGGGTGGGTTCAGGAGGCTTGCTCTTGAACCTTGACTCGATCTCTATGCTCTTGCCTTTGTCTATGGGCTTGGGCATGTTGCTTGGTGCCCAAGGTGTCTTAGGCTAGCTGCGGATGTCTTGGCTCTTACGTTTGATGTGCTGCTAAGCCTGGACAGATAGGTGGAACAAGTCTTTGAAGTCATTGTAGATTTGCCTTTCCAACTTGCGGCTGATTCTTTCTTGGAGTCCATCCAAGAATTGTGCCATCAATGCTTCTTCATCATCATTGAGCTCCAATCTGTTCCTTAGCTTCTCGAACTCTTCATAGTACTCCTCTACTGATCTAGTACCCTGCTTAAGAGTACGAAAACGACGTTGCAAATCTCTATGAAAGTAAGGTGGAACAAACCTTTGTCGCATGAGGTCCTTCATGTCGACCCATGAGTCTATGGGTCTCATTCTCTTCCTCCTTCTGTCAGATACCTCACGATCCCACCAGATGAGGGCATTGTCCGTGAGTTGTGCTACTGCCATTGAGACTCTCCTAGGTCCTGGTTGGTTGTAGTGATCAAAGATATGATCCATTCTCCTCTCCCAATCTAGGTAAGCCTCGGGGTGTACTTTTCCTGCAAAACTTGGAGGAGTTAGTTTAACATCAGGATGAATTACCCGGTTTTAGGTGTGTTCAGCTCCATCCTCATGATGCCTAGGAGGCATTCTTGGTCTCTGGTGAAGACCATATGGCTCAAAGCCATCATCTTCTGCCTCTGGTTGCCGTGGAGGTCCTCTCGGCCTATGGTGATAGTTATGAGGTTGTGTGTCCTCATCTCCATCTGGCTGGGGTTCCTCCTGTTCGTGCCATGTCCTAAGGTGCTCAGGACCCTCAGGACGGTCTTGCTCAGCCCTCACGTGCCTTATGGCCTGGAATCTCACAGGCCTCTCCACGCGCTCCAATCTCTCGCCTATGGATGCGAGTTGTGTTTGGAGTGTGGTGAACATGGCCATCATGGCTTCGCTTGCTTCTCTATTTTCTTCTCCCATGGTGTGCTACAAAGAAAGAAGACAAGTTAGGATGCTCCTAAATTGTTAGGAGGGTTTTCTTTTTATAAGGGGTTTGAAAAAATCCAAAAAGGAAAAATCCTAAGGAAAGGAAATTCGAATAAAAGGAAAAGGAAACTTCCTAGACAACTTGTGCTAGCTGTCCAATTCGAAATCTTTTGGGTATTTTCCTATTTTCTTTTCTTTTCTTTTGTTTTCTTTTTAATTTAACTTAAAATTAGTGGAAATATGAATTAAACAAAAAGGAAAACGTGAATGGCAATGCAAAAGTGAATCTAAACCCTAGTGATACACGTAGAAGGCTAGATGCACTCGGTTTGGAGTTTGAGGTTATTTTTTTGATTTTTCTTGAATGCGACTTAAACTAATGCAAGAACTAAAAACAAAACAAGCAAAAGGATAGAAACAACCTGGTTTAGGAGCTTTAAGCTCTGATACCAAAATGATACAAGCCTTGATTCAAGGCTGTATGCGCGTGGGCTGTTTGTAGAAGTTTAGGTGAGAAACTCAACCTTAGGCTTCTGGATGGGGGTTTTCTGGTTGGTAAAAGATGGAAGGGTGAAGTGAACCACACGAGGGGTGATGAACCTCGTGATAAATCACAAACTTAGAGCTAGGAGGGCTGGTCTCAACTAGGTTCTAAGCGCACAAGCTTCTTTGAGAGAATAAATTGTAAAGAAAATTCGATCTATATTAATTAGCAAAAAGGTTGTCGAACTACAATGCTGGAAGGAGCCTTATTAATATGCTCGACAGCTTGACCTTCTAGGGTCGACTCAACCAAATAAAAGGAAAGTTTACAAAAGTGCACAAAAGGAAAAGATACAAAAGTGTATAACCGAAAAAGGACCTATTCCTAAAATGTTTTTAACTCAATAAAAGTAAATACTCTAGATCCTACCCTGCAAAACAGAAAGAGGCAAATATTCTTATTGAAAACTTACCTTAGCTTACCTCATGGCCAAGAAATGGAAGGTGGCCGTCCTTGTGGCATGCACGCGCCTTGCTCCTAGTCTTCGACTTGGAGTAGGGTTAAAAATCTTTGGGCCCTGACCTCTCTTGCCACTAAAGCCCAAGTCTCTGATGTTCCTTGTGTTGTTGAGAAGCCATTGGACTCTAATTTGCTCTTCTGTCCCATTGTCCTTAGCTGCTCTTCCTCTAGGAGCTTGTCGACCCATAAGCTGAATTTGTGGAAGAGTGCCCTTGATCTGCTTCTTGTCATTGCTCCTTGAGGTACCACTGGTGTAGATACTTCTTCTAGGTGCATGTCCTGGAGCTGGTAGCTCATTTGGTCCGAGTCTTCTTGTGTGGAAGTGGAATTGCGCGTGTACTCGGCTGTACCGGCTGGATTGTGCGCGGTACTGGCCGGGATGCCTTCAGGACCGGCCAACTTGATCCCGGAGTTGGCGGTATCACCAGAGGGACCGGCGGTGTTATCCACGTCCCCACCAAGTGTGCCGGGAGCTTGGGTCTCTCCGCCGGCGATGCTGACCAGTCTGGTCCTATAGGTCGAGGGTCCGGCGGTACTGCCTGGTCCGGCGGTACTGCCTGGTCCGGCAGACGTGCCAGATGGTCCTGCTGTCTCGGGCAAGCTTCCTGGTCGGCCAGTCTGGTCTCCTGGCTGGATGTACGACCTGATATCCTCATCAGGGTTCCTCCTGTTTGTGCCGTGTCCTAAGGTGCTCAGGACCCTCAGGACGGTCATGCTCAGCTCTGACGTGCCTTATGGCCTGGAATCTCACTGATATTTCCACGCGCTCCAACCTCTCGCCTATGGATACGAGTTGCGTTTGGAGTGTGGTGAACATGGCCATCATGGCTTCGGTTGCTTCTCTATTTTCTTCTCCCATGGTGTGCTACAAAGAAAGAAGACAAGTTAGGATGCTCCTAAATTATTAGGAGGGTTTTCTTTTTATAAGGGGTTCGAAAAAATGCAAAAAGGAAAATCCTAAGGAATGGAAAATTCGAATAAAAGGAAAAAGGAAACTTTCTTGACAACTTGTGCTAGCTGTCCAATTCGAAATCTTTTGGGTAATTTCCTATTTTCTTTTCTTTTCTTTTTCTTTTCTTTTTAATTTAACTTAAAATTAATGGAAATGTCAATTAAACAAAAAGGAAAACGTGAATGGCAATGCAAAAGTGAATCTAAACCCTAGTGATACACGTAGAAGGCTAGATGCACTCGGTTTGGAGTTTGATGTTATTTTTTTATTTTTCTTGAATGCGACTTAAACTAATGCAAGAACTAAAAACAAAACAAGCAAAAGGATAGAAACAACCTGGTTTAGGAGCTTTAAGCTCTGATACCAAAATGATACAAGCCTTGATTCAAGGATGTATGCGCGTGGGCTGTTTGGAGAAGTCTAGGTGAGAAACTTGACCTTAGACTTCTTGGATGGGGGTTTGTGGATTGGTATTCGATGGAAAGGTGAAATGAACCACACGAGGGGTGATGAACCTCGTGATAAATCACAAACTTAGAGCTAGGAGGGCTGGTCTCAACTAGGTTCTAAGCGCACAAGATTCTTGAGAGAAAACTTGTTGGGGAAAAAGTTCTATATTTATTAATATCAAAGAGGTTGTCGAACTACAATGCTGGAAGGAGCCTTATTAATATGCTCAACTGCTTGACCTACTAGGGTCGACTCAAATAAGAAAAGGAAAACTTACAAAACTGCACAAAGGAAAAGATACAAAAGTGTATAACCGAAAAAGGACTTATTCCTAAAATATTCTTGACTCAAAAATGTAAAGCATCTAGATCCTACCCTGCAAAACAGAAAGAGGCATATATTCGAATTGAAACTTACCTTAACTTACCTCACGGCCAAGAAATGGAAGGTGGCCGTCCTTGTGGCATGCACGCGCCTTGCTCCTAGTCTTCAACTTGGAGTAGGGTTAAAAATCTTTGGGCCCTGACCACTCTTGCCACTAAAGCCCAACTCTCTGATGTCCCTTGTGTTGTTGAGAAGCATTTGGACTCTACTTTGCTCTTCTGGCTCATTGTCCTTAGCTGATCTTCCTCTCGGAGCTTGTCCACCCATAAGCTGAATTTGTGGAAGAGTGCCCTTGATCTGCTTCTTGTCATTGCTCCTGGTGGCACTACTGGTGTGGATACATCCTCTAGATGCATGTCCTGAAGCTGGTAGCTTATCTGGTCCGAGTTTCCTTGTGTGGAAGTTGAATTGCTCGTGCACTCGGCTGGATCGACTGTACCGGCTGGACTGTGCAAGGTACTGGCCGGAACGCCTTCAGGACTGGCCAAGTTGATACCGGAGTTGGTGGCATCACCAAGGGGACCGGCGGTGTCATCCACATCCCCACCAAGTGTGCAGGAAGCTTGGGCCTCTCCGCTGGCAATGCTGGTTGCTCTGGTCCTATTGGTCAAGGGTCCGGCGGTATTGCTTGTACTGGCAGGCGTGCCAGATGGCCCGGCTGTCTCGGGCAAGCTTCCTGGTCGGCCAGTCTGGTCTCCTGGCTGGATGTACGACCTGATGTCCTCATCATTGGGGCATTAGTCAAGCCAAATGGCATGACTGTCCACTCGTAGAGCCCTTGCTTTGTCTTGAAAGCAGTCTTCCATTCATCACCTTCTTTCATCCTGACCTGGTGGTATCCACGCTTGAGGTCTATCTTAGAGAAGACCGTGGCTCCACTCAGCTCATCTAGCATGTCATCCAGCCATGGTATTGGATGCCGGTACTTGACTGTGATGTTGTTGATTGCTCGGCAGTCCACGCACATGCGCCAAGTCCCATCCTTCTTGGGCACTAATAGCACTGGTACGGCACATGGACTGAGGCTCTCTCAAAACATATCCTTTCTCCAGGAGCTCCTTGACTTGCTTCTCAAGCTCCTTGGACTCCTCTGGACTCATCCTGTAGGCTGGCCGGTTGGGCAGGGCTGCTCCGGGCACTAGATCAATCTGGTGTTCTATGCCACGTAAAGGAGGCAAGCCTCCTGGTATCTCCTCTGGAAATACATCCTGGAACTTGTTGAGGAGAGTTGCTACTTCAGGAGGTAGCTCTACCTGTTGTTTTTCTACATTCAACACTTCCTTGAAAACCATTAGTAACGTTAAATCCTTCGAGGCTAAAGCTCTCGGGACATGGCTTGGTTGAATAAAAAAATTAGACTTGATAAGTTTCTTTTCCTTACTCATTTGGAGTTGTAGCTCATGTACCTGGGCAGGTGTAAGAGGAGCCAAGCTGACCTTTCTTTTGTCATGCACATAAGTGTAGAGATTGGTTTGGCCATCATGCCTGGTCTCTTTGTCAAACTGCCATGGTCTTCCTAGCAGAAGATGGCCAGCTTGCATGGGCACCACGTCGCACACGACTTGGTCTTGGTACTTGCCCACACTGAAGGGCACAATGACTTGCTCATGGATCTTGAGCTCCACTTTGTCATCCAGCCATCTTAGTCTATATGGTCGAGGATGCCTTGTTTTCTCTAGACCTAGCTTATCAACCATATATGCACTAGCAACGTTAGTGCAAGAACCACCATCTATGATGAGGTTACATACCTTGCCCTTGATGGTGCAACGGCTGTGGAAGATGTTCTCCCTTTAGATGGTCTCTGAAGGATCCACCATTGCACTGAGGATACGTCTAGTGACCAGCACTTCCCCCACATCAGGGTACTCAATGTCACCATACTCTTCCTCTGGTTCATAGTCCTCTTCATCCTGGGACTCATACTCTCCTGCCTCCGTAATCAGCATGACTTGGTTGTTTGGGCACTCCCTTGAGATGTGTCAACGTCCCCTGCACTTGAAACAAGTGATGTCACGTGATCTTTGAGGGTTAGAAGACTTACCAGGCTCTCTCTGGTCACGGGTGGGTGCAGGAGGCTTGCTCTTGAACCTTGACTCGATCTCTATGCTCTTGCCTTTGTCTACGGGCTTGGGAATGTTGCTTGGTGCCCAAGGTGTCTTAGGCTTGCTGCGGATGTCTTGGCTCTTACATTTGATGTGCTGCTTAGCTTGCACATATAGGTGGAACAAGTCTTTGAAGTCATTGTAGATTTGCCTTTCCACCTTGCGGCTGATCCTTTCTTGGAGTCCATCCAAGAATTGTGCCATCAATGCTTCTTCATCATCATTGAGCTCCAATCTGTTCCTTAGCCTCTCGAACTCTTCATAGTACTCCTCTACTGATCTGGTACCCTGCTTAAGAGTACGAAAACGATGTTGCAAATCTCTATGAAAGTAAGGTGAAACAAACCTTTATCGCATGAGGTCTTTCATGTCGACCCATGAGTCTATGGGCCTCATTCTCTTCCTCCTTCCGTCAGATACCTCACGATCCCACCAGATGAGGGCATTGTTCGTGAGTTGTGCTACTGCCATTGAGACTCTCCTAGGTCCTGGTTGGTTGTAGTGATCAAAGATATGATCCATTCTTCTTTCCCAATCTACGTAAGCCTCGGGGTCTACTTTTCCTGCAAAACTAGTAGGAGTTAGCTTAACATCAGGATGATTTACCCGGTTGTAGGTGTGTTCATCTCCATCCTCATGATGTCTAGGAGGCATTCTTGGTCTCTGGTGAAGACCAATTGGCTCAAAGCCATCATCTTCTGCCTCTGGTTGCCGTGGAGGTCCTCTCGACCTATGGTGATAGTTATGAGGTGGTGCGTCCTCATCTCCATCTGGCTTGGGTTCCTCTTGTTCGTGCTGTGTCCTAAGGTGCTCAGGACCCTCAGGACGGTCTTGCTCAGCTCTCACGTGCCTTATGGCTTGGAATCTCACCGGTCTTTCCACGCGCTCCAACCTCTCGCCTATGGATGCGAGTTGTGTTTGGAGTGTGGTGAACATGGCCATCATGGCTTCGGTTGCTTCTGTGTTTTCTTCTGCCATTGTGTGCTACAAAGAATGAAGACAAGTTAGGATGCTCCTAAATTATTAGGAGGGTTTTCTTTTTATAAGGATTCGAAAATTTGCAAAAAGGAAAAAATCTGAGAATTGGAAATTCAAAGATATGAAGATTTGAAAAAAAGGAAACTTTTTTGACAACTTGTGCTAGCTGTCCAATTCGAATTTTTTTTTGTATCTTTTCTATTTTCTTATTCTTTTCTTTTTAATTAAACTTTAAAATAAACGAAATATGATTTAAACAAAAAGGAAAACGTGAATGGCAATGCAAAAGTGAATCTAAACCCTAGTGATACACGTAGAAGGCTAGATGCACACGGTTTGGAGTTTGATGTTATATTTTGATTTTTCTTGAATGCGACTTAAACTAATGCAAGAAATAAAAACAAAACAAGCAAAAGGATAGAAACAACCTGGTTTAGGAGCTTTAAGCTCTCATACCAAAAGGATACAAGCCTTGATTCAAGGATGTATGCGCGTGGGCTGTTTGGAGAAGTTTAGGTGAGAAACTCGACCTTAGACTTCTTGGATAGGAGTTTTTGGGTTGGTATTCGATGAAAAGGTGAAGTGAACCACACAAGGGGTGATGAACCTCGTGATAAATCACAAACTTAGGGCTAGGAGGGCTGGTCTCAACTAGATTCTAAGCGCACAAAATTCTTGAGAGAAAACTTGTTGGGGAAAAAGTTCTATCTTTATTAATATCAAAAAGGTTGTCGAACTACAATTCTGGAAGGAGCCTTATTAATATGCTCGACAGCATGACCTTCTAGGGTCGACCCAAATAAGAAAAGGAAAACTTACAAAAGTGCACAAAGGAGAAGATACAAAAGTGTATAATCGAAAAAGGACCTATTCCTAAAATGTCTTTGACTCAATAAAGTAAATATTCTAGATCCTACCCTGCAAAACAGAAAGAGGCATATATTCGAATTGAAACTTACCTTAACTTACCTCATGGCGAAGAAATGGAAGGTGGCCGTCCTTGTGGCATGCACACGCCTTGCTCCTAGTCTTCGACTTGGAGTAGGGTTAAGAATCTTTGGGCCCTGACCTCTCTTGCCACTAAAGCCCAAGTATCTGATGTTCCTTTTGTTGTTGAGAAGCCTTTGGACTCTTCCTTGCACTTCTGGCCCATTTTCCTTAGCCGATCTTCCTTTATGAGCTTGTCAACCCATAAGCTGAATTTGTGGAAGAGTGCCCTTGATCTGCTTCTTGTCATTGCTCCTTGAGGTACCACTGGTGTAGAGACTTCCTCTAGGTGCATGTCCTGGAGCTGGTAGCTCATTTGGTCCGAGTCTTCTTGTGTAGAAGTGGAAATGCGCGTGTACTCAGCTGGATCGGCTATACCGGCTGGATTGTGCGAGGTACTGGCCGGAATGCCTTCAGGGCCGGCCAAGTTGATCCCGGAGTTGGCGGCATCACCAGAGGGACCAGCGGTGTCATCCACGTTGCCACCAAGTGTGCCGGAAGCTTGGGCCTCTCCACCGGCAATGCTGGTTGCTCTGGTCCTTGTGGTCGAGGGTCCGGCGGTACTGCTTGGGCCGGCAGGCGTGCTAGATGGTCTGGCTGTCTCGGGCAAGCTTCCTGGTCGGCCAGTGTGGTCTCCTGGCTGGATGTACGACCTCATGTCCTCATCAGAGAGTCTCAATGGCAGTAGCACAACTCACGGACAATGCCCTCATCTGGTAGGATTGTGAGGTCTCTGACCGAAGGAGGAAAAGATTGAGGCGTGTAGACTCATGGGTCGATGTGAAAGACCTCATGCGACAAAGGTTTGTTCCACCTTACTTTCATAGAGATTTGCAACGACGTTTTCGTACTCTTAAGCAGGGTACCAGATCAGTAGAGGAGTACTATGAAGAGTTCGAGAAGCTAAGGAACAGGCTGGAGCTCAATGATAATGAAGAAGCGTTGATGGCATAATTCTTGGATGGACTGCAAGAGAGGATCATCAGCAAGGTGGAAAAGCAAATCTACAATGACTTCAAGGATTTGTTCCACCTATCTGTCCAGGCTGAGCAGCACATCAAACGTAAGAGCCAAGACATCCGCAGCAAGCCTAAGACGCCTTGGGCAGCAAGCAACATTCCCAAGCCCGTAGACAAAGTGATGAGGACATTAGGTCGTACATCCAGCCAGGAGACCAGAATGGCCGACCAGGAAGCTTGTCCGAGACAGCCAGGCCATCTAGCACGTCTGCCGGCCCAAGCAGTACCGCCGGACCCTCGACCAATAGGACCAGACTGACCAGCATTGCTGGCGGAGAGTCCCAAGCTTCCGGCACACTTGGTGGCAACATGGATGACACCGCCGGTCCCCTTGGTGATGCCACCAACTCTGGGATCAACTTGGCCGGTCCTGAAGGCATTCCGGCCAGTACCTCGCACAATCCAGCCGGTACAGCCGATCCAGCTGAGTACGCGCGCATTTCCACTTCTACACAAGAAGACTCGGACCAAATGAGCTACCAGCTCCAGGACATGCACCTAGAGGAAGTCTCTACACCAGTGGTACCTCAAGGAGCAATGACAAGAAGCAGATCAAGGGCACTCTTCCACAAATTCAGCTTATAGGTCGACAAGTTCCTAGAGGAAGATCGACTAAGGACAATGGGCCAAAAATGCAAGGAAGAGTCCAATGGCTTCTCAACAACACAAGGGACATCAGAGACTTGGGCTTTAGTGGCAAGAAAGGTCAGGGCCCAAAGATTCTTAACCCTACTCCAAGTCGAAGACTAGGAGCAAGGCGCATGCATGCCACAAGGACGGCCACCTTCCATTTCTAGGCCATGAGGTAAGTTAAGGTAAGTTTCAATTCGAATATATGCCTCTTTCTGTTTTGCAGGGTAGGATCTAGAATATTTACTTTTATTGAGTCAAAGACATTTTAGGAATAGGTCCTTTTTCGATTATACACTTTTGTATCTTTTCCTTTTGTGCACTTTTGTAAGTTTTCCTTTTCTTATTTGGGTCGACCCTAGAAGGTCAAACTGTCGAGCATATTAATAAGGCTCCTTCCAGCATTGTAGTTCGACAACCTTTTTGATATTAATAAAGATCGAATTTTCTTTCAACAAGTTATTCTCTCAAGAGACTTGTGCGCTTAGAACCTAGTTGAGACCAGCCCTCCTAGCTCTAAGTTTGTGATTTATCACGAGGTTCATCACCCCTCGTGTGGTTCACTTCACCCTTCCATCTTTTACCAACCAGAAAACCCCCATCCAGAAGCCTAAGGTTGAGTTTCTCACCTAATCTTCTCCAAACAGCCCACGCGCACCCAATCCTTGAATCAAGGCTTGTACCATTTTGGTATCAGAGCTTAAAGCTCCTAAACCAGGTTGTTTCTATCCTTTAGCTTGTTTTGTTTTTAATTCTTGCATTAGTTTAAGTCGCATTCAAGAAAAATAAAAAAATAACATCAAACTCCAAACCGAGTGCATCTAGCCTTCTACGTGTATCACTAGGGTTTAGATTCACTTTTGCATTACCATTCATGTTTTTCTTTTTGCTTAAATCATATTTTCTTTATTTTTAAGTTAAATTAAAAAGAAAAGAAAAAAGAAAATAGAAAAAATACCAAAGAAATTCGAATTGGACAGCTAGCACAAGTTGTCAAGAAAGTTTCCTTTTTTTCAAATCTTCACATTTTTGAATTTTCAATTCTCAGATTTTTTCCTTTTTACAAATTTTCGAATCCTTATAAAAAGAAAACCCTCCTTATAATTTAGGAGCATCCTAACTTGTCTTCTTTCTTTGTAGCACACAATGGCAGAAGAAAATAGAGAAGCAACCAAAGCCATGATGGCCATGTTCACCACTCTCCAAACACAACTCGCATCAATAGGCGAGAGGTTGGAGCGCGTGGAAAGACCGGTGAGGTTCCAGGCCATAAGGCACGTGAGAGCTGAGCAAGACCGTCCTGAGGGTCCTGAGCGCCTTAGGACACGGCACGGACAAGAGGAACCCCAGCCAGATGGAGATGAGGACTCACCACCTCATAACTATCACCATAGGCCGAGAGGACCTCCACGGCAACCAGAGGCAGGAGATGATGGCTTTGAGCCATATGGTCTTCACCAGAGACTTAGAATGCCTCCTAGACATCATGAGGATGGAGATGAACACACCTACAACCGGGTAATTCATCCTGATGTTAAGGCTTATATGCGCGTGGGCTGCTTGGAGAAGGATAGGTGAGAAACTCGACCTTAGACTTCTTGGATAGGGGTTTTTGGGTTGGTATTCGATGGAAGGGTGAAGTGAACCACACGAAGGGTGATGAACCTCGTGATAAATCACAAACTTAGAGCTAGGGGGGCTGGTCTCAACTAGGTTCTAAGCGCACAAGATTCTTAGAGAGAAAACTTGTTGGAAGAAAGTTCTACTTTATTAATATCAAAAAAGTTGTCGAACTACAATGCTGGAAGGAGCCTTATTAATATGCTCGACAGCTTGACCTTCTAGGGTTGACTCAAATAAGAAAAGGAAAATATACAAAAGTGCACAAAAAGAAAAGATACAAAAGTGTATAATCGAAAAAGGACCTATTCCTAAAATGTCTTTGACTCAATAAATGTAAATATTCTAGATCTTACCCTGCAAAACAGAAAGAGGCAAATATTCTTATTGAAAACTTACCTTACTTACCTCACGGACCAAGAAATGGAAGGTGGCCGTCCTTGTGGCCATTTTAGTTTATTTTGACGACATTTTAGTTTACAGTAAGTGTTTAAGATATCACCTTACACATCTTAAGATGGTACTTAAAACCCTTCGACAAGAAGAGCTTTATGCCAATCTCAAGAAGTGCATCTTTTGTACTGATAAACTTGTCTTTTTAAGTTTTGTTGTAAGTTCCCAGGGCCTACAGGTTGATGAAGAGAAGATTCGAAACATACAAGAATGGCCAACACCAGGCAACATCAGCCAAGTAAGGAGCTTCCACGGACTTGCAAGCTTCTATAGAAGATTCGTGCCCAACTTCAGCAGTATTGCCTCACCATTGATGGCAGTAGTGATGAAGAACGTGGGATTCAGCTGGGGAGAAGCTCAGGAGAAGGCATTCCAGGCCTTGAAGGACAGCCTTACACATGCACCAGTGCTAGTCCTGCCCGACTTCAACAAGACGTTTGAAGTGGAGTGTGATGCCTCTGGAATAGGCATAGGAGCAATGCTAACCCAAGGAGGGAGACCAGTTGCATACTTCAGTGAGAAGCTAGGTGGTGCCTCACTGAACTACCCCACTTATGACAAGGAGCTTTATGCCCTTGTCCAAGCATTGGAGACTTGGCAGCATTACTTGCTGTCCAAGGAGTTTGTGATTCACACTGATCACGAGACTCTCAAACACCTCAGAGGGCAAACCAATCTCAAGAGGAGACATGCCAGGTGGATGGAGTTCATAGAGGCCTTCCCGTACGTCATCAAGTACAAGAAGGGCAAAGACAATGTGGTAGCCGATGCACTATCAAGGAGGTTGGCCTTGATATCCACCATGGAGGCAAAGGTCCTAGGGTTCGAGCACATTAAGGACCTATGCAAGGATGATCCTGAATTTGCTGAGAGCTACAAGGAGTGTGGCACAGGGAGTCATGGAAAGTTTTACATCCATGAGGGATTCCTGTTCCGAGAGAGAAGGCTGTGCATACCACAAGGATCATTGAGGGAGCTTATCATTCGAGAAGCTCATGCAGGAGGACTCATGGGCCACTTTGGTGTCGACAAGACTCTCGCAGTGGTCAAGGAGCACTTCTACTGGCCACACATCAAGAGGACAGTAGAAGCTCATTGTACAAGATGCCTCACTTGCAAGAAGGCAAAGTCCCGAGTGCAACCTCACGGGTTGTATTTCCCACTGCCCATACCTACACATCCATGGGTGGACATCTCAATGGACTTCGTTCTAGGCCTGGCCAAAATCAACCACAAGGATGCAATCTTTGTAGTGGTGGACAGATTCTCCAAGATGGCACACTTCATCCCGTGTGCCAATGTCAATGATGCCACGCAAACAGCCGAGCTGTTTTTCAGGGAGATAGTACGGCTTCATGGAGTGCCAAGGACCATCGTATCAGACAAGGACACCAAGTTCCTCAGCCATTTCTGGAGGACCCTTTGGAGGAAGAGATACCAGCAGGCTTACTGATACAAGCCTCGATTCAGGGAAGAAGGTTAGGTGAGAAACTCGACCTTAGACTTCTCGGATAGAGGATTTTGGGTTGGTATTTTATGGAAGGGTGAAGTGAACCACACAAGGGGTGATGAACCTCGTGATAAATCACAAACTTAGAGCTAGGAGGGCTGGTCTCAACTAGGTTCTAAGCACACAAGATTCTTGGGAGAAAACTTGTAAGAAACTTCGATCTTTATTAATTACCAAAAAAGTTGTCGAACTACAATGCTGGAAGGAGCCTTATTAATATGCTCGGCAGCTTGACCTTCTAGGGTCGACTCAAATAAGAAAAGGAAAATTTACAAAAGTGCACAAAAGGAAAATATACAAAAGTGTATAATCGAAAAAGGACATATTCCTAAAATGTCTTTCACTCAATAAATGTAAATATTCTAGTTCCTACCCTGCAAAACAGAAAGAGGCAAATATTCTTATTGAAAACTTACCTTACTCACCTCACGGCCAAGAAATGGAAGGTGGCCGTCCTTGTGGCATGCACACGCCTTGCTCCTAGTCTTCGACTTGGAGTAGGGTTAGGAATCTTTGGGCCCTTTCCTCTCTTGCCACTAAAGCCCAAGTCTCTGATGTCCCTTGTGTTGTTGAGAAGCTTTTGGACTCTTCTTTGCACTTCTGGCTCATTGCCCTTAGTTGATCTTCCTCTAGGAGCTTGTCGACCCATAAGCTGAACTTGTGGAAGAGTGCTCTTGATCTGCTCCTTGTCATTGCTCCTTGTGGCACTACTGGTGTGGAGACTTCCTCTAGGTGCATGTTCTGAAGCTGGTAGCTTATCTGGTCCGATTTTCCTTGTGTAGAAGTAGAAATGCTCGTGCACTCGACTGGATCGGCTGTACCGGCTGGACTGTGCGAGGTACTGGTTGGAATGCCTTTAGGACCGGCCAAGTTGATCCTGGAGTTGGTGGCATCACCAAGGGGACCAGCGGTGTCATCCACGTCGCCACCAAGTGTGCCGGAAGCTTGGGTCTCTCCGCCGGCAATGCTGGTCGGTCTGGTCCTATTGGTCGAGGGTCCGGCGGTACCGCTTGGGCCGGCAGACGTGCTAGATGGCCCAGCTGTCTCGGACAAGCTTCCTGGTCGGCCATTCTGGTCTCCTGGCTGGATGTACGACCTAATGTCCTCATCACTTTGTCTACGGGCTTGGGAATGTTGCTTGCTGCCCAAGGCGTCTTAGGCTTGCTGCGGATGTCTTGGCTCTTACGTTTGATGTGCTGCTCAGCCTGGACAGATAGGTGGATTTTCCTTTCAGCCTTGCAGCTGATCCTTTCTTGGAGTCCATCCAAGAATTGTGCCATCAATGCTTCTTCATCATCATTGAGCTCCAATCTGTTCCTTAGCTCCTCGAACTCTTCATAGTACTCCTCTACTGATCTGGTACCCTGCTTAAGAGTACGAAAATGACGTTGCAAGTCCCTATGAAAATAAGGTGGAACAAACCTTTGTCGCATGACATCCTTCATGTCAACCCATGAGTCTATGGGCCTTATTCTTTTCCTCCATCTATCAGATACCTCAAGATCCCACCAGATGAGGGCATTGTCCGTGAGTTGTTCTACTGCCATTGAGACTCTCCTAGGCCCTGGTCGGTTGTAATGATCAAAGATATGATCCATTCTTCTCTCCCAATCTAGGTAAGCCTCGGAGTCTACTTTTCCTGCAAAACTTGGAGGAGTTAGATTAACATCAGGATGAGTTACCTGGTTGTAGGCGTGTTCATCTCCATCCTCATGATGTCTAGGAGGCATCCTTGGTCTCTGGTGAAGACCATATGGCTCGAAGCCATCATCTTTTGCCTCTGGATGCCGTGGAGGTCTTCTCTGCCTATGGTGATAGTTATGAGGTTGTGTGTCCTCATCTCCATCTGGCTGGGGCTCCTCCTGTTCGTGCCGTGTCCTAAGGTGCTTAGGACCCTCAGGACGGTCTTGCTCAGCTCTCACGTGCCTTATGGCCTGGAATCTCACAGGCCTCTCCACGCGCTCCAATCTCTCGCCTATGGATGCGAGTTGCGTTTGGAGGGTGGTGAACATGGCCATCATGGCTTCGGTTGCTTCTCTATTTTCTTCAGTCATTGCGTGCTACAGGGAAAGAAGACAAGTTATGATACTCCTAAATTATTAGGAGGGTTTTATTTTTATAAGGATTCAAAAAAAATGCAAAAATGAAAGTTCTAAGAAATGGAAAATTCGAAAATATGGAGATTTGAATAAAAGGAAATTTTCTTGACAACTATTGCTAGCTGTCCAATTCGAAATCTTTTGGTATTTTTCCTATTTTCTTTTCTTTTCTTTTTAATTTAACTTAAAAATAATAGAAATACGATTCTAACAAAAAGGAAAGTCGAATATAGCAATGCAAGAATGATTCTAGAACCTGGTGATGCACGTAGGAACTAGATGCACTTGGTATGAACTTAGATGTTATTTTTTTGATTTTCTGGAATGAAACTTAAACTAATGCAAGAACAAGAAACAAGACAAGCTAAAGGATAGAAACAACCTGGCTCTGATACCAAAAATGATACAAGCCTCAATTCAAGGCTTGGATGCTCGTGGGCTGTTTGGAGAAGATTAGGTGAGAAACTCAACCTTAGGCTTCTGGATGGGGGTTTTCTGGTTGGTAAAAGATGGAAGGGTGAAGTGAACCGCACGAGGGGTGATGAACCTCGTGATAAATCACAAACTTAGAGCTAGGAGGGCTGGTATCAACTAGGTTCTAAGCGCACAAGTCTTTTGAGAGAATAACTTGTTGAAAGAAAATTCGATCTTTATTAATTATCAAAAAGGTTGTCGAACTACAATGCTGGAAGGAGCCTTATTAATATGCTCTACAGCTTGACCTTCTAGGGTCGACTCAAATAAAAAAAGGAAAATTTACAAAAGTGCACAAAAGGAAAAGATACAAAAGTGTATAATCGAAAAAGGACCTATTCTTAAACTGTCTTTGACTCAATAAATGTAAATATTCTAGATCGTATCCTGAAAAACAGAAAGAGGCAAATATTCTTATTGAAAACTTACCTTACTTACCTCACGGCCAAGAAATGGAAGGTGGCCGTCCTTGTGGCATGCACGCGCCTTGCTCCTAGTCTTCGACTTGGAGTAGGGTTAGGAATCTTTTAGCCCTGACCTCTCTTGCCACCAAAGCCCAAATCTCTGATGTCCCTTGTGTTTTTGAGAAGCCTTTGGACTCTTCTTTGCACTTCTGGCCCATTGCCCTTAGTTGATCTTCCTCTAGGAGCTTGTCGACCCATAAGCGGAACTTGTGGAAGAGTGCTCTTGATTTGCTCCTTGTCATTGCTCGTGGTGGCACTAGTGGTGTGGAGACTTCCTCTAGATGCATATCCTGAAGCTGGTAGCTTATCTGGTCCGAGTTTCCTTGTGTAGAAGTAGAAATGCTCGTGCACTCAGCTGGATCGGCTGTACTGGCTGGACTGTGCGAGGTACTGGCCGGAATGCCTTCAGGACCGGCCAAGTTGATCCGAGAGTTGGTGGCATCACCAAGGGGACCGGCGGTGTCATCCATGTTGCCACCAAGTGTGCCGGAAGCTTGGGCCTCTCCGCCAGCAATGCTGGTCAGTCTGGTCCTATTGGTCGAGGGTCCGGCGGTACTGCTTGGGCCGGCATACGTGCCAGATGGCCCGGCTGTCTCGGGCAGGCTTCCTGGTCGGCCAGTCTGGTCTCCTGGCTGGACATACGACCTGATGTCCTCATCAGACACCAAGTTCCTCAGCCATTTCTGTAGGACCCTTTGGAGGAAGCTAGGCACGAAGCTACTCTTCTCTACCACCTGCCATCCTCAAACCGATGGCCAAACTGAAGTTGTCAACAGGACATATCGACTCTTCTCAGGACTACACTAGGGAAGAACCTCAAGACTTGGGTGGAGTGCCTGCCATTCATAGAGTTCGCTTACAACCAAGCCGTGCACTCAGCAACCAAGAAGACACCATTTGAAGTAGTATACGGCTTCAACCCTCTCACCCCATTGGAGCAAACACCACTACCACCAGCTGAGATGACCAACCTCAAAGGAGCATCCAAGGCAGAGTTCATAAGGAGTTACACCAGAAGGTAGCAGAGAACTTGGAGAAGAGGACCGGACAGTACGTGACTCATGCCAACAAGGGAAGAAGGGAGGTGATCTTTCAACCAGGCGATTGGGTGTGGCTACACCTACGGCAGGAGAGGTTCCCAAACCTAAGGAGTTTCAAGCTAGCACCAAGAGGAGATGGACCATTCAGAGTGCTGGAGAGAATCAACAACAACGCCTACCGGATCGAGCTCCCAGGTGAGTTTAATGTGTCCAACACGTTCAACGTAGCTGTCTTAGCCCCTTTGCATGCAGATGAACCAGTTTTGAGGTCAAAACCTACTGAAGAGGGGATGATGAGGATATCAGATCGTATGTCCAGCCAAGAGACCAGACTGGCCGACCAAGAAGCTTGCCCGAGACAGCCGGGCCATTTGGCACATCTGCCGGCCCAAGTAGTACTGCCGGACCCTTGACCAATAGGACCCAACCGATCAGCATTGCCGGTTGATGAGGACATCAGGTTGTACATCCAGCCAGGAGACCAGACTGGCCGACCAGGAAGCTTGCCCGAGACAGCAGGACCATCTGGCGCGCCTGCCGGACCAGACTGTACCGCCGGACCCTCGACCTATAGGACCAGACCGGTCAACATTGCCGGCGGAGAGGCCCAAGCTTACGGCACACTTGGTGGGGACGTGGATGACACCGCCGGTCCCCCTGATGACACCACCGACTCCGGGATCAACTTGGCCAGTCCTGAAGTCATTCCGGCCAGTACCACGCACAATCCAGCCGGTACAGCCGATTCCAGCCGAGTACACGTGTACTTCCACTTCTACACAAGAGGACTCGGACCAAATAAGCTACCAGCTCCAGGACATGCACCTAGAAGAAGTATCTACACCAGTGGTACCTCCAGTAGCAATGACAAGAAGCAGATCAAGAGCACTCTTCCACAAATTCAGCTTATGGGTCGACAAGCTCCTAGGGGAAGAGCAGCTAAGGACAATGGGCCAGAAAAGCAAATTAGAGTCCAAAGGCTTCTCAACAACACAAGGAACATCAGAGACATGGGCTTTAGTGGCAAGAGAGGTCAGGGCCCAAAGATATCTAACCCTACTCCAAGTCGAAGACTAGGAGCAAGGCGCGTGCATGCCACAAGGACGGCCACCTTCCATTCTTGGCCGTGAGGTGAGTTAAGGTAAGTTTACATTCGAATATATGCCTCTTTCTGTTTTGCAGGGTAGGATCTAGTTGCTTTACATTTTTGAGTCAAAAACATTTTAGGAATAGGTCCTTTTTCGGTTATGCACTTTTGTATCTTTTCCTTTTGTGCACTTTTGTAAACTTTCCTTTTATTTGTTTGAGTCGACCCTAGAAGGTCAAGCTGTCGAGCATATTAATAAGGCTCCTTCCAGCATTGTAGTCGACAACCTTTTGATATTAATAAAGTGCGAATTTTCTTACAAGTTTTCTCTCTAAGAATCTTGTGCGCTTAGAACCTAGTCGAGACCAGCTCTCCTAGCTCTAAGTTTGTGATTTATCACGAGGTTCATCACCCCTCGTGTGGTTCACTTCACCCTTCCATCTTTTACCAACCAGAAAACCCCCATCCAGAAGCCTAAGGTTGAGTTTCTCTCCTAATCTTCTACAAACAGCCCACGCGCATACATCCTTGAATCAAGGCTTGTATCACCGGTGGAGAGGCCCAAGCTTCCGGCACACTTGGTGGAGACGTGGATGACACCGCCGGTCCCCTTGGTGATGCCGCCGACTCCGGGATCAACTTGGCTGGTCCTGAAGGCATTCCGGCCAGTACCTCGCACAGTCCAGCCGGTACAGCCGATCCAGCCGAGTACACGAGCATTTCAATTTCTACACAAAGCAACTCGGACCAGATAAGCTACCAGTTTCAGGACATGCATTTAGAGGAAGTCTCCACACCAGTAGTACCACCAGGAGCAATGAAAAGGAGCAGATCAAGAGCACTCTTCCACAAGTTCAGCTTATGGGTCGACAAGCTCCTAGAGGAAGATCGACTAAGGTCAATGGGCCAGAAGTGCAAAGAAGAGTCCAAAGGCTTCTCAACAATGCAAAGGACTTCAGAGACTTGAGCTTTTGTGGAAAGAGAGGTCAGGGCCCAAAGATTCCTAACCCTACTCCAAGTCGAAGACTAGAAGCAAGGCGCGTGCGTGCCACAAGGGCGGCCACCTTCCATTTATTGGCCGTGAGGTAAGTAAGGTAAGTTTCAATTCGAATATATGCCTCTTCTGTTTTGCAGGGTAGGATCTAGATGGTTTACATTTTTGAGTCAAGAACATTTTAGGAATAGGTCCTTTTTCGGTTATATACTTCTGTATCTTTTCCTTTGTGCACTTTTGTAAGTTTTCCTTTTCTTATTTGAGTCGACCCTAGTAGGTCAAGCTGTCGAGCATACTAATAAGGCTCCTTCCAGCATTGTAGTTCGACAACCTTTTTGATATTAATAAAGATAGAACTTTCTTCCAACAAGTTTTCTCTCAAGAATCTTGTGCGCTTAGAATCTAGTTGAGACCAGCCCTCCTAGCTCAAAGTTTGTGATTTATCACGAGGTTCATCATCCCTCGTGTGGTTCACTTCACCTTTCCATCGAATGCGAACCCAAAAACCCCTATCCAAGAAGTCTAAGGTCGAGTTTCTCACCTAACCTTCTCCAAACAGCCCACACGCATATAAGCCTTGAATCGAGGCTTGTATCAAAGCCTTATTAATATGCTCGACAGCTTGACCTTCTAGGGTCGACTCAAATAAAGAAAAGAAAAGTTTACAAAAGTGCACAAATGGTAAAGATACAAAAGTGCATAACCGAAAAAGGACCTATTCCTAAAATGTTCTTGACTCAAAAATGTAAACCATCTAGATCCTACCCTGCAAAACAGAAGAGGCATATATTCGAATTGAAACTTACCTTACTTACCTCACGGCCAATAAATGGAAGGTGGCCGCCCTTGTGGCACGCACGCGCCTTGCTTCTAGTCTTCGACTTGGAGTAGGGTTAGGAATCTTTGGGCCCTGACCTCTCTTTCCACAAAAGCCCAAGTCTCTGAAGTCCTTTGCATTGTTGAGAAGCCTTTGGACTCTTCTTTGCACTTCTGGCCCATTGACCTTAGTCGATCTTCCTCTAGGAGCTTGTCGACCCATAAGCTGAACTTGTGGAAGAGTGCTCTTGATCTGCTCCTTTTCATTGCTCCTGGTGGCACTACTGGTGTGGAGACTTCCTCTAGATGCATGTCCTAAATCTGGTAGCTTATCTGGTCCGAGTTCCCTTGTGTAGAAGTTGAAATGCTCGTGTACTCGGCTGGATCGGCTGTACCGGCAGGACTGTGAGATGTACTGGCCTGAATGCCTTCAGGACCGGCCAAGTTGATTCCGGAGTCGGCGGCATCACCAAGGGGACCGGCGGTGTCATCCATGTCGCCAGCAAGTGTACCGGAATCTTGGGCCTCACCGCAGGAAATGCTGATCGGTCTGTGATACAAGCCTCGATTCAAGACTTATATGCGCGTGGGCTGCTTGGAGAAGTTTAGGTGAGAAACTCGACCTTAGGCTTCTTGGATAGGGGTTTTGGGTTGGAATTCGATGGAAGGGTGAAGTGAACCACACGAGGGGTGATGAACCTCATGATAAATCACAAACTTAGAGCTAGGAGGGCTGGTTTCAACTAGGTTCTAAGCGCACAAGCTTCTTTCAGAGAAAAACTTGTAAAGAGAAAATTCGCACTTTATTAATATCAAAAAGGTTGTCGAACTACAATGCTGGAAGGAGCCTTATTAATATGCTCAAAAGCTTGACCTTCTAGGGTCGACTCAAATAAAGAAAAGGAAAGTTTACAAAAGTGCACAAATGGAAAAGATACAAAAGTGCATAACCGAAAAACGACCTATTCCTAAAATATTTTTGACTCAAAAATGTAAACAATCTAGATCCTACCCTGCAAAACAGAAAGAGGCATATATTCGAATTGAAACTTACCTTACTTACCTCACGCCCAAGAAATGGAAGGTGGCCGTCCTTGTGGCATGCACGCGCCTTGCTCCTAGTCTTCGACTTGGAGTAGGGTTAAGAATCTTTGGGCCCTGACCTCTCTTGCCACTAAAGCCCAAGTCTCTGAACTCCCTTGCATTGTTGAGAAGCCTTTGGACTCTTCTTTGCACTTCTAGCCCATTGTCCTTAGTCGATCTTCCTCTAGGAGCTTGTCGACCCATAAGCTGAACTTGTGGAAGAGTGCTCTTGATCTGCTCCTTTTCATTGCTCCTGGTGGTACTATTGGTGTGGAGACTTCCTCTAAATGCATGTCCTGAAACTGGTAGCTTATCTGGTCCGAGTTGCTTTGTGTAGAAATTGAAATGCTCGTGTACTCGGCTGGATCGGCTGTACCGGCTGGACTGTGCGAGGTACTGGCCGGAATGCCTTCAGGACCAGCCAAGTTGATCCCGGAGTCGGCGGCATCACCAAGGGGACCGGCGGTGTCATCCACGTCTCCACCAAGTGTGCCGGAAGCTTGGGCCTCTCCACCGGTGATACAAGCCTTGATTCAAGGATGTATGCGCGTGGGCTGTTTGTAGAAGATTAGGAGAGAAACTCAACCTTAGGCTTCTGGATGGGGGTTTTCTGGTTGGTAAAAGATGGAAGGGTGAAGTGAACCACACGAGGGGTGATGAACCTCGTGATAAATCACAAACTTAGAGCTAGGAGGGCTGGTCTCAACTAGGTTCTAAGCGCACAAACTTGTAAAGAAAATTCGATCTTTATTAATTAGCAAAAAGGTTGTCGTACTACAATGCTGGAAGGAGCCTTATTAATATGCTCGACAGCTTGACCTTCTAGGGTCGAGTCAAACAAATAAAAGGAAAGTTTACAAAAGTGCACAAAAGGAAAAGATACAAAAGTGCATAACCGAAAAAGGACCTATTCCTAAAATGTTTTTGACTAAAAAATGTAAAGCAACTAGATCCTACCCTGCAAAACAGAAAGAGGCATATATTCGAATGTAAACTTACCTTAACTCACCTCACGGCCAAGAATGGAAGGTGGCCGTCCTTGTGGCATGCACGCGCCTTGCTCCTAGTCTTCGACTTGGAGTAAGGTTAGATATCTTTGGGCCCTGACCTCTCTTGCCACTAAAGCCCACGTCTCTGATGTTCCTTGTGTTGTTGAGAAGCCTTTGGACTCTAATTTGCTCTTCTGGCCCATTGTCCTTAGCTGCTCTTCCCCTAGAAGCTTGTCGACCCATAAGCTGAATTTGTGGAAGAGTGCTCTTGATCTGCTTCTTGTCATTGCTACTGGAGGTACCACTGGTGTAGATACTTCTTCTAGGTGCATGTCCTGGAGCTGGTAGCTTATTTGGTCCGAGTCCTCTTGTGTAGAAGTGGAAGTACACGTGTACTCGGCTGGAATCGGCTGTACCGGCTGGATTGTGCGTGGTACTGGCCGGAATGACTTCAGGACTGGCCAAGTTGATCCCGGAGTCGGTGGTGTCATCAGGGGGACCGGCGGTGTCATCCACGTCGCCACCAAGTGTGCCGTAAGCTTGGGCCTCTCCGCCGGCAATGTTGACCGGTCTGGTCCTATAGGTCGAGGGTCCGGCAGTACAGTCTGGTCCGGCAGGCGCGCCAGATGGTCATGCTGTCTCGGGCAAGCTTCCTGGTCGGCCAGTCTGGTCTCCTGGCTGGATGTACAACCTGATGTCCTCATCAACCGGCAATACTGATCGGTTGGGTCCTATTGGTCAAGGGTCCGGCAGTACTACTTGGGCCGGCAGATGTGCCAAATGGCCCGGCTGTCTCGGGCAAGCTTCTTGGTCGGCCAGTCTGGTCTCTTGGCTGGACATACGATCTGATATCCTCATCATCCCCTCTTCAGTAGGTTTTGACCTCAAAACTGGTTCATCTGCATGCAAAGGGGCTAAGACAGCTACGTTGAACGTGTTGGACACATTAAACTCACCTGGGAGCTCGATCCGGTAGGCGTTGTTGTTGATTCTCTCCAGCACTCTGAATGGTCCATCTCCTCTTGGTGCTAGCTTGGAACTCCTTAGGTTGGGGAACCTCTCCTGCCGTAGGTGTAGCCACACCCAATCGCCTGGTTGAAAGATCACCTCCTTTCTTCCCTTGTTGGCATGAGTGACGTACTGCCCGGTCCTCTTCTCCAAGTTTTCTGCTACCTTCTGGTGTAACTTCCTTATGAACTCTGCCTTGGATGCTCCGTTGAGGTTGGTCATCTCTGCTGGCGGCAGTGGCGTTTGCTCCAATGGGGTGAGAGGGTTGAAGCCGTATACTACTTCAAATGGTGTCTTCTTGGTTGCTGAGTGCACGGCTTGGTTGTAAGCGAACTCTATGAATGGCAGGCACTCCACCCAAGTCTTGAGGTTCTTCCCTAGTGTAGTCTTGAGAAGAGTTGATATGTCCTGTTGACAACTTCAGTTTGGCCATCGGTTTGAGGATGGCAGGTGGTAGAGAAGAGTAGCTTTGTGCCTAGCTTCCTCCAAAGGGTCCTACAGAAATGGCTGAGGAACTTGGTGTCTGATGAGGACATCTGGTCGTATTTCCAGCCAGGAGACCAGACTGGCCGACCAGGAAGCCTGCCCGAGACAGCCGGGCCATCTGGCACGTATGCCGGCCCAAGCAGTACCGCCGGACCCTCGACCAATAGGACCAGACTGACCAGCATTGCTGGCGGAGAGGCCCAAGCTTCCGGCACACTTGGTGGCAACATGGATGACACCGCCGGTCCCCTTGGTGATGCCACCAACTCTGGGATCAACTTGGCCGGTCCTGAAGGCATTCCGGCCAGTACCTCGCACAGTCCAGCCAGTACAGCCGATCCAGCTGAGTGCACGAGCATTTCTACTTCTACACAAGGAAACTCGGACCAGATAAGCTACCAGCTTCAAGATATGCATCTAGAGGAAGTCTCCACACCACTAGTGCCACCACGAGCAATGACAAGGAGCAAATCAAGAGCACTCTTCCACAAGTTCAGCTTATGGGTCGACAAGCTCCTAGAGGAAGATCAACTAAGGGCAATGGGCCAGAAGTGCAAAGAAGAGTCCAAAGGCTTCTCAAAAACACAAGGGACATCAGAGATTTGGGCTTTGGTGGCAAGAGAGGTCAGGGCTCAAAGATTCCTAACCCTACTCCAAGTCGAAGACTAGGAGCAAGGCGCGTGCATGCCACAAGGACGGCCACCTTCCATTTCTTGGCCGTGAGGTAAGTAAGGTAAGTTTTCAATAAGAATATTTGCCTATTTCTGTTTTTCAGGATACGATCTAGAATATTTACATTTATTGAGTCAAAGACAGTTTAAGAATAGGTCCTTTTTCGATTATACACTTTTGTAAATTGAGTTCTAAATGAAATAATTGAGCTTGTGTATATTTTGATGTCGACCATTGTTTTATCCTAGCTTTGGTCTTGTTCTTGCATTAGTTTAAGTTTCATTCCAGAAAATCAAAAAAATAACATCAAAGTTCCTACCAAGTGCATCTGGTTCTCTCATCACCAGGTTCTAGAATCATTCTTGCATTGCTATATTCGACTTTCCTTTTTGTTAGAATCGTATTTCTATTATTTTTAAGTTAAATTAAAAAGAAAAGAAAAGAAAATAGGAAAAATACCAAAAGATTTCGAATTGGACAGCTAGCAATAGTTGTCAAGAAAATTTCCTTTTATTCAAATCTCCATATTTTCGAATTTTCCATTTCTTAGAACTTTCATTTTTGCATTTTTTTTGAATCCTTATAAAAATAAAACCCTCCTAATAATTTAGGAGTATCATAACTTGTCTTCTTTCCCTGTAGCACGCAATGACTGAAGAAAATAGAGAAGCAACCGAAGCCATGATGGCCATGTTCACCACCCTCCAAACGCAACTCGCATCCATAGGCGAGAGATTGGAGCGCGTGGAGAGGCCTGTGAGATTCCAGGCCATAAGGCACGTGAGAGCTGAGCAAGACCGTCCTGAGGGTCCTAAGCACCTTAGGACACGGCACGAACAGGAGGAGCCCCAGCCAGATGGAGATGAGGACACACAACCTCATAACTATCACCATAGGCAGAGAAGACCTCCACGGCATCCAGAGGCAAAAGATGATGGCTTCGAGCCATATGGTCTTCACCAGAGACCAAGGATGCCTCCTAGACATCATGAGGATGGAGATGAACACGCCTACAACCAGGTAACTCATCCTGATGTTAATCTAACTCCTCCAAGTTTTGCAGGAAAAGTAGACTCCGAGGCTTACCTAGATTGGGAGAGAAGAATGGATCATATCTTTGATCATTACAACCGACCAGGGCCTAGGAGAGTCTCAATGGCAGTAGAACAACTCACGGACAATGCCCTCATCTGGTGGGATCTTGAGGTATCTGATAGATGGAGGAAAAGAATAAGGCCCATAGACTCATGGGTTGACATGAAGGATGTCATGCGACAAAGGTTTGTTCCACCTTATTTTCATAGGGACTTGCAACGTCATTTTCGTACTCTTAAGCAGGGTACCAGATCAGTAGAGGAGTACTATGAAGAGTTCGAGGAGCTAAGGAACAGATTGGAGCTCAATGATGATGAAGAAGCATTGATGGCACAATTCTTGGATGGACTCCAAGAAAGGATCAGCTGCAAGGCTGAAAGGAAAATCCACCTATCTGTCCAGGCTGAGCAGCACATCAAACGTAAGAGCCAAGACATCCGCAGCAAGCCTAAGACGCCTTGGGCAGCAAGCAACATTCCCAAGCCCGTAGACAAAGTGATGAGGACATTAGGTCGTACATCCAGCCAGGAGACCAGAATGGCCGACCAGGAAGCTTGTCCGAGACAGCCGGGCCATCTAGCACGTCTGCCGGCCCAAGCGGTACCGCCGGACCCTCGACCAATAGGACCAGACCGACCAGCATTGCCGGCGGAGAGACCCAAGCTTCCGGCACACTTGGTGGCGACGTGGATGACACCGCTGGTCCCCTTGGTGATGCCACCAACTCCAGGATCAACTTGGCCGGTCCTAAAGGCATTCCAACCAGTACCTCGCACAGTCCAGCCGGTACAGCCGATCCAGTCGAGTGCACGAGCATTTCTACTTCTACACAAGGAAAATCGGACCAGATAAGCTACCAGCTTCAGAACATGCACCTAGAGGAAGTCTCCACACCAGTAGTGCCACAAGGAGCAATGACAAGGAGCAGATCAAGAGCACTCTTCCACAAGTTCAGCTTATGGGTCGACAAGCTCCTAGAGGAAGATCAACTAAGGGCAATGAGCCAGAAGTGCAAAGAAGAGTCCAAAAGCTTCTCAACAACACAAGGGACATCAGAGACTTGGGCTTTAGTGGCAAGAGAGGAAAGGGCCCAAAGATTCCTAACCCTACTCCAAGTCGAAGACTAGGAGCAAGGCGTGTGCATGCCACAAGGACGGCCACCTTCCATTTCTTGGCCGTGAGGTGAGTAAGGTAAGTTTTCAATAAGAATATTTGCCTCTTTCTGTTTTGCAGGGTAGGAACTAGAATATTTACATTTATTGAGTGAAAGACATTTTAGGAATATGTCCTTTTTCGATTATACACTTTTGTATATTTTCCTTTTGTGCACTTTTGTAAATTTTCCTTTTCTTATTTGAGTCGACCCTAGAAGGTCAAGCTGCCGAGCATATTAATAAGGCTCCTTCCAGCATTGTAGTTCGACAACTTTTTTGGTAATTAATAAAGATCGAAGTTTCTTACAAGTTTTCTCCCAAGAATCTTGTGTGCTTAGAACCTAGTTGAGACCAGCCCTCCTAGCTCTAAGTTTGTGATTTATCACGAGGTTCATCACCCCTTGTGTGGTTCACTTCACCCTTCCATAAAATACCAACCCAAAATCCTCTATCCGAGAAGTCTAAGGTCGAGTTTCTCACCTAACCTTCTTCCCTGAATCGAGGCTTGTATCAGTAAGCCTGCTGGTATCTCTTCCTCCAAAGGGTCCTCCAGAAATGGCTGAGGAACTTGGTGTCCTTGTCTGATACGATGGTCCTTGGCACTCCATGAAGCCGTACTATCTCCCTGAAAAACAGCTCGGCTGTTTGCGTGGCATCATTGACATTGGCACACGGGATGAAGTGTGCCATCTTGGAGAATCTGTCCACCACTACAAAGATTGCATCCTTGTGGTTGATTTTGGCCAGGCCTAGAACGAAGTCCATTGAGATGTCCACCCATGGATGTGTAGGTATGGGCAGTGGGAAATACAACCCGTGAGGTTGCACTCGGGACTTTGCCTTCTTGCAAGTGAGGCATCTTGTACAATGAGCTTCTACTGTCCTCTTGATGTGTGGCCAGTAGAAGTGCTCCTTGACCACTGCGAGAGTCTTGTCGACACCAAAGTGGCCCATGAGTCCTCCTGCATGAGCTTCTCGAATGATAAGCTCCCTCAATGATCCTTGTGGTATGCACAGCCTTCTCTCTCGGAACAGGAATCCCTCATGGATGTAAAACTTTCCATGACTCCCTGTGCCACACTCCTTGTAGCTCTCAGCAAATTCAGGATCATCCTTGCATAGGTCCTTAATGTGCTCGAACCCTAGGACCTTTGCCTCCATGGTGGATATCAAGGCCAACCTCCTTGATAGTGCATCGGCTACCACATTGTCTTTGCCCTTCTTGTACTTGATGACGTACGGGAAGGCCTCTATGAACTCCATCCACCTGGCATGTCTCCTCTAGAGATTGGTTTGCCCTCTGAGGTGTTTGAGAGTCTCGTGATCAGTGTGAATCACAAACTCCTTGGACAGCAAGTAATGCTGCCAAGTCTCCAATGCTCGGACAAGGGCATAAAGCTCCTTGTCATAAGTGGGGTAGTTCAGTGAGGCACCACCTAGCTTCTCACTGAAGTATGCAACTGGTCTCCCTCCTTGGGTTAGCATTGCTCCTATGCCTATTCCAGAGGCATCACACTCCACTTCAAACGTCTTGTTGAAGTCGGGCAGGACTAGCACTGGTGCATGTGTAAGGCTGTCCTTCAAGGCCTGGAATGCCTTCTCCTGAGCTTCTCCCCAGCTGAATCCCACGTTCTTCATCACTACTGCCATCAATGGTGAGGCAATACTGCTGAAGTTGGGCACGAATCTTCTATAGAAGCTTGCAAGTCCGTGGAAGCTCCTTACTTGGCTGATGTTGCCTGGTGTTGGCCATTCTTGTATGTTTCGAATCTTCTCTTCATCAACCTGTAGGCCCTGGGAACTTACAACAAAACCTAAAAAGACAAGTTTATCAGTACAAAAGATGCACTTCTTGAGATTGGCATAAAGCTCTTCTTGTCGAAGGGTTTTAAGTACCATCTTAAGATGTGTAAGGTGATATCTTAAACACTTACTGTAAACTAAAATGTCGTCAAAATAAACTAAAATGGCCACAAGGACGGCCACCTTCCATTTCTTGGTCCGTGAGGTAAGTAAGGTAAGTTTTCAATAAGAATATTTGCCTCTTTCTGTTTTGCAGGGTAAGATCTAGAATATTTACATTTATTGAGTCAAAGACATTTTAGGAATAGGTCCTTTTTCGATTATACACTTTTGTATCTTTTCTTTTTGTGCACTTTTGTATATTTTCCTTTTCTTATTTGAGTCAACCCTAGAAGGTCAAGCTGTCGAGCATATTAATAAGGCTCCTTCCAGCATTGTAGTTCGACAACTTTTTTGATATTAATAAAGTAGAACTTTCTTCCAACAAGTTTTCTCTCTAAGAATCTTGTGCGCTTAGAACCTAGTTGAGACCAGCCCCCCTAGCTCTAAGTTTGTGATTTATCACGAGGTTCATCACCCTTCGTGTGGTTCACTTCACCCTTCCATCGAATACCAACCCAAAAACCCCTATCCAAGAAGTCTAAGGTCGAGTTTCTCACCTATCCTTCTCCAAGCAGCCCACGCGCATATAAGCCTTAACATCAGGATGAATTACCCGGTTGTAGGTGTGTTCATCTCCATCCTCATGATGTCTAGGAGGCATTCTAAGTCTCTGGTGAAGACCATATGGCTCAAAGCCATCATCTCCTGCCTCTGGTTGCCGTGGAGGTCCTCTCGGCCTATGGTGATAGTTATGAGGTGGTGAGTCCTCATCTCCATCTGGCTGGGGTTCCTCTTGTCCGTGCCGTGTCCTAAGGCGCTCAGGACCCTCAGGACGGTCTTGCTCAGCTCTCACGTGCCTTATGGCCTGGAACCTCACCGGTCTTTCCACGCGCTCCAACCTCTCGCCTATTGATGCGAGTTGTGTTTGGAGAGTGGTGAACATGGCCATCATGGCTTTGGTTGCTTCTCTATTTTCTTCTGCCATTGTGTGCTACAAAGAAAGAAGACAAGTTAGGATGCTCCTAAATTATAAGGAGGGTTTTCTTTTTATAAGGATTCGAAAATTTGTAAAAAGGAAAAAATCTGAGAATTGAAAATTCAAAAATGTGAAGATTTGAAAAAAAGGAAACTTTCTTGACAACTTGTGCTAGCTGTCCAATTCGAATTTCTTTGGTATTTTTTCTATTTTCTTTTTTCTTTTCTTTTTAATTTAACTTAAAAATAAAGAAAATATGATTTAAGCAAAAAGAAAAACATGAATGGTAATGCAAAAGTGAATCTAAACCCTAGTGATACACGTAGAAGGCTAGATGCACTCGGTTTGGAGTTTGATGTTATTTTTTTTTATTTTTCTTGAATGCGACTTAAACTAATGCAAGAACTAAAAACAAAACAAGCAAAAGGATAGAAACAACCTGGTTTAGGAGCTTTAAGCTCTGATACCAAAATGGTACAAGCCTTGATTCAAGGATTGGGTGCGCGTGGGCTGTTTGGAGAAGATTAGGTGAGAAACTCAACCTTAGGCTTCTGGATGGGGGTTTTCTGGTTGGTAAAAGATGGAAGGGTGAAGTGAACCACACGAGGGGTGATGAACCTCGTGATAAATCACAAACTTAGAGCTAGGAGGGCTGGTCTCAACTAGGTTCTAAGCGCACAAGTCTCTTGAGAGAATAACTTGTTGAAAGAAAATTCGATCTTTATTAATATCAAAAAGGTTGTCGAACTACAATGCTGGAAGGAGCCTTATTAGTATGCTCGACAGCTTGACCTACTAGGGTCGACTCAAATAAGAAAAGGAAAACTTACAAAAGTGCACAAAGGAAAAGATACAGAAGTATATAACCGAAAAAGGACCTATTCCTAAAATGTTCTTGACTCAAAAATGTAAACCATCTAGATCCTACCCTGCAAAACAGAAGAGGCATATATTCGAATTGAAACTTACCTTACTTACCTCACGGCCAATAAATGGAAGGTGGCCGCCCTTGTGGCACGCACGCGCCTTGCTTCTAGTCTTCGACTTGGAGTAGGGTTAGGAATCTTTGGGCCCTGACCTCTCTTTCCACAAAAGCCCAAGTCTCTGAAGTCCTTTGCATTGTTGAGAAGCCTTTGGACTCTTCTTTGCACTTCTGGCCCATTGACCTTAGTCGATCTTCCTCTAGGAGCTTGTCGACCCATAAGCTGAACTTGTGGAAGAGTGCTCTTGATCTGCTCCTTTTCATTGCTCCTGGTGGTACTATTGGTGTGGAGACTTCCTCTAAATGCATGTCCTGAAACTGGTAGCTTATCTGGTCCGAGTTGCTTTGTGTAGAAATTGAAATGCTCGTGTACTCGGCTGGATCGGCTGTACCGGCTGGACTGTGCGAGGTACTGGCCGGAATGCCTTCAGGACCAGCCAAGTTGATCCCGGAGTCGGCGGCATCACCAAGGCGACCGGCGGTGTCGTCCACGTCACCACCAAGTGTGCCGGAAGCTTGGGCCTCTCCACCGGTGATACAAGCCTTGATTCAAGGATGTATGCGCGTGGGCTGTTTGTAGAAGATTAGGAGAGAAACTCAACCTTAGGCTTCTGGATGGGGGTTTTCTGGTTGGTAAAAGATGGAAGGGTGAAGTGAACCACACGAGGGGTGATGAACCTCGTGATAAATCACAAACTTAGAGCTAGGAGGGCTGGTCTCAACTAGGCTCTCTCTGGTCATGGGTTGGCTCAGGAGGCTTGCTCTTGAACTTTTACTCGATATCTATGCCTTTGGCTTTGTCTACGGGCTTGGGAATGTTTCTTGGTGCCCAAGGCGTCTTAGGCTTGCTACAGATGTCTTGGCTCTTACGTTTGATGTGCTGCTCAGCCTGGACAGATAGGTGGAACAAATCCTTGAAGTCATTGTAGATTTGCTTTTCCACCTTGCTGATGATCCTCTCTTGCAGTCCATCCAAGAATTATGCCATCAACGCTTCTTCATTATCATTGAGCTCCAGCCTGTTCCTTAGCTTCTCGAACTCTTCATAGTACTCCTCTACTGATCTGGTACCCTGCTTAAGAGTACGAAAACGTCGTTGCAAATCTCTATGAAAGTAAGGTGGAACAAACCTTTGTCGCATGAGGTCTTTCACATCGACCCATGAGTCTACACGCCTCAATCTTTTCCTCCTTCGGTCAGAGACCTCACAATCCTACCAGATGAGGGCATTGTCCGTGAGTTGTGCTACTGCCATTGAGACTCTCTGATGAGGACATGAGGTCGTACATCCAGCCAGGAGACCACACTGGCCGACCAGGAAGCTTGCCCGAGACAGCCAGACCATCTAGCACGCCTGCCGGCCCAAGCAGTACCGCCGGACCCTCGACCACAAGGACCAGAGCAACCAGCATTGCCGGCGGAGAGGCCCAAGCTTCCGGCACACTTGGTGGTGACGTGGATGACACCGCCGGTTCCTCTGGTGATGCCGCCAACTCCGGGATCAACTTGGCCGGTCCTGAAGGCATTCCGGCCAGTACCTCGCACAATCCAGCCGGTACAGCCGATCCAGCCGAGTACACGCGCATTTCCACTTCTACACAAGAGGACTCGGACCAAATGAGCTACCAGCTCAAGGGCATGCAACTAGAGGAAGTATCTACACCAGTGGTACATCAAGGAGCAATGACAAGAAGCAGATCAAGGGCACTCTTCCACAAATTCAGCTTATGGGTCGACAAGCTCCTAGAGGAAGATCGACTAAGGACAATGGGCCAAAAATGAAAGGAAGAGTCCAATGGCTTCTCAACAACACAAGGGATATCAGAGACTTGGGCTTTAGTGGGAAGAGAGGTCAGGGCCCAAAGATTCTTAACCCTACTCCAAGTCGAAGACTAGGAGCAAGGCGTGTGCATGCCACAAGGACGGCCACCTTCCATTTCTTCGCCATGAGGTAAGTTAAGGTAAGTTTCAATTCGAATATATGCCTCTTTCTGTTTTGCAGGGTAGGATCTAGAATATTTACTTTATTGAGTCAAAGACATTTTAGGAATAGGTCCTTTTTCGATTATACACTTTTGTATCTTCTCCTTTGTGCACTTTTGTAAGTTTTCCTTTTCTTATTTGGGTCGACCCTAGAAGGTCATGCTGTCGAGCATATTAATAAGGCTCCTTCCAGAATTGTAGTTCGACAACCTTTTTGATATTAATAAAGATAGAACTTTTTCCCCAACAAGTTTTCTCTCAAGAATTTTGTGCGCTTAGAATCTAGTTGAGACCAGCCCTCCTAGCCCTAAGTTTGTGATTTATCACGAGGTTCATCACCCCTTGTGTGGTTCACTTCACCTTTTCATCGAATACCAACCCAAAAACTCCTATCCAAGAAGTCTAAGGTCGAGTTTCTCACCTAAACTTCTCCAAACAGCCCACGCGCATACATCCTTGAATCAAGGCTTGTATCCTTTTGGTATGAGAGCTTAAAGCTCCTAAACCAGGTTGTTTCTATCCTTTTGCTTGTTTTGTTTTTATTTCTTGCATTAGTTTAAGTCGCATTCAAGAAAAATCAAAATATAACATCAAACTCCAAACCGTGTGCATCTAGCCTTCTACGTGTATCACTAGGGTTTAGATTCACTTTTGCATTGCCATTCACGTTTTCCTTTTTGTTTAAATCATATTTCGTTTATTTTAAAGTTTAATTAAAAAGAAAAGAATAAGAAAATAGAAAAGATACAAAAAAAATTCGAATTGGACAGCTAGCACAAGTTGTCAAAAAAGTTTCCTTTTTTTCAAATCTTCATATCTTTGAATTTCCAATTCTCAGATTTTTTCCTTTTTGCAAATTTTCGAATCCTTATAAAAAGAAAACCCTCCTAATAATTTAGGAGCATCCTAACTTGTCTTCTTTCTTTGTAGCACACAATGGCAGAAGAAAACACAGAAGCAACCGAAGCCATGATGGCCATGTTCACCACACTCCAAACACAACTCGCATCCATAGGCGAGAGGTTGGAGCGCGTGGAAAGACCGGTGAGATTCCAAGCCATAAGGCACGTGAGAGCTGAGCAAGACCGTCCTGAGGGTCCTGAGCACCTTAGGACACAGCACGAACAAGAGGAACCCCAGCCAGATGGAGATGAGGACGCACCACCTCATAACTATCACCATAGGTCGAGAGGACCTCCACGGCAACCAGAGGCAGAAGATGATGGCTTTGAGCCATATGGTCTTCACCAGAGACCAAGAATGCCTCCTAGACATCATGAGGATGGAGATGAACACACCTACAACCGGGTAAATCATCCTGATGTTAAGCTAACTCCTACTAGTTTTGCAGGAAAAGTAGACCCCGAGGCTTACGTAGATTGGGAAAGAAGAATGGATCATATCTTTGATCACTACAACCAACCAGGACCTAGGAGAGTCACAATGGCAGTAGCACAACTCACGAACAATGCCCTCATCTGGTGGGATCGTGAGGTATCTGACGGAAGGAGGAAGAGAATGAGGCCCATAGACTCATGGGTCGACATGAAAGACCTCATGCGATAAAGGTTTGTTTCACCTTACTTTCATAGAGATTTGCAACATCGTTTTCGTACTCTTAAGCAGGGTACCAGATCAGTAGAGGAGTACTATGAAGAGTTCGAGAGGCTAAGGAACAGATTGGAGCTCAATGATGATGAAGAAGCATTGATGGCACAATTCTTGGATGGACTCCAAGAAAGGATCAGCCGCAAGGTGGAAAGGCAAATCTACAATGACTTCAAAGACTTGTTCCACCTATATGTGCAAGCTAAGCAGCACATCAAATGTAAGAGCCAAGACATCCGCAGCAAGCCTAAGACACCTTGGGCACCAAGCAACATTCCCAAGCCCGTAGACAAAGGCAAGAGCATAGAGATCGAGTCAAGGTTCAAGAGCAAGCCTCCTGCACCCACCCGTGACCAGAGAGAGCCTGGTAAGTCTTCTAACCCTCAAAGATCACGTGACATCACTTGTTTCAAGTGCAGGGGACGTGGACACATCTCAAGGGAGTGCCCAAACAACCAAGTCATGCTGATTACGGAGGCAGGAGAGTATGAGTCCCAGGATGAAGAGGACTATGAACCAGAGGAAGAGTATGGTGACATTGAGTACCCTGATGTGGGGGAAGTGCTGGTCACTAGACGTATCCTCAGTGCAATGGTGGATCCTTCAGAGACCATCTAAAGGGAGAACATCTTCCACAGCCGTTGCACCATCAAGGGCAAGGTATGTAACCTCATCATAGATGGTGGTTCTTGCACTAACGTTGCTAGTGCATATATGGTTGATAAGCTAGGTCTAGAGAAAACAAGGCATCCTCGACCATATAGACTGAGATGGCTGGATGACAAAGTCGAGCTCAAGATCCATGAGCAAGTCATTGTGCCCTTCAGTGTGGGCAAGTACCAAGACCAAGTCGTGTGCGACGTGGTGCCCATGCAAGCTGGCCATCTTCTGCTAGGAAGACCATGGCAGTTTGACAAAGAGACCAGGCATGATGGCCAAACCAATCTCTACACTTATGTGCATGACAAAAGAAAGGTCAGCTTGGCTCCTCTTACACCTGCCCAGGTACATGAGCTACAACTCCAAATGAGTAAGGAAAAGAAACTTATCAAGTCTAATTTTTTTATTCAACCAAGCCATGTCCCGAGAGCTTTAGCCTCGAAGGATTTAACGTTACTAATGGTTTTCAAGGAAGTGTTGAATGTAGAAAAAGAACAGGTAGAGCTACCTCCTGAAGTAGCAAGTCTCCTCAACAAGTTCCAGGATGTATTTCCAGAGGAGATACCAGGAGGCTTGCCTCCTTTACGTGGCATAGAACACCAGATTGATCTAGTGCCCGGAGCAGCCCTGCCCAACCGGCCAGCCTACAGGATGAGTCCAGAGGAGTCCAAGGAGCTTGAGAAGCAAGTCAAGGAGCTCCTGGAGAAAGGATATGTTTTGAGAGAGCCTCAGTCCATGTGCCGTACCAGTGCTACTAGTGCCCAAGAAGGATGGGACTTGGCGCATGTGCGTGGACTGCCGAGCAATCAACAACATCACAGTCAAGTACCGGCATCCAATACCATGGCTGGATGACATGCTAGATGAGCTGAGTGGAGCCACGGTCTTCTCTAAGATAGACCTCAAGCGTGGATACCACCAGGTCAGGATGAAAGAAGGTGATGAATGGAAGACTGCTTTCAAGACAAAGCAAGGGCTCTACGAGTGGACAGTCATGCCATTTGGCTTGACTAATGCCCCAATGATGAGGACATCAGGTCGTACATCCAGCCAGGAGACCAGACTGGCCGACCAGGAAGCTTGCCCGAGACAGCCGGGCCATCTGGCACGCCTGCCAGTACAAGCAATACCGCCGGACCCTTGACCAATAGGACCAGAGCAACCAGCATTGCCAGCGGAGAGGCCCAAGCTTCCTGCACACTTGGTGGGGATGTGGATGACACCGCCGGTCCCCTTGGTGATGCCACCAACTCCGGTATCAACTTGGCCAGTCCTGAAGGCGTTCCGGCCAGTACCTTGCACAGTCCAGCCGGTACAGTCGATCCAGCCGAGTGCACGAGCAATTCAACTTCCACACAAGGAAACTCGGACCAGATAAGCTACCAGCTTCAGGACATGCATCTAGAGGATGTATCCACACCAGTAGTGCCACCAGGAGCAATGACAAGAAGCAGATCAAGGGCACTCTTCCACAAATTCAGCTTATGGGTGGACAAGCTCCGAGAGGAAGATCAGCTAAGGACAATGAGCCAGAAGAGCAAAGTAGAGTCCAAATGCTTCTCAACAACACAAGGGACATCAGAGAGTTGGGCTTTAGTGGCAAGAGTGGTCAGGGCCCAAAGATTTTTAACCCTACTCCAAGTTGAAGACTAGGAGCAAGGCGCGTGCATGCCACAAGGACGGCCACCTTCCATTTCTTGGCCGTGAGGTAAGTTAAGGTAAGTTTCAATTCGAATATATGCCTCTTTCTGTTTTGCAGGGTAGGATCTAGATGCTTTACATTTTTGAGTCAAGAATATTTTAGGAATAAGTCCTTTTTCGGTTATACACTTTTGTATCTTTTCCTTTGTGCAGTTTTGTAAGTTTTCCTTTTCTTATTTGAGTCGACCCTAGTAGGTCAAGCAGTTGAGCATATTAATAAGGCTCCTTCCAGCATTGTAGTTCGACAACCTCTTTGATATTAATAAATATAGAACTTTTTCCCCAACAAGTTTTCTCTCAAGAATCTTGTGCGCTTAGAACCTAGTTGAGACCAGCCCTCCTAGCTCTAAGTTTGTGATTTATCACGAGGTTCATCACCCCTCGTGTGGTTCATTTCACCTTTCCATCGAATACCAATCCACAAACCCCCATCCAAGAAGTCTAAGGTCAAGTTTCTCACCTAGACTTCTCCAAACAGCCCACGCGCATACATCCTTGAATCAAGGCTTGTATCATTTTGGTATCAGAGCTTAAAGCTCCTAAACCAGGTTGTTTCTATCCTTTTGCTTGTTTTGTTTTTAGTTCTTGCATTAGTTTAAGTCGCATTCAAGAAAAATAAAAAAAAATAACATCAAACTCCAAACCGAGTGCATCTAGCCTTCTACGTGTATCACTAGGGTTTAGATTCACTTTTGCATTGCCATTCACGTTTTCCTTTTTGTTTAATTCACATTTCCATTAATTTTAAGTTAAATTAAAAAGAAAAGAAAAAGAAAAGAAAAGAAAATAGGAAAATACCCAAAAGATTTCGAATTGGACAGCTAGCACAAGTTGTCAAGAAAGTTTCCTTTTTCCTTTTATTCGAATTTTCCATTCCTTAGGATTTTCCTTTTTGCATTTTTTCGAACCCCTTATAAAAAGAAAACCCTCCTAATAATTTAGGAGCATCCTAACTTGTCTTCTTTCTTTGTAGCACACAATGGCAGAAGAAAACACAGAAGCAACCGAAGCCATGATGGCCATGTTCACCACACTCCAAACACAACTCGCATCCATAGGCGAGAGGTTGGAGCGCGTGGAAAGACCGGTGAGATTCCAAGCCATAAGGCACGTGAGAGCTGAGCAAGACCGTCCTGAGGGTCCTGAGCACCTTAGGACACAGCACGAACAAGAGGAACCCCAGCCAGATGGAGATGAGGACGCACCACCTCATAACTATCACCATAGGTCGAGAGGACCTCCACGGCAACCAGAGGCAGAAGATGATGGCTTTGAGCCATATGGTCTTCACCAGAGACCAAGAATGCCTCCTAGACATCATGAGGATGGAGATGAACACACCTACAACCGGGTAAATCATCCTGATGTTAAGCTAACTCCTACTAGTTTTGCAGGAAAAGTAGACCCCGAGGCTTACGTAGATTGGGAAAGAAGAATGGATCATATCTTTGATCACTACAACCAACCAGGACCTAGGAGAGTCACAATGGCAGTAGCACAACTCACGAACAATGCCCTCATCTGGTGGGATCGTGAGGTATCTGACGGAAGGAGGAAGAGAATGAGGCCCATAGACTCATGGGTCGACATGAAAGACCTCATGCGATAAAGGTTTGTTTCACCTTACTTTCATAGAGATTTGCAACATCGTTTTCGTACTCTTAAGCAGGGTACCAGATCAGTAGAGGAGTACTATGAAGAGTTCGAGGAGCTAAGGAACAGATTGGAGCTCAATGATGATGAAGAAGCATTGATGGCACAATTCTTGGATGGACTCCAAGAAAGGATCAGCCGCAAGGTGGAAAGGCAAATCTACAATGACTTCAAAGACTTGTTCCACCTATATGTGCAAGCTAAGCAGCACATCAAATGTAAGAGCCAAGACATCCGCAGCAAGCCTAAGACACCTTGGGCACCAAGCAACATTCCCAAGCCCGTAGACAAAGGCAAGAGCATAGAGATCGAGTCAAGGTTCAAGAGCAAGCCTCCTGCACCCACCCGTGACCAGAGAGAGCCTGGTAAGTCTTCTAACCCTCAAAGATCACGTGACATCACTTGTTTCAAGTGCAGGGGACGTGGACACATCTCAAGGGAGTGCCCAAACAACCAAGTCATGCTGATTACGGAGGCAGGAGAGTATGAGTCCCAGGATGAAGAGGACTATGAACCAGAGGAAGAGTATGGTGACATTGAGTACCCTGATGTGGGGGAAGTGCTGGTCACTAGACGTATCCTCAGTGCAATGGTGGATCCTTCAGAGACCATCTAAAGGGAGAACATCTTCCACAGCCGTTGCACCATCAAGGGCAAGGTATGTAACCTCATCATAGATGGTGGTTCTTGCACTAACGTTGCTAGTGCATATATGGTTGATAAGCTAGGTCTAGAGAAAACAAGGCATCCTCGACCATATAGACTGAGATGGCTGGATGACAAAGTCGAGCTCAAGATCCATGAGCAAGTCATTGTGCCCTTCAGTGTGGGCAAGTACCAAGACCAAGTCGTGTGCGACGTGGTGCCCATGCAAGCTGGCCATCTTCTGCTAGGAAGACCATGGCAGTTTGACAAAGAGACCAGGCATGATGGCCAAACCAATCTCTACACTTATGTGCATGACAAAAGAAAGGTCAGCTTGGCTCCTCTTACACCTGCCCAGGTACATGAGCTACAACTCCAAATGAGTAAGGAAAAGAAACTTATCAAGTCTAATTTTTTTATTCAACCAAGCCATGTCCCGAGAGCTTTAGCCTCGAAGGATTTAACGTTACTAATGGTTTTCAAGGAAGTGTTGAATGTAGAAAAAGAACAGGTAGAGCTACCTCCTGAAGTAGCAAGTCTCCTCAACAAGTTCCAGGATGTATTTCCAGAGGAGATACCAGGAGGCTTGCCTCCTTTACGTGGCATAGAACACCAGATTGATCTAGTGCCCGGAGCAGCCCTGCCCAACCGGCCAGCCTACAGGATGAGTCCAGAGGAGTCCAAGGAGCTTGAGAAGCAAGTCAAGGAGCTCCTGGAGAAAGGATATGTTTTGAGAGAGCCTCAGTCCATGTGCCGTACCAGTGCTACTAGTGCCCAAGAAGGATGGGACTTGGCGCATGTGCGTGGACTGCCGAGCAATCAACAACATCACAGTCAAGTACCGGCATCCAATACCACGGCTGGATGACATGCTAGATGAGCTGAGTGGAGCCACGGTCTTCTCTAAGATAGACCTCAAGCGTGGATACCACCAGGTCAGGATGAAAGAAGGTGATGAATGGAAGACTGCTTTTAAGACAAAGCAAGGGCTCTACGAGTGGACAGTCATGCCATTTGGCTTGACTAATGCCCCAATGATGAGGACATCAGGTCGTACATCCAGCCAGGAGACCAGACTGGCCGACCAGGAAGCTTGCCCGAGACAGCAGGACCATCTGGCACGTCTGCCGGACCAGGCAGTACCGCCGGACCAGGCAGTACCGCCGGACCCTCGACCTATAGGACCAGACTGGTCAGCATCGCCGGCGGAGAGACCCAAGCTCCCGGCACACTTGGTGGGGACGTGGATGACACCGCCGGTCCCTCTGGTGATACCGCCAACTCCGGGATCAAGTTGGCCGGTCCTAAAGGCATCCCGGCCAGTACCGCGCACAATCCAGCCGGTACAGCCGAGTACACGCGCAATTCCACTTCCACACAAGAGGACTCGGACCAAATGAGCTACCAGCTCCAGGACATGCACCTAGAAGAAGTATCTACACCAGTGGTACCTCAAGGAGCAATGACAAGAAGCAGATCAAGGGCACTCTTCCACAAATTCAGCTTATGGGTCGACAAGCTCCTAGAGGAAGAGCAGCTAAGGACAATGGGACAGAAGAGCAAATTAGAGTCCAATGGCTTCTCAACAACACAAGGAACATCAGAGACTTGGGCTTTAGTGGCAAGAGAGGTCAGGGCCCAAAGATTTTTAACCCTACTCCAAGTCGAAGACTAGGAGCAAGGCGCGTGCATGCCACAAGGACGGCCACCTTCCATTTCTTGGCCATGAGGTAAGCTAAGGTAAGTTTTCAATAAGAATATTTGCCTCTTTCTGTTTTGCAGGGTAGGATCTAGAGTATTTACTTTTATTGAGTTAAAAACATTTTAGGAATAGGTCCTTTTTCGGTTATACACTTTTGTATCTTTTCCTTTTGTGCACTTTTGTAAACTTTCCTTTTATTTGGTTGAGTCGACCCTAGAAGGTCAAGCTGTCGAGCATATTAATAAGGCTCCTTCCAGCATTGTAGTTCGACAACCTTTTTGCTAATTAATATAGATCGAATTTTCTTTACAATTTATTCTCTCAAAGAAGCTTGTGCGCTTAGAACCTAGTTGAGACCAGCCCTCCTAGCTCTAAGTTTGTGATTTATCACGAGGTTCATCACCCCTCGTGTGGTTCACTTCACCCTTCCATCTTTTACCAACCAGAAAACCCCCATCCAGAAGCCTAAGGTTGAGTTTCTCACCTAAACTTCTACAAACAGCCCACGCGCATACAGCCTTGAATCAAGGCTTGTATCATTTTGGTATCAGAGCTTAAAGCTCCTAAACCAGGTTGTTTCTATCCTTTTGCTTGTTTTGTTTTTAGTTCTTGCATTAGTTTAAGTCGCATTCAAGAAAAATCAAAAAAATAACCTCAAACTCCAAACCGATTGCATCTAGCCTTCTACGTGTATCACTAGGGTTTAGATTCACTTTTGCATTGCCATTCACGTTTTCCTTTTTGTTTAATTCATATTTCCACTAATTTTAAGTTAAATTAAAAAGAAAACAAAAGAAAAGAAAAGAAAATAGGAAAATACCCAAAAGATTTCGAATTGGACAGCTAGCACAAGTTGTCTAGGAAGTTTCCTTTTCCTTTTATTCGAATTTCCTTTCCTTAGGATTTTTCCTTTTTGGATTTTTTCAAACCCCTTATAAAAAGAAAACCCTCCTAACAATTTAGGAGCATCCTAACTTGTCTTCTTTCTTTGTAGCACACCATGGGAGAAGAAAATAGAGAAGCAAGCGAAGCCATGATGGCCATGTTCACCACACTCCAAACACAACTCGCATCCATAGGCGAGAGATTGGAGCGCGTGGAGAGGCCTGTGAGATTCCAGGCCATAAGGCACGTGAGGGCTGAGAAAGACCGTCCTGAGGGTCCTGAGCACCTTAGGACATGGCACGAACAGGAGGAACCCCAGCCAGATGGAGATGAGGACACACAACCTCATAACTATCACCATAGGCCGAGAGGACCTCCACGGCAACCAGAGGCAGAAGATGATGGCTTTGAGCCATATGGTCTTCACCAGAGACCAAGAATGCCTCCTAGGCATCATGAGGATGGAGCTGAACACACCTAAAACCGGGTAATTCATCCTGATGTTAAACTAACTCCTCCAAGTTTTGCAGGAAAAGTACACCCCGAGGCTTACCTAGATTGGGAGAGGAGAATGGATCATATCTTTGATCACTACAACCAACCAGGACCTAGGAGAGTCTCAATGGAAGTAGCACAACTCACGGACAATGCCCTCATCTGGTGGGATCGTGAGGTATCTGACAGAAGGAGGAAGAGAATGAGACCCATAGACTCATGGGTCGACATGAAGGACCTCATGCGACAAAGGTTTGTTCCACCTTACTTTCATAGAGATTTGCAACGTCGTTTTCGTACTCTTAAGCAGGGTACTAGATCAGTAGAGGAGTACTATGAAGAGTTCGAGAAGCTAAGGAACAGATTGGAGCTCAATGATGATGAAGAAGCATTGATGGCACAATTCTTGGATGGACTCCAAGAAAGAATCAGCCGCAAGTTGGAAAGGCAAATCTACAATGACTTCAAAGACTTGTTCCACCTATCTGTCCAGGCTTAGCAGCACATCAAACGTAAGAGCCAAGACATCCGCAGCTAGCCTAAGACACCTTGGGCACCAAGCAACATGCCCAAGCCCATAGACAAAGGCAAGAGCATAGAGATCGAGTCAAGGTTCAAGAGCAAGCCTCCTGAACCCACCCGTGACCAGAGAGAGCCTGGTAAGTCTTCTAACCCTCAAAGATCACATGACATCACTTGCTTCAAGTGCAGGGGACGTGGATACATCTCAAGGGAGTGCCCAAACAACCGAGTCATGCTGATTACGGAGGCAGGAGAGTATGAGTCCCAAGATGAAGAGGACTATGAACCAGAAGGAGAGTATGGTGACATTGAGTACCCTGATGTGGGGGAAGTGCTGGTCACTAGACGTATCCTCAGTGCAATGGTGGATCCTTTAGAGACCATCCAAAGGGAGAACATCGTCCACAGCCATTGCACCATCAAGGGCAAGGTATGTAACCTCATCATAGATGGTGGTTCTTGCACTAACGTTGCTAGTGCATATATGGTTGATAAGCTAGGTCTAGAGAAGACAAAGCATCCTTGACCATATAGACTGAGATGGCTCGATGACAAAGTGGAGCTCAAGATCCATGAACAAGTTACTGTGCCATTCAGTGTGGGCAAGTACCAAGACCAAGTCGTGTGCGACGTGGTGCCCATGCAAGCTGGCCAACTTCTACTAGGAAGACCATGGCAGTTTGACAAAGAGACCAGGCATGATGCCCGAACCAATCTCTACACCTTCGTGCATGACAAGAGAAAGGTCAGCCTAGCTCCTCTTACACCTGCCCAGGTACACGAGCTACAACTCCAAATGAGTAAGGAAAAGAAACTTATCAAGTCTAATTTTCTTATTCAACCAAGCCATGTCCGGAGAGCTTTAGCCTCGAAGGATTTAATGTTACTAATGGTCTTCAAAGAAGTTTTGAGTATAGAACAGGGACAGGTAGAGCTACCTCCTGAAGTAGCAACTCTCCTCAACAAGTTCCAGGATGTATTTCCAGAGGAGATACCAGCAGGCTTGCCTCCTTTACGTGGCATAGAACACCAGATTGATCTAGTGCCCGGAGCAGCCCTGCCCAACCGGCCAGCCTACCGGATGAGTCCAGAGGAGTACAAGGAGCTTGAGAAGCAAATCAAGGAGCTCCTGGAGAAAGGATATGTTCGAGAGAGCCTCAGTCCATGTGCCGTACCAGTGCAACTAGTGCCCAAGAAGGATGGGACTTGGTGCATGTGCGTGGACTGCCGAGCAATCAACAACATCACAGTCAAGTACCGGCATCCAATACCACGACTGGATGACATGCTAGATGAGCTGAGTGGAGCCACGGTCTTCTCCAAGATAGACCTCAAAAGTGGATACCACCAGGTAAGAATGAAGGAAGGTGATGAGTGGAAGACTGCTTTCAAGACAAAGCAAGGGCTCTACGAGTGGACAGTCATGTCATTCGGCTTGACTAATGCCCCAAGCACCTTCATGCGCCTTATGAACCAAGTTCTTAGGGCGTACCTCAGTAAGTTTGTGATAGTTTACTTTGATGATATACTAGTTTATAGTAAGTGCCTACGGGAACACCTCGCACATCTTGAGATGGTACTCAAAACCCTTCGACAAGAAGAGCTTTATGCCAATCTCAAGAAGTTCACCTTTTGTACTGATAAGCTTGTCTTTTTTGGTTTTGTTGTAAGTTCACAGGGCCTACAGGTTGATGAGGAAAAGATTCGAGCCATACAAGAATGGCCAACACCAGGCAACATCAGCCAAGTAAGGAGCTTCCACGGATTGGCCAGCTTCTATAGGAGATTCATGCCCAACTTCAGCAGTATTGCCTCACCACTGACGGCAGTAGTGAAGAAGAACGTGGGATTCAGCTGGGGAGCTCAGGAGAAGGCATTCAAGGCCTTGAAGGACAGCCTTACACATGCACCAGTGCTAGTCCTGCCCGACTTCAACAAGGCGTTTGAAGTGGAGTGTGATGCCTCTGGAATAGGCATAGGAGCAGTGCTAACCCAGGAGGAGACCAGTGGCATACTTCAGTGAGAAGCTAGGTGGTGCCTTACTGAACTACCCCACTTATGACAAGGAGCTCTATGCCCTTGTCCGAGCATTGGAGACTTGGCAGCATTACTTGCTGCCCAAGGAGTTTGTGATCCACACTGATCATGAGACTGTCAAACACCTTAGAGGGCAAACCAATCTCAAGAGGAGACATGCCAGGTGGATGGAGTTCATAGAGACCTTCCCATACGTCATCAAGTAAAAGAAGGGCAAAGATAATGTGGTAGCCGATGCACTATCAAGGAGGTTTGCCTTGATATCCACCATGGAGGCAAAGGTCCTAGGGTTCGAGCACATCAAGGACCTATACAAGGATGATCCTAACTTTGCTGAGAGCTACAAGGAGTGGGGCGCAGGGAGTCATGGCAAGTTCTACATCCATGAAGGATTCTTGTTCCGAGAAAGAAGGTTGTGCATACCACAAGGATCATTAAGGGAGCTTATCATCCGAGAAGCTCATGGAGGAGGACTCATGGGCCACTTTGGTGTCGACAAGACTCTAGCAGTGGTCAAGGAGCACTTCTACTGGCCACACATCAAGAGGACAGTAGAAGCTCATTGTGCAAGATGCATCACTTGCAAGAAGGCAAAGTCCGGGGTGCAACCTCACGGGTTGTATCTCCCACTGCCCATACCTACACATCCATGGGTGGACATCTCAATGGACTTTGTTCTAGGTCTGCCCAAGATCAACCACAAAGATGCAATCTTTGTAGTGGTGGACAGATTCTCCAAGATGGCACACTTCATTCCGTGTGCCAATGTCAATGATGCCACGCAAACAGCTGAGCTGTTCTTCAGGGAGATAGTATGGCTTCATGGAGTGCCAAGGACCATCGTATCAGACAGGGACACCAAGTTCCTCAGCCATTTCTGGAGGACCCTTTGGAGAAAGCTAGGCACGAAGCTACTCTTCTCTACCACCTGCCATCCTCAAACCGATGGCCAAACTGAAGTAGTCAACAGGACACTATCAACCCTTCTCAAGACTACACTAGGGAAGAACCTAAAGACTTGGGTAGAGTGCCTGCCATTCATACAGTTCTCTTACAACCGAGCCATGCACTCAACAACCAAGAAGACACCATTTGAAGTGGTATACGGCTTCAACCCTCTCACCCCATTGGAGCAAACACCACTACCACCAGTTGAGATGACCAACCTCAACGGAGCATCCAAGGCAGAGTTCATAAGGAGGTTACACCAGAAGGTAGCAGAAAACATGGAGAAGAGGACCGGAGAGTACGTGACTCATGCCAACAAGGGAAGAAAGGAGGTGATCTTTCAACCAGGCGATTGGGTGTGGTTACACCTACGGCAGGAGAGGTTCCCATACCTAAGGAATTCCAAGCTAGCACCAAGAGGAGATGGACCATTCAGAGTGCTCGACAGGATCAACAAAAACGCCTACCGGATCGAGCTACCAGGTGACTTTAATGTGTCCAATACGTTCAATGTTATTGACTTAGCCCCTTTCCATGCAGATGAACCAGTTTTGAGGACAAAACCTACTGAAGAGGGAGGGGATGATGAGGACATCAGGTCGTACATCCAGCTGGGAGACCAGACTGGCCGACTAGGAAACTTGCCCGAGACAGTCGGGCCATCTGGCACGCCTGCCGGTCCAAGCAGTACCGCCGGACCGTCGACCAATCAGACCAGAGCAACCAGCATTGCCGGCGGAGAGGCCCAAGCTTCCGGCACACTTGGTGGGGACGTGGATGACACCGCTGGTTCCCTTGGTGATTCCACAACCTCCGGTATCAACTTGGCCGGTCCTGAAGGCGTTCCGGCCAGTACCTCGCACAGTCCAGCCGGTACAGCTGATCCAGCCGAGTGCACGAGCAATTCAACTTCCACACAAGGAAACTTGGACCAGATAAGCTACCAGCTTCAGGACATACATCTAGAGGAAGTATCCATACCAGTAGTGCCACCAGGAGCAATGACAAGAAGCAGATCAAGGGCACTCTTCCACAAATTCAGCTTATGGGTGGACAAGCTCCTAGAGGAAGATCAGCTAAGGACAATGGGCCAGAAGAGCAAAGTAGAGTCCAAAGGCTTCTCCACAACACAAGGGACATCAGAGATTTGGGCTTTAGTGGCAAGAGAGGTCAGGGCCCAAAGATTTTTAACCCTACTCCAAGTTGAAGACTAGGAGCAAGGCGCGTGCATGCCACAAGGACGGCCACCTTCCATTTCTTGGCCGTGAGGTAAGTTAAGGTAAGTTTCAATTCGAATATATGCCTCTTTCTGTTTTGCAGGGTAGGTTCTAGATGCTTTACATTTTTGAGTCAAGAACATTTTAGGAATAGGTCCTTTTTCGGTTATATACTTCTGTATCTTTTCCTTTGTGCACTTTTGTAAGTTTTCCTTTTCTTATTTGAGTCGACCCTAGTAGGTCAAGCTGTCGAGCATACTAATAAGGCTCCTTCCAGCATTGTAGTTCGACAACCTTTTTGATATTAATAAAGATACCAGCTCCAAAAGATCAAATGATCACAGGATCAAATGAGCTACCAGCTCCAGGACATGCACCTAGAAGAAGTATCTACACCAGTGGTACCTCAAGGAGCAATGACAAGAAGCAGATCAAGGGCACTCTTCCACAAATTCAGCTTATGGGTCGACAATCTCCAAGAGGAAGAGCAGCTAAGGACAATGGGCCAGAAGAGCAAATTAGAGTCCAAAGGTTTCTCAACGACACAAGGAACATCAGAGACTTGGGCTTTAGTGGCAAGAGAGGTCAGGGCCCAAAGATTTGTAACCCTACTCCAAGTCGAAGACTAGGAGCAAGGCGCGTGCATGCCACAAGGACGACCACCTTCCATTTCTTGGCTGTGAGGTAAGTTAAGGTAAGTTTCAATTCGAATATATGCCTCTTTCTGTTTTGCAGGGTAGGATCTAGATGCTTTACATTTTTGATTCAAGAACATTTTAGGAATAGGTCCTTTTTCGGTTATACACTTGTATCTTTTCCTTTTGTGCACTTTTGTAAA
>CM032157.1:29186334-29204850 GCA_018901935.1 Pugionium cornutum | reverse complement strand
AACCACATATGGTAAATTCACATTTTCCCTAAGTATTTTCCACATTTAAAACTTGTATTTCTATTCTAATAAGACTACTAACCATTATAAGTGATAACATATATTGAAAACCATATTTGTAATGATTTCATATTTAGATAACATTTGAAATGTATATAAGAAGTATAAGGTTAAGTAAATTTGTTAAGTATTTTAGGTAAGTTATTTGAAAATTTGTGAAATGTTATTGTTTTCATAGTAATTGAAATTTTTATAACTTATAATCAATTAATCAATCTTATATAATTATATGCATTCATCAAAATCTCAAAATTTAGGGTTTAGGGTATTATTTGTGACTGATTTGCCACCACTTTGCAACTGCATTGCCAATGTGGTGGCATTTCAGTCACTAAAATTAAATGTGTTCGCATATCAGTCGCAAATTTGCGACTGATTTGCGATCATATTCTAAAAATTTGATGTGGTCGCAAATAAGTCACAAATTTGCGACTGATTTGCGACCACATATGGTAAATTCACATTTCTCCTAAGTATTTTCCACATTTAAAACTTGTATTTCTATTCTAATAAGACTACTAACCATTATAAGTGATAACATATATTGAAAACCATATTTGTAATGATTTCATATTTAGATAACATTTGGAATGTATATAAGTATAAGGTTAAGTAAATTTGTTAAGTATTTTAGGTAAGTTATTTGAAAGTTTGGGAAATGTTATTGTTTTCATAGTAATTGAAATTTTTATAACTTATAATCAATTAATCAATCTTATATAATTATATGCATTCATCAAAATCTCAAAATTTAGGGTTTAGTGTATTATTTGTGACTGATTTGCCACCACTTTGCAACTGCACTGGCAATGTGGTGGCATTTCAGTCACAATAATTAAATGTGGTCGCAAATTAGTCGCAAATTTGCGACTGATTTGCGACCATATTCTAAAAATTTGATGTGAAGTCGCAAATCAGTCGCACATTTGCAACTTATTTGCGACCACATATGGTAAATTCACATTTCCCCTAAGTATTTTCCACATTTAAAACTTGTATTTCTATTCTATAAGACTACTAACCATTAGAAGTGATAACATATATTGAAAACCATATTTGTAATGATTTCATATTTAGATAACATTTGGAATGTATATAAGAAGTATAAGGTTTAGTAAATTTGTTTAGTATTTTAGGTAAGTTATTTGAAAATTTGTGAAATGTTATTGTTTTCATAGTAATTGAAATTTTTATAACTTATAATCAATTAATCAATCTTATATAATTATATGCATTCATCAAAATCTCAAAATTTTGGGTTTAGGGTATTATTTGTGATTGATTTGCCACCACTTTGCAACTGCATTGCCAATGTGGTTGCATTTCAGTCACAAAAATTAAATGTGGTCGTAATTAAGTCGCAAATTTGCGACCATATTCTAAGAATTTGATGTGAAGTCGCAAATCAGTCGCAAATTTGCGACTGATTTGCGACCATATATGGTAAATTCATATTTCCCCTTAGTATTTTCCACATTTAAAACTTGTATTTCTATTCTAATAAGACTACTAACCATTATAAGTGATAACATATATTGAAAACCATATTTGTAATGATTTCATATTTAGATAACATTTGGAATGTATATAAGAAGTATAAGGTTAAGTAAATTTGTTAAGTATTTTAGGTAAGTTATTTGAAAATTTGTGAAATGTTATTGTTTTCATAGTAATTGAAATTTTTATAACTTATAATCAATTAATCAATCTTATATAATTATATGCATTCATCAAAATCTCAAAATTTAGGGTTATGGTATTATTTGTGACTGATTTGCCACCACTTTACAACTACATTGCTAATGTGGTCGCATTTCAGTCACAAAAATTAAATGTGGTCACAAATCAGTCGCAAATTTGCGACTGATTTGCGACCATATTCTAAAAATTTGATGTGAAGTCGCAGATGAGTCGCAAATTTATGATTCATGATTTCACTTTAAATGATTTCATCGTGTAGTAAATTGAATTTAACTTGAAATCTAAATGACTGATTTGGGACCACCAATTAATTTATCGAAACTTTGGTAGTGGTCGCAAATCACTCGCAAATTTGCGACTGATTTGCGACCACCAATTAATTAGGTGGGAGTTTGAAAAAACGAAAGCGTTCAAACTCGCAAATTTGCGACTGACTTGCGACTACATCATTTTTGCCACTGATTTGCGACCACATCCGTGGTCTCAAAAAAAGCTATAAATACACGAAGGTTTTCCCTCATTTTTCACAAATCTCTCGAAACTTCATAATCAAAATCTCTCAAAACACTTTCTAAACACTTTGTAAAAACACTCTCTAAAAATGGCAAGTAGTGGTAGGTCGTTAAGAGGTCGTGGAAGACGATCTTTCGGATCGTCTTCCGGCCGAGGAACCTCTTCGGCCTCTTCGAACCCTTTACCATCCGCTAATAGAGCGGCATTCCACCTCCCTCCCCAATACACTTTTATCCCTCACTCCATTCCTGAAACCCAAACACCTCCACGGTTTCAGGAATCGGATGAACATGAGGAGGAACAAATTCCCGATTACGAAACGGGAACGGATGAACAAACTATCACTCTTGATAGTTTGTTACAAACTCCGGGCCACGAGCAGTATTTGACTGTGCTTTCTCCAGAAGCGGCTCCTAATACAATGTGGTAAGAAGTTTTATAAATAATAAATTTTTTTAATAAATATTTATTATAATTGTAATTATATTAATATATATTTAAATTTTCTCTGTATATTTGAAATATTAGGTTTGACCGCGATAACGGGGCTATTACTCGTCAAATCGTAAAAATTTTGAAAAATAAATTTGACGGTGTGTACTACAGTTGGACCGTCGTACCTCCTGAGAGGCAGGAAAAATATTTCATAGAGTTTGCGATAAGTTTTGGTTTTTAAATTGTGTACATGTTTTATAAAATATAAATAATATATATTAATATTTTCTAATTTAATTTCAAGCAATCGTACACCTGGGATCCTCTAATCACCCCGGTGGTACGAAAAGAGTTCGAGGCCGTCTGCGTAAGGCGGATGAAAGGGATGGTGAGCACGGTTCATACAACCGGAAAACGTCCTAGATGGATTTCCCCAAGTTTGTACAAAATTATGACAGACTATTGGGGAACAGAAACATCTGCCGAGAGGAGTACGAAATCCTCTCATAACCGCAACTCCGCTCGGGACGGTCTTGGCCCGCATAAACATTTATCGGGCCAAAAATCCTATATTCAGGTCCAGCAAGAAATGGTAAGTCAAAATTTTTTTTATTTAATTAACATTTTTGGTAGCAATTAAATAATATTTTAATATCTATGAAGGAACATAATTTGGGACGACCAGTCTCAATAGGTAAGGTCTTTATAAAGACTCACACAAGACCAGATGGTTCGTATGTAGATTTGAAAGCAAAACAAATCTGTGAAGCATACGAACGAAACATCCAAGAGAAGATGGCGATCGTGGAGGTCGATCCAACAAAAACATCCAATGGAACCTCCCGTCCAATTGAGCTGACTCAAGCACAGAAGAATGAGATCTTCCTTCAGGTAAAAAAAAATTTTCAAATTTTTTTCTTTTAACATATTTTTGTAATTAATTAAATAATTAAATTTATTATTTAAATTATGTTTTGTTATTTTTTAGTCATCTGTTCCGGATGAACGAGACCGTCTTTATGGACTCGGTAGCCTCACCCGCGTACAGTCTATTGGTAGAAGTACTGGGGTACAAACCCATTCACCCGAGTACGTAATGCTTCAAGAACAAAACGCGTTGATTAAAGCACAAAACGCGCAGATTATGGAAAGAAATGAGAAGATTGAAGAGCTCAACAGAGAAAACCAGAAGAAGATTTTGTGACTGTTTTGCGACTACATATTTAGCAACCACAACCGTGGTCGCAAATCACATGTTTTCTTGTAGTGTACAAAAACCCACTAACCTACATTACAGAAAACGGTATCTATATAATTATGTTGACCAATAAAACATATGTGTGGGTTCAATATACAATTTTATGATACAATTTTTAGGAGTTTCTGATTTTGGAAACTTAACATTGCCAAATGCTCTTGCCGATAATGGACGAATTCAAAATCACTGCAGCCATCTTTCGTGTCTCAAGTGCTCCATAGAGTGAGTTATAAATGGTATATATGCACTTTGTTTTCGAATTATAAATGTTAACACATCATCATTATTTCAAATACATTATAGGGATGGATGTAATGTAGCGGGATATTTTGCATGGTCACTAATGGACAATTACGAATTTGCAAATGGTTACACTCTCCGGTTTGGTATGAACTGGGTCAACTTCACTAATCCTGCTGATCGAAAAGAAAAAGATTCTGGTAAATGGTTCGCTAGATTCATCTCAAAATAAGGGGAAACATACCTAAAAATCAACTCCGTATGTCAATCTTTAAATCTAATAAATTTTAAGTGGTGTGGATGTTGTTAATATTGTTGTAATAATTGGACTTAGCTATTAATTTTTGGTCCATTCATAAATAAATAATAAATTTAATATATTTTGTATTGTTCATGTTTTAAACACTTTCAAAGAAAACAACTCTTGCATCTTCACTCGATATCATTTGTATTGAAATACCAAAACCAAGGATGTAATGCCTAATTCAATACCAAGGTCAATTCATTTTATTGTGCCTTTATTATTCTCAGCAATTCTAGATTTGAAAAAAATACAAAGTGTGATTTATTTAAATATTTTAATGATAATAATATTTATTTTTCTCCTAAATATTTTACAAACTTTTGAATTTATTCATTGCGGTAAAAGATTACAAAGATTTCATTTGTTCAAGAAAGAAATGATGGTGATAATTAAAAAATATAGTGATTATAATTTGTATCAATAAAAGATATAAATGGAAACACGTTTGTGATTAATCATTTGAGAAGTATGGTTATTTCTTTATACACTTAAAGTTTCAAACTAATGAACTTTCATTTACGCAAATAAATATTAAATATTGTTAAGTTACATTGGTTCCCAAATCAAAACCAATTATATATCTATAAAAAAATAGGCTCATATTCATCTGTTCCAACTTAGGATATGTGATAATATTCCCTAATATGTTTCATCGAAATAAAATCACTTTTTAGGCTTTCATACTGTATTGTTCGGACAAGGATCGATGGGAAAATATTGGTTGGGTTGATTATACATCTCTAGTGAGACAACATGGATCGGACTTTGGTACCAATGAGGTTTGAGCCGATTGACGACTTCTGTTTCTTATATATTACGTGAGATATCTTCCAATTTACGATGTGTGAGTATATTTTTTAATTAATATAATATATCATCATAAATATTTTAGATTTAATTAACTCTATATACATAAATGAGGAGGAAGTTTGCAATCTCTACATAAGATTCAAAAAACTAAATCTACCGTAGCAGTTGTTAATGGATTTTGCGGAAAACTCCTTAATTTTCACCATGTCATCGCTAACATCAGTTGTAACAGTACGCAACATCATTTTCTACAGATATTGTAAGACACTGTTCACGATATCAACTATGATTACAGTGTCTATAGCCATAGCGCATTAAATACAAGATCTATGGAGATAATCTGGGAAATATAAATATAGATATATATATATATATATATAGCATATGTATAATGGTGTAAGTATGCGTTATTTATATAGTTTACTGTGTATATAAAGGTGTATCAGCTTTCCAAAATCTCCATTGATATCTATACGAACAGAAGTGTAACAAAAAGTAGGTAGAGCAAGTTCAGAAAAAAAGCGAAAATCATTTTAAAGTAGGTCAACGGTACATTCTCATGTAACTTTAAAGATGTTTGTTATTATTTTAGTATTTAATGTGGTTGGTATATTAACTACTCTTGGTAAGTTGCTTCCACAAATGTGTCGGTTCTGAAAGTGTACTCCACTTTTATGCATGATTTCCATATATATATATATATCTCGATAAAAGATTTTTTAACCGAAAACTATCATGTATGGTATTTTATGCAGTTTATACCGGAGATAGTGTGGCTGGTAATGTTAATCTGAGGAGTTTGGGGAAAGGGAAAAAATAGTGTCTGGAAATTCAAAGCAGAAGGAGATAATCACAGTTGCGGTGTAATGCTACATGAAAATAAAACTTTTGCGAGTCTAGTGGGCTTGGTGCGAACCCGTTTTAACATCGACATCCACACACCAATGATACTAACATATCATTATCCAGAATGGATGTTAATAACAAACGGATCAAACACCGCTGTTAAGATTATCATTTCGGATGAATGTCCTTTAATCATTTAATCTATTTTGTTGCACTTAATATATATATATATTAGGAAATTGTGGACGTTCAAATCAAATACCTATAAAATGCATAACAATCCTAACGACTACATATAAAAAATTAATTCGTTATGATGCTCCAAAATTTTCATATTATTTGGCGCTTAAAGCACTTGCATTTTTGAACTTTAGCCCAAGACCATCCCTCCTTAAGGGAAAGAAATTGAATTCGTCTTAGCCTTTTACTTTTATTTCTTCAATGAAAGATTGACAACCTCCTATCAAAATGTAAACGTCATAAAGCCTCCTTTATATTTTCCACAAGTAGCATTATTCATGACATTTGTGTGGTTTTCTCCTGATGTTGAAAAAGACTGACCCGACAAAAATGAAGAGAGTGTTATCTATATCTAGCAGTAGAATGATCGCTGAATAAGTGTTCTGAGTTGTATCAACTAGTTTGTTTGACTCTCGTTTTTTCTTTCAAATGCACAAGGTTATTGGTCCATCTCTCTTATATATTAATCAAATCTCATTTAAATTATCGATGTGAAATATTTTTTAACATGTTGTTTTCGAGAAAACGGCTATTCTAGTAATTAATCTTGATAGTATCCTATTATAGAATTAATTTTGGTTTAAATCAGCCAATTTAATTCTACGCTGGACCAATTTCGAGTTAGATTAATCGAGCCTCTTTCGATGGGTCGGATCAATTTTGGTTTGGGTTGATCATAGCGTGTGATTGGGCTATGATAACATGTTAGATTATGATTTTCTAACTTAAAACCAATTGGCAATGAGTAGATTAGTCTATATATCTTATATATCAGTCAAGTCTCACCCAATTCCTAATGTAAAATATTATGTATATAATTTGTGATACATAGTCATTTTAAGAGAAATAACAACTAACTATATATTTATGTTATGTCTTGATTTCTTGCTCTTAAAGCTTCTGCGTATGCTATGCTGACCACTTGGATTTTTTTTGAAAAATTTTGAAAGTACAGTTGTATTAGTTGTTTAAAATGTTTCTCTACCAATCAAGAAATAGTACATGATGTAATACAAGGAAGCACGATTGGGCGTGGTGATGAAGTCTTAATGTGAAGAATTGAAATGGCTTTGCAACTAACTTGGATGAACTTAGAGGTAATAGCTAAACTGGAAAAGTACATTGGAAAGAATATAGCAGTTTTGAGGAACTTACATTTTTCTAGAGCTTTGTGGTTATTTACAAAGAGGTTAGCAACATGACATATTATGTATAAATAGGAGTGTTGAATATTGTAACGCTTAACAAAAAAAAAAGAGCTTTTAACAAAGAGTTAAAGCTTTCTTTGTGCATTTGGAGGAATACAGAAGATGCAATCAACTATTTAATTTTGAATATTTCTAGATAAAAAATGTTAAATTCGACTTGTTGGCACATGGAAAGAATGTTGCTTGTTAATTTCATTTAAGAAACAATATAAATTTGAGACTAATAATGTAAGCTTAGTTAATGAGAGAAGCGACTTATTAATGGAATTATACTTAAATAGGTAGATTTGAAATGAATTAATAAATTAATAGTAATTATGTTTAAGGAACATATATTCTCCCAAAACCTATTGTGGTGTTTTATACGTATTCTACACATATAAAATATACATGATACCGTAAAACTCAAGTTTTTAATTTTTTTTATCAGGAATAATTCAATTAGATTATGTAATTTTTCCTTTAATCAAAAGAAAATACAAAGACAGCAGAGGAACAACATAGATGATCAATCCTAATGCAAATATACGTAACGAGTTTACGTAAATCTCCATGCAAGCTCCATGTACTCTACCCTTTCTATATAAACTCTTCCAAATGCATTATTTAATCATCATTGCATTAAATCAACTGACAATGAGTGGATTAATCTATATATCGTATATATCACTCGAAGTCTCACTCAAATTCCCTATGTAAAATATTTTTCACATAATTTGTGATAAATAGTCATTAAGAGAAATCGCAATTAAGTATATATTAATATTATTTTTTGATTTCTTGCTATTAAAGCTTCTCCGTATGCTGACCACTCAGATTTTTTTTAACAAATGTTGAAAGTACACAAGTGTTTAGAAAATATGCAATCTAAAACGACCATAAGTTCAATATGCTTCTCCTCAACAAATCGAATATCCACCATATAGTCCCCAAATAAACAAAGAAAATACCTCTGAAATTTTTTTTTTGGATACATCAAAGTGTTTAGATTTCTATATTGGTAATAAAAAGAAAATTCAGCAAAAAAGATCTTAACGTGAAGAATATCAGTGTAACATAAAACCATGAAATCAAAAATTTTGAATCTCCGAGATTCAATATTTACTATCTTTAAATTATGGAGAACAAAGTGGTAAATATCATTCTGAAAAAAACCTACCAAAGAACTGCAAAGGCCAAGTAACAAAAGAACAACACAAATGCGCATGTTTGGAATATACTCTCACAATTTTTCTATCTTATTGCTCATTACGCTTCTCCAAAGTAAAATGCTTGTCATATGCTCTTTAGCACCACAAAACCAAAAGGATTTTCAGCAGATGTTAAGTTGAAAATATAAATATTACATCTCATTCTTTTAAAACTAATGTATGTAAAAATACATCTTTTCTCCACACTGGGATGAATTTTTATAGTAGAATATAATGAAAATATATTTATTAGTTGGAATGTAATGAAAATACATTTATGGGTTGGAATGTAATGAAAATACATTTATAGGTGCAAGATATTTACGTAGAAGTTTGTTCCGTTTACATGCTTTGTATGGCTGATATGGAATATATATTTGCTAATCACTAAACATCAATGATTTTTACAACAAACAGTATCGAGTCTTTACAAATAACTAGAACAGTAGCCCATTTTCATGGTGCATTTGGAGGAATACACAAGATGCAAGGAGCTATTTCATTTTGAATATTTCTAGATAAAAAATGTTAAATCCGACTTGTTGGCACATGGAAGAAATGTTGCTTGTTAATTTCATTCAAGAAGTAATATAAATTTGAGACTAATAATGTAAGCTTAGATAATGAGAAAAACGACTTATTAATGGAATTATACTTAAATAGGTAGATTTAAATGTATTAATAAATTGAATATTAATTATGGTTAAGGAATATATATTCTCTAAAAGACATATTGTGTCGCGGTATACGAAATAGATAGATGTTGTAAAACTCCAAATTTTTAATTTTTTTATTACGGATAATTCAAAGCTTTTTTATTAGATTATCTAATTATTCCTTTAACCAAAAGAAAATTCAAAGACAGCTGAGGAAGAACATGGATGATCAATCTGAATGCAAATATACGTAACAAGTTTACGTAAATCTCCATGCAAACTCCATGCACTCTACCCCTTCTATATAAACCTCTCCGAATGCATCATGTAATCATCATCGAATAAAACCTACACAATATCCCAGCAACCAAAGCTAACAAATAATAATAATACAAATCTCTAAACCATGGGCATTCCAAAACCTCACTACTCTTTAGCCATCCTTGTCATTTTCTTTGTCGTTTCGAGTAGCCAAAATGTCTGCAATCCAGGATGCAAGGCTAAGGAACCATTCAAATGTGATAATACTCTTACGTTTAACCGTACTGGATTTCCAAATAATTTTACTTTTGGTGCTGCTACTTCTGCATATCAGGTTTATATATTTTGATCAATTGTTACTTATATAGTGTGTCAAGTGATTTTTTACAATATTTAGTATGATTTTTTATATTTGTTTTACTAGATTGAAGGTGCTGCACATAGAGCAATCAATGGATGGGACTATTTCACTCATAGATATCCAGGTTGTAACACATCATTATATTGTATTATGAATATGCATTACAGTGTATGGTATAGTGTATAACTCTTGCTCATATTTTGGTTTCTTATGTATAGAAAAAGTTCCAGATCGCAATTCCGGAGATCTTGCTTGTAATTCCTATGATCTTTACAAGGTGAGAGGAAGAGACGACTGTAAACAACGAATATATGATAATAGAAATGTATATTAACTTTGGAGCTTTCTATTTATATTTTAAACAGGAGGACGTCAAATTACTGAAACGATTGAATGTTCAAGCATACCGACTCTCAATAGCATGGTCAAGAGTCTTACCAAGTAAATACAAAAAATATATTTCCTTCACTTTATGACTTTATAAAGCTAACTGGAAGAAACTTTTACATTCCATGATCATTGATTTTTGTGTTTAATTTAATTATAAACAAATCTTAATTAGAGGGAAGACTTATTGGAGGAGTGGATGAGAACGGGATAACATACTACAACAATCTTATTAACGAGTTAAAAGCAAACGGTAATTTGTAAATATTTACTCTTAATCACTGTTATTATATTTGTGATGAAAAATTTAACTTACGTTTATGCAGGCATAGAGCCATATGTGACTATATTTCATTGGGATGTTCCCCAAGCTCTAGAAGACGAATATGGCGGTTTCTTAAGCCCACGTATAGTGTAAGTGCATTAACAAAAATTTATTCTAAAGTTATTTTGTTTGGCTTAGGTTTTGTGCATTACAACATGCATCTTTTTTATTATACGTTAACAGGGAGGATTACACAAACTACGCAGAGCTTCTATTCCAAAGATTCGGAGACAGAGTCAAGTTTTGGATAACTTTAAACCAACCTTACTCCCTTGCAACCAAAGGTTATGCAGATGGATCGTATCCCCCGGGAAGGTGCACTAATTGTGAATTTGGAGGAGACTCCGGAATCGAGCCCTATATAGTTGCACACAACCAACTTCTAGCCCATGCAAAAACTGTATCTTTATATCGGAAAAGATATCAGGTTCATACAAAATCTATGCATTTTCTATGTCTTCGAAATTAGTTTTCTAATTAGATTGCTTTATAAATTTTCAAATATTTATGCAGAAATTTCAAGGTGGTAAGATAGGAACTACTTTGATCGGAAGATGGTTCACCCCATTAAACGAAACTAGCAATCTCGACAAAGCTGCTGCAAAACGAGCATTCGACTTTTTCGTTGGATGGTATGTATTTGTTTTCAAATATTTGTCTCTCAAATCAATTATATATATAGAAACTTTTGATTATAAATAACAAACCACTTAATTATAATATAAATTTTTTTCACAAACATACTATGTAATGTTAATTTATGAATATGTCATTACATATTTGAAGGTTTTTGGATCCATTGGTATATGGAGAATATCCCAAGATAATGAAAGACATCGTGGGAGATAGGTTGCCAAAATTCACACTTCAAGAGTCGGATTTAGTTAAAGGATCACTTGATTTTCTAGGTTTGAACTATTATATTACCCAATATGTGACCGATGCACCAGCTTCTATTCCGACAGAACCTAATGCTTTAACCGATCCACGAGTTACTATTGGATGTATGCAAAACATTTTGTTGTTCATATTTAGATATATTAATTACTTAAACTCATTTTTGCCTAATTGGTTTCAGTTTATCGCAATGGAGTACCTATCGGTGTTGAGGCTAGTAACAACTATAAATTGGATTATTCTCTTCATAATCCAAAGATTAAGACATTTATTTGAAGCTCTCTTCATTTTCTTCTTATACAGGCTCCTAGCTTTGTCTACTATCCTCCAGGGTTCCGTCAAATTCTAAATTACATCAAAGACAACTATAAAAACCCACTAACCTACATTACAGAAAACGGTATCTATATTTTATACTTATATAATTATGTTAACCAATAAAACATTTGTGTGTGTTCAATATACAATTTTATGATACAATTTTTAGGAGTTTCTGATTTTGGGAACTTAACATTGCCAAATGCTCTTGCCGATAATGGACGAATTCAAAATCACTGCAGCCATCTTTCGTGTCTCAAGTTCTCCATAGAGTGAGTTATAAATGGTATATATACACTTTGTTTTCGATTTATAAATGTTAACACATCATCATTATTTCAAATATATTATAGGGATGGATGTAATGTAGCGGGATATTTTGCATGGTCACTAATGGACAATTACGAATTTGCAAATGGTTACACTCTCCGGTTTGGTATGAACTGGGTCAACTTCACTAATCCTGCTGATCGAAAAGAAAAAGATTCTGGTAAATGGTTCGCTAGATTCATCTCAAAATAAGGGGAAACATACCTAAAAATCAACTCCGTATGTCAATCTTTAAATCTAATAAATTTTATGTGGTGTGGATGTTGTTAATATTGTTGTAATAATTGGACTTAGCTATTAATTTTTGGTCCATTCGTAAATAAATAATAAATTTAATGTATTTTTTATTATTCATGTTTTATACACTTTCAAAGAAAACAACTCTTACATCTTCTATTCGATATCATTTTTATTAAAATACCACAACCAAGGATGTAATGCCTTATTCAATACCAAGGTCAATTCATTTTATTTTGCCTTTATTATTCTCAACAATTCTAGATTTGAAAAAAATACAAAGTGTGATTTATTTAAATATTTTAATGATAATAATATTTATTTTTTCCTAAATATTTTACAAACTTTTGAACTTATTCATTGCGGTAAAAGATTAGAAAGATTTCATTTGTTCAAGAAAAAAATGATGGTGATAATTAGAAAATATAGTGATTATAATTTGTATGAATAAAAGATATAAATGGAATATCTTCCAATTTATATAAATATAGTGAGGTTTGAGCCAATTGTAGCCATATCGCATTAAATACGAGATCTATGGAAATAATCTGGGAAATATATATATATATAGCATATGTATAATGGTGTAAGTATGTGTTATTATTATTTTAGTATTTAATGTGGTTGGTATATTAACTACTCTTGGTAAGTTGCTTCCACAAATGTGTGAGTTCTGAAAGTGTACTACACTTTTATGCATGATTTCCATATATATATTTATCTGGGTAAAAGATATTTTATCCGAAAACTATCACATATGGTATTTTATGCAGTTTATACCGAAGATAGTGTGGCTGGTAATTTTAATCTGAGGAGTTAGGGAAAAGGGAAAAAATAGTATCTGGAAATTCAAAGGAGAAGGAGATAATCACAGTTGCGGTGTAATGCTACATGAAAATAAAACTTTTGCGAGTCTAGTGGGCTTGGTGCGAACCCGTTTTAATATCGATATTCACACACCAATGATACTAACATATCAAGCGAAACACCGCTGCTACGATTATCATTTCCGATGAATGTCCTCTAATTATTTAATTTATTTTGTTGCACTTAATATATATGAAACTTTTGGAGCATCATAATGAATTAAATTTTTTATATGTAGTGTTTAAGATTGTTATGCATTTTATAGGTATTGATTTTATAGCTAGTTAAAAATTATTTTAGGAAAAACTTGTAAGTGAATTTGAAAGATTACATAGTAATATATTTTTGTAGAGAAAATCTCTTTTGTTATTCTCTGATGTAGTTTTTGTGCCAATAAAATTTCACATTTACATGTGTTAGTAAATTTTGTTGTTGGTATATCATCCAAGGGATGTGTTTGGATTTCCATGTAATTGGTAATGAGAGAAAGAATAGTGTTGCAGAGGAAAAAAAAATCTTAACGTGAAGAATGTCAATGTAACATAAAATCATGAAATCAAAAGTGTTTGAATCTTTGAGATTCAATCAAATTTTCTATGATATCTTTGAAATCAAAATAAACGCGGAGAAGAAAGTGAATAAGATGGATTCATTCTGCAAGAACAAGAAAAACCGCTTCACTAAAGAACCGCAAAGGCCAAGTAACAAAATAACAACACAAATGAGCATGTTTGGTATATACTCTCACAATTATTCTATCTTATTGTTCATTACGCTTCACCAAGGTAAAATACTTGTCATATGCTCTTAGCACTACAAAACCAAAAGGATTATTCGGTTAACCATCTCATCACTCTTTGGTTTTGTCAGGAGATGTTAAATTGAAAATATAAATATTACATCTCATTCCTTTAAAACTATTGTATTTAAAGATATATCTTTTTTCCAAAATCGGATGAATTTCTATAGTGGAATGTAATGAAAATACATTTATTGGTTGGAATGTAATGAAAATACATTAATGGGTTGGAATGTAATGAAAATACATTTATGGGTGCAAGATATGTACGTAGAAGTTTGTTCCATTTACATGCTTTGTATGGGTGATATGGAATGTATACTTGCTAATCACGAAACGTCAATGACTTTTACAACAAACAGTATCGAGTCTTTACAAATAATTACCCATTTTCATTGTGCATTTGGAGGAATACAGAAGATGCAATCAACTATTTAATTTTGAATATTTCTAGATAAAAAATGTTAAATTCGACTTGTTGGCACATGGAAAGAATGTTGCTTGTTAATTTCATTCAAGAAACAATATAAATTTGAGACTAATAATGTAAGCTTAGTTAACGAGAGAAGCGACTTATTAATGGAATTATACTTAAATAGGTAAATTTGAATGAATTAATAAATTGAATAGTAATTATGTTTAAGGAACATATATTCTCCCAAAACCTATCGTGGTGTTTTATACGTATTCTACACATATAAAATATACATGATACCGTAAAACTCAAGTTTTTAATTTTTTTTATCAGGAATAATTCAATTAGATTATGTAATTTTTCCTTTAATCAAAAGAAAATACAAAGACAGCAGAGGAACAACATAGATGATCAATCCTAATGCAAATATACGTAACGAGTTTACGTAAATCTCCATGCAAGCTCCATGTACTCTACCCTTTCTATATAAGTGCATTTATTTGAAGCTCTCTTCATTTTCTTCTTATACAGGCTCTTAGCTTTGTCTACTATCCTCCAGGGTTCCGTCAAATTCTAAATTACATCAAAGACAACTACCACTACAAGAAAACTGCCTATTTGCGACTGTAATTTGCGACTACATACGTGGTCGCAATTTTTGCGACCACATTTGCCACGGTTTAGCGACTAATTTGCGACCAGGGCGTAGTAGTCGCAAATTGGTCGCAAAAATGTGACGAATAAGTGTGGTCGCAAATCAGTCGCAATATGTAACCAATTAGCGACTGAAATGCGACTACCGTGAGACTGACCGAGGTAGTCGCTAATCAGTCACAAAATAGCGACTGATTAGCGACTACATATGGAAAATCAGGTGGTAGTCACTTATTGGTCGATAAAAATGCGACCAATTTGCGACTACGGTATGTAGTGGCTCTGCAGTCACAAAGTGGTGGCAAAGTGCCAACATAAAAAACATGTGCGTGTTAGGTATAACGACATTTAAGCGACTACATAGCTGTAGTCACAAAGTAGTGGCAAATCAGTGGCAAAGTAGTGGCAAAGTAGTCGTAAAATGTTGTATATATATGCACCATCCCATTCTCTCATTTGTGAAATCAAAGGTAAAAATTTATGTAAAACATATGGGGAAATTATAACAATTCGAGAGATTGGATGTACAGAAGAATTGATAATGAAACAAGAAATATCTCGGCGGAATTTGCACAAGGCATGGAGCAGTTCATGAATTTTGTAAGTAGTCAACCTATAGCTCAAAGTAGTGGAGGTAAGTTTTTCTGTCCTTGTATTAATTGCAAAAATGATAAATTTATTTCGGGACGAAAAATATGGAGTCATCTATATAGTCGAGGGTTTATGCCAAATTATTATATTTGGTATAAACATGGAGAAGAGCTGAATGTTCAGTTAGGGATGAGTACTAGTCGGGGTGATGTACAAAGAAATCAGGGACGTGATTGTAGTAGTGATGAAACAGTTGGTATATCCGGTAATAGATATGTTGAAATGGTGACGGATGCATTTTGTGAGACAACGACTGGTGATCATCATCAGTACTATAATCAGAACGAAGAAAATTATAATTATAATTATGAAGAAGAACGGCCTAATGAAGCAGCAGAAAAGTTTTATAACATATTAGAAGCTGCAAAAAATCCATTGTATTATGGTTGTCATGAAGGGCACTCACAGTTATCTTTAGCGGCTCGGTTTATGAACATCAAGTCTGATTTTAATTTACCAGAAAAATGTATGGATTCTTGGGCGGAGCGATTTACAGAATATTTACCCAACGAGAATCAGGCGACGGGTTCATATTATGAAACCGAAAAATTAATGCGAAATTTAGGCTTCCCGTTTTATACAATTGACGTGTGTGTTAAAAACTGTATGATATTTTGGAAAGAAGATGAGAAATGGGAAAAATGCAAATTTTGCGATTCCCCCCGGTATAAGCCAAGCGAGGGCAAGACGAGAATACCTTTCAGTCGTATGTGGTATTTACCTATAGGTGATAGATTTAAAAGAATGTATCAAAGCGAGAAAACCGCAGAGGCAATGAGGTGGCACGCAGAGCATGAAGCAGAAGACGGAGAAATGAGTCATCCATCTGATGTTGCAGAGTGGAAAATTTTTCAATATTTACATCCTAGATTTGCTGCTGAATCTCGAAATGTTTATCTTGGCTTATGTACTGATGGGTTCAACCCATTTGGGATGTCTCGTAATCATTCATTATGGCCGGTGATTATCACTCCATATAATTTGCCACCGGAGATGTGTATGAAGAAAGAGTATTTGTTTCTAACTATCGGAGTTGATGCATACGATGTATCGCTGAACCAAAATTTCAATCTAAAAGCTCTGTTACTTTGGACGATAAGTGACTTTCCCGCTTATGGAATGTTATCAGGATGGACAACGCATGGAAGGCTGGCCTGTCCAATTTGTATGGATGATACAAAGGCATTTCAATTACCAAATGGGAGAAAGACGTGTTGGTTTGATTGTCATCGAAGGTTTTTTCTTAATGGTCACCCGTTACAGAAAAATAAAACAAATTTTTTAAAAGGGAAGCACGCTTTGAATGACTGTCCTCCACAATCATTGACAGGTGAACAAGTTTTGTACGAGCGAATAAAAACTGTCAATCCTTTAAGAACATCTGAGTGCGGCGGAAACGGTCATGAAAGTAAAGAAGAAGGTTATGGCAGCTGGCATAATTGGCACAAAGAAAGTATATTTTGGGAGTTGCCGTACTGGACGGATCTTAACCTTCGACATAATCTTGATGTGATGCATATAGAGAAGAATTTCTTCGATAACATCATTAATACTATTATGAATGTGAAAGAGAAATCAAAACATACAGTTAAGTCAAGGTTGGATATTGCGAAGTTTTGCTCTCGAAAAGAGTTGCACGTGGACACGAAATCATCATCAAAACATGAAATCATCATCAAAACATTTTGCGAAAATACAAAAACAAAGACGAGATTGGCCTTTTGCAACAAGAAAATGATGAAGACGTAATGCATGTTCAAGAGATAGAGGTAGATCGGTTGGTCGATACAGTTAACCATACTAAAGAAATTGATTTCGATGTCGGAGATGCGGAACTAGAAGATGAATTTCAATGTAATATTTCATCTTCAGATGATGACGAGAACGAAGATAAATATAGTTATGCTATGTATTTTGTACATATGATTTTCATATAATTTAATGTATTAGCAATAACCACATAAATATAGTTTTTAAAGTAATTGAGACTGATTTGCCACCACTTTGCAACTGCATAGAAATGTGGTGGCATTTCAGTCACAAAAATTAAATGTGGTCGCAAATCAGTCACAAATTTGCGACTGATTTGTGGTCCAATATTCTAAAAATTTGATGTAAAGTCGCAAATTAGTCGCACATTTGCGACTGATTTGCGACCACATATGGTAAATTCACATTTCCCCTAAGTATTTTCCACATTTAAAACTTGTATTTCTATTCTAATAATACTACTAACCATTATAAGTGATAACATATATTGAAAACCATATTTGTAATGATTTCATATTTAGATAACATTTGGAATGTATATAAGAAGTATAAGGTTTAGTAAATTTGTTTAGTATTTTAGGTAAGTTATTTGAAAATTTGGGAAATGTTATTGTTTTCATAGTAATTGAAATTTTTATAACTTATAATCAATTAATCAATCTTATATAATTATATGCATTCATCAAAATCTCAAAATTTAGGGTTTAGGGTATTATTTGTGACTGATTTGCCACCACTTTGCAACTGCTTTGGCAATGTGGTTGCATTTCAGTCACAAAAATT
>CM032157.1:29119144-29185834 GCA_018901935.1 Pugionium cornutum | reverse complement strand
ATGTGTATGTTTGATTTTCTTGGATTCTTACCCCGTAATTCATGGCTCCTGCTTCACATCTAAAACCCCAATCACCACCTTCACTTTTTCTCCAAACACCGCATACGAGATTGACAAGACGAAACATTTCCAAGGCTCACTATAAAAGTTAAAAAAAAACATTGGACCAATAACAAATATAATACATTGCTAAATATCTTCAACCTCACCAACATGAATAACATGTAAAGATACATGAAAGTTTAGCTTTGAATATGCAACAAACGCTATAAAACAATTTTTAGATAGATTCTTTTTCAAAAGAAACAGTACAAGATGCTAAAAGGTTTGGTGAAAAGTACTGTTATGGAATATACCTTTCACGATCTTAAATGACACCATTAATAAAAAATTTGGTGAAAAGAGAATATAGATTTCACAATCTTAAATGACACCATTAATGTTGAGAAACCAACCTGCGAAATATATTTCATAAATGTACTTGGAAGACTTTCAATTTATTTCGAAACACTTGCTTGATTTAGAATGTAGGATACTGTTGAGTATTGTAGATGCTGTCTAACCTAGAAAACGTAACTCTGTTTTCAGTTGAGATATCAATGACGATTATTTTCCACGTGGTAAAGCAATATATACTCGATTTGTTAGGTATAACATATACGTACATCAACATGAATATATAGTAACCAAATCTAATCGAAATCTTCTCATTTAATGTTCATTCGGCTACGATATCTTATTAGATATCAGCTATGATGAACAGTAACTTATATATAAGAATAGACACTGTGCGCGAGAGACATTGTCGCCATTGAGTTGACAATTATCAGTGAGAATATCGGTAATTTACCTCTCTAGTGTTGTAATGAATTGAGTTGTTTGAATCTCATATATATTTTGCTAATTTTTCAAAAATTTGTGTATATACAACTAATTAGCTCTTTTTTAATAGTTACTTATAAAAATTCACAATAAAAATATTGTTATCTTCGTATTGCATATGATCAAATAAAATTTTAAATAAAATATTCTTGAAATGAAAAATCAACTAAATATTTTAATTATGAAAATATGGAAGCTAATTAATAAAAGTAAGGATAAATTGTAACTACAAATAATTTCAGTTCTCAAAAAAATATAGAAATTTCATATTCCAAGAATATCATTACTAAGTTTTTCTTCAAAAGTATAACTAAAATTTTTTCTTTCCCAAAGTAAAACAAAATTAAAATTATCCTTTAAAGACTCAAAACTAATTCCATAAATCATAAACACTTAACTTTAAAGTAAAACAAAACTAAAATTATCCTTTAAAGACTCAAAACTAATTCCATAAATCATAAACACTTAACTTTAAACCCTAAAAGTTAAATTTAAATTCAAAATGTTAAATCTAAGTCCTGAATTATAAAATATTTGAAATTCATTTTCTATTGTTATGATATTTTAATGATATTTTAAAATATTTTCTTTTTAGTATGTGTGGAAAAGTAAAACATTTGATATTTAAAAACAGATGATACATGATTTATGGATGGTGAATCGATACCGTTTTTGTGCCCCACACTCATGATACACAAATTACATAGGTAAGTTATACAAATGGTTTGTAGTCCTTTGCGAACATATTTATATTTGTTCATAAGAAAGACAAAACATGTCGAAGTGTGAAGCACAAGTTTGACAACGATGATAAAAGCTCAGATGCCTTCTCCGTCGTATGTCTTCCATCTTTCTATCACCACCTTGTAATCCTCATCCCTTTTCCTCACCTAAAAACCACAAAGTTATACGAGTAGAATCATTATCTTTCGGTTTCAATTGATCAATCATCTTCATCATTACTGTATATCCTCAAAAGATATATACATATACATTGAGCTACAGTATACCTCAACCATAGGATTCCTTCCACGGAGCAACATGTCAACACTCTTTTCAGTCTGGAAGAGGGCGAACGAAGACAAGCTTTGTTAGTACATTTGATCTTTCATTTTGAATAAATGCAGAAGCAAGAACAGATTTGTGAAACAAATTGGATAGTAAGCATACTTGATGTGCTATCCAATAATCTCTTTGTCGCATCTCGATCAAGAAATAAAAAGTTGGTGGAGCTTTCCTCTCGAGAATACTCTTCTGACTCCTTCTCGCCCTTGCTTCATCATCTCCAAGAGTGACAGTCTCGATACCCCCAATCTACAACCAACAATGACAAGGTAAAGAACATGAGTTAATAACCAGAAAGCAAGTGATAATACAACAACATTCAGATAAGTAGTGAGGAAATTATCACCAAGTCTGAAAGAGTGGGATTCTTTATGATGTTTTGTAGCTGCTCTCCATGAGCAGTGCCAATTAGCATCACTCCTCTTTCAGCAATGGAACGACAGGCAAGCGCTTCAGCTTCTGTGCCAATCTCATCAACAATGATTACTTGAGGCATATGGTTCTCTACTGCCTCAATCATCACTTTATGCTGTAAAGATGGCTTTGGTACTTGCATTCTACGCGCACCTCCAATAGCTGAGTGTGGAATATCACCATCTCCTCCTATTTCGTTGCTTGTATCAATTATCACCTAACAACACACGTTGCACATAGTACTAAATCACTTAAAAGGCAGAACCTTTCTTAGCTATGAAAATATAGAGATAGGCAAGACCCACCACTCTTTTCTGGAATTCATCAGACAAGACACGAGCAATCTCTCGCAAAACAGTGGTCTTGCCAACACCGGGCCTATGATTGATTCAATTAGGACAACAAAAAGATCATCATCAAAGAAGGCAGATGAAGCATAGAGGAATGTATGAGACAAGCAAAAAGTACCGTCCAACGAACAAGATGCTTTTGCCATAGTGAAGGAGATCGTAAAGCATGTCAATATGACCACTCACAGCTCTCCCGACCCGGCAAGTTAGACCGACGATGAAGCCTTTCCTATTTCGAATGGCTGATATTCTGTGCAGTGTTCCCTCTATCCCAGCCCTATTATCAGCCCCAAATTCACCCACCAGCTTTTGTGCATCCTCTAATTCTTCCATGGATACCTAAGCTAGTTAGTGTTTCATGGATACAAGAATCCAGATTCAGATAAAGAAACATTATTCCAACTCACTACACAAAATCATTATAATGAGTTTACCTCGATGTTCCTAAGATACTGGCCTCCGCGTTCTCCGAGATAACGTGCTTCAGGTGGTCTCCCCAAGTCCATTATCACCTGATATAGATTCAAAATCATCACCCTTAATATTTCTCATGGATTTAAAAAGAGGAACCGGAGACTAATGAAACCTCTACGAGCTGGTTTCTGCGGGAATCTTTCAGGAGACAGTGACGCAGATCTCTGGGAAGAATCTATAAAGACCCAAGAATTCGGAAAATATCAGATAGAAGTGTAGAACGAAGACAGACAAAGGTGAATTACAGTAACTTAAACCTCGAGAAATGCGTCGAGATTGTCGTCGACAATCATAGATGAAGAGGCGACAGTGTAGGAAACCGGACGACACCGGGGATTTGGGGAAAAAAGGCGAAAGGCTTCGCCGTGTCGGAATGAAAAACAGTTTCGAGAGAAACCCCATGGGGCGCACACTCCGGCCATCGTTCACTGAGCAACCGAGCGGATAAGGAAGACGACAGTCGAAAAAACACCTCCACCCGCCATTATCAAGTCTGGGCCTTTGAGCTATTAGTAATTTTCATTAATCTATCAGGGCTGCTTATTGAAACTAAAGCCCGTATTAATCACTTAATACAGATTAATCACTAATCAATTAACTTAATCACATAAATGCTTGAAAATGTTAAAAGTTTCTTAATGTCTTTGAAATCCTATAATACCATATTTTGTCTTCTCATCTACTACTTTTAGTTTGAGCAAAAATCTTCTCCACTTAAAAGCAAAGATGGGCTAATTTTTTTTGAAATAAGATATATGCTCACAATTATAAATATTTAACTTTTCAAGATATAACAAAAGCCTAATAGTTTGTTCAAACATCCCCAAATAAGAAAATTTCTTATACACATATACAATACATGTGATATGCTCATTGAAGCAGCTTACAAACGAGAGTGGACCTAAGATGGGACTACCTACGTCCAAGTCCCTGAACATTTAATTAATTACTAAATAGTGTAACATTCATTAACCTAATAAATACTAAATAATCCAATATTCATTAACCTTATCTGTTTTTAACCGGTTTTCTAGTTTTCTTTTTTAATTTCTTAAATCATAGTTTATCAAAGCTACAAAGATATTTTTCAAATAAGTGTTTTTGACAAAAACACATATTAGACACACAAAAATTGTAAGTTTATGATTTTAAATTCATTTATAATCAAAATTGTTTGTTACAAATTATTTAATATTTACTCATTTCTTCTTGTTTCCATATGATAATCAATGGAAAAATATTTCAAAAGAAAATGTGAAATTACATTTGAAAATAATTTGGAAGATTTGCCTTCAGATTAGATAAGAAAAAGATATTGAAATTTCATCCTAACGAAAAAGATGAGATAAGACGCAAATATTTAACTTAAGGTACTTGTCAACCTCGTGATCATGATTTTTCTAAAACACTGATAGAAAATAAATTGAGGTGTTTTAATCCGTCTTGGTTTGATCTCTATGGTACATGGTTGGAATATATTGTGAAAAAGGATAATATTTTTGTTTGGTTTGCTACTTGTTTAGAGATTATACGGAAAACAAATGTGGAAGTGATGCATTTGTGACAAAAGATTTTAATATTTGGAAAGATCCAAAGAGACTATAAGATCATATGGGCGATGTTAATATTTTTCACAATAATACATTAGAAAAGGCCGATTATTTGATAAAACAAGGTCAATCATTTGTTCATGCTTTTTATTAGCAAGATGATGCCATCAAAAATAAATACAAGATCATATTGAACGTTTCAATCGATGCTCATAGATATTTATTATAACAAGGATTGCCTTTTCGAGGTCATGATGAAAAGGATGGATCAACTAATAAGGAAAATTTTTAGAGCTTGTGAAATATACTGGAGAGCAAAATGAGCTTGTAAGAAAGATTATGTTGGATAATGTTTCGAAAATTAATCAAATGGTGTCTTTCCAAATTCAGAAAGATATAGTGCATTGCTTTGGAGAAGAAATTATTGAATCTATTATCGAAGAACTTGATCATGATGTGTTTTGCTTGTTGGTGGATGAATATATGGATGTTTCTGATAAAGAGCACATGACAATAGTTTTTCGCTTTTTGATGAGAATTAGATCAGAATGAGATAATTAAAGAAAGATTTATTGGTCTTGTCATGTTAAAGAAACATCTTCTTCATCTTTAAAATGTGCTATCGATTCATTGTTTGCTAAACATGGATTGAGTATTAAAAAATTAATAGGACAAAGTTATGATGGAGCAAGTAATATAAAAGGTGAATTTAACGGATTGAGATCTCTCATTTTGAGAGAAAATAGTTCTGCATATTATGTTCATTGTTTTGCTTACCAGTTTCAATTGGTTGTCGTAACAATTACTAAAAAGCACTTCAAAGTCGAGGATTTTTTTATATGACTTTTTTCTTGTTAAATGTGGTTGGAGCTTCTTGTAAAAGAAAAGATATGGTTCGTGAAGATCATTGTGAAAAAATCGAGAAAGGAATAAACAAATGTGAAATTAAGATAAGCAAAAGATTGAGTCAAGAACTTGCACTTCAAAGATTTCGTAATACTCGTTAGGATTCTCACTACAAAACATTGCTACGACAGAAGAATTTATCGATCAAAAGAAGCCAAGAAACATAGCAACATAACAAATTTGTATGACTATTAGGTGGAATGCTTTCACACTGCATGTGTTAGATATGCAAATTCAAGAGTTTGATGACCGTTTTGATGAGGTGAACACTGAATTACTTGGTTGCACCGCATTTTTGAGCCCTATTGATGCATTCCATGAGTTTGATCACTTAAAACTTTTGAGATTATCTGAATTTTATCCAAAAGATTTTAGTCCTGGAATGGATATTTCTTGAACATCAACTTGGTATTTACATCGACAATATCCGAGATGATGAACGATTTGCAAATTTGGAAAATCTTGGAGTTCTTAGACGTGTGATGGTAGAGACAAAAAACATCTTTCACATCCTAAAATTTATCGACTTTTAAAGTTAGTTTAATTTTGACTTTATCTGTAGCTACTACTACAATTGAGAGATGTTTCTTTGCGATGAACATTGTGATGACTACCTTACGAAATTGATTGAATGATCTATTTCTAAACAATTGTCTAGTTTGTCTTATTGAAAAAGAACATTTTGATAAAGTGACAAATGAAGTAATGATAAAAATCTTTTAAAAAATGGAAGATCCGAGAATAAATTTATAAGAGTTAAAATTTTTTTATAATAAAGTATATTTTTATTTTAGCAATAGATATTTTTTATTATATACCTCATATTAAATAAATTTCTAGATCCGCCACTGCCTACAATGGTGGTTGAAAGAAAATATAAATACCTTATACAATGGACCAGCTTTTGATTGGGGAGACCTCAAGACAAGAATGTATAGAGAGTTTGTGAAGAAGTACCAAACATGTAGAAATCACCATACAACCTATATACCCAACAACAACGAAGAGTGTGATGTATACATCAAACTTGCAGCCTTTTCATAAGTCCAAAGTTTCCTACTGTTCTGAGAATAAAAACATGTTTTCAAATACCTTAGAAGGACAAAAAGTAGCTAAGCTTATGATCCATCCCAAAATTGACCAGTAAATTCCAAAGTCTTTAGCCGTAGTACACAAGCAATGATCACGAAAAATAGAAACCCTATAAGTACCCTAACCATTTAAATTTAGATGAAATCATATGCCATACGTGTCAAGAAAGAAGAAACTTTGCCAAGAAAGAAGAAACTTTGCTAAGACATGTCCAACTAGACAAGAAATAACAACCTTGATAATAGAATCCCAAAATGTTAAGCCTAAAAATATTAAGACAATAAAAGCTTGAATTTGAAATGTATAATACTAGCATAATCCATTTGTCTTTGTCAAAGGTTGTTGAAACATGTCTAGATTCACAAGGAACCAATAAAGACCAAGAAGAGACACTTTTTACACTAAACCGATGTTCAAGACAAAGACGAGACCATGAAGAATCCAACACCTTGGAGGCCAAGCAAAGAACTAGCTGCCATTGAAAGGAGTAATTTCTTCCTCGCTAATCAAAGAGCAACCACCAAATGTACAGTGACCACACCCGAACCATATAAGGGTTATAAACCGAAGTAATACCCTAAATCTTCAAGTAAATTAAGTTATTAACTTGACTTCTCTATGTGCATAACAAAATGTTTTGAGGATAAAACATTTCGAAGGAGGCGGATATGATGAGGTCATCAGTCCAAACTCCAACCGATTGGTCAGCCCAACCGAACCAATGAGCACAAAAACGGCCAAGCACGCGCTAAAAGACATATGCGTGTATTTTCATGAATTCAAAAATAACCACGAAGGGGCCAGCCAAGAATGGACCTAGCCTATAATCCTGATACACATAGGACACGCGACGACATATAGCTCACCCCAAATTAGGCCGGACCAACTCATGCACCATTCATCAAGTTGGTATTGTTAGAACTTGCCATATTTGGAAATTTTCTTATATGAAAATATCCAAACATTTCTTTGATGACCATGTGACTTTTTGGTACTTTCAGGAGCTTTCCTAAACTCTGCTAGAACCCTAAACACGTTTTGGATTTGGCGGGTCTATCCGTGCATTCAATTACCCGATTGAAGCCGTTTATGGCAAGTTGGATGGCCAACCGGTTTAATCATTTGCCAATCAAAATATGGAAAGAGTTTATTAGGCCTCTAAGAAAGCCCAAAATAAATCTCTTATTCACCAGCCACCATAGGATCATGTGGATTTCATATTTCTCATTTAGACACCAAGACTTTCCATACTTGGACCCAAGTGCAATCAATGTTTTCACATTGCAATAACTCTATTTCTTGCAACTTTGACATGTATTACGTAGTTTCCAAAACATCCAGAATGTACCTAGACACCTTACATTCAGCTTTGAGCTCTCAGATACAAGCATATGCACTTTGCATGTTTAGCCAACACATTAATGGCTAATAGGTATATAAATGTACGATATGTTTTTCTCTTTTTAAACCTTAGGACCGTTGCCATGAACACTGTATAAATTTAGCACAAACTCATTGTAACGACAGTCCATCATCATAAAAACTGAATACAAAATATATTTTCAAAGCGTTGTATTTACCCTTTTTCTTGTTCTTTAGAAACTAAACATGTGATTTACATTTTTTCTATTGAAACTACGGACAAGTTAGTTTGACAGATTCAAACTTTTTTGGTTTACTTTTTGAACGTGTGATTCGGTGAAAATCTCTTCTTTTTAGTTTTCATGCTTTTCTAAGCCAATAGAAATTTTCAGTTTTGCAAGTCATGACCATACCGCTTGTGAGATTGAGACTCAATTTTACATCACATTGTAACAAATGTAATTTATCCCACATTAGAAGTTAGAGATGAAATCTTTCTTGTATATCAAGTGGAGAATCAATAACAAAACTCAAACTTTGGATACACTTTGGTGTATTAGTGAAAGGAGAAAACCGAACTAGAGTTTCGAGTTTTTGGAATTTAGCGAATGGACCAATGGTCGGTAAAATTATTATTGTGTTTTGGTTCAAATCCCATTTATTATTTGTTGATTAAGTCAAATAGTCAATGTCTACTTAATTAAGTTAACTTACAACTTACCACCAAATTAATTTGGTTTATTGTTTTTTTAACATAAAAAATCATAATGATTTTTAGTGGACAATCAATTCTTATTAAAAACGGAGTAACCTCTTTATAAGTTCATATGGTGAGTATTAAGAAAAAAGAAAAATCTTTGGTTTTCTCATTGTAAGAGTGTAAAAATACATATAAAAAATCTTTCACATGTTGAGTATAATAGTGCAACATACAAAAGCACTTGTTAGATTTTGTTCTTCTGTTGTGCAAGACATAATAGTTGTAGTTGTATTTTGAGATTCGGAACGCCATGTAACCATCACAGTACAAGACATTTTTAGAATTAAAAAAAGAGTGTGTCGTCTGTGCAAACCCATCTTTTCCAAATTCTTGTATTGGTAATTACATTTTATTATAAGTAATTTTATTCACATTATTCAATCGTCCGAATTGTAGAAATCGCGTTCTTACATTAACACCATAGTTTTGTAAAGTTTATTTACTTTTAATTCTTAATAAAACAACTAAAACATCTATAACCAAATTACATATATAAATTTATATTAATAATATACATTAATAAGAAAATTAAAGGGCAATTGATAAAAATAATATTTTTAAGTTTTTATTCCAAATTTAACACCACTAGTTTATTTTTCCAACAATAGCACAAATTTTAGTATTAAAACACCTTAAAATATATTTTTAATAAGGAAAAATAAATCATAAATTAAAAAAATGAACCCAAAATAATATTTTAATTTTATTTGTAACTAGTTTAGGAGAAATAAATATTTTTTACATAAAACTTATGCTATTTTAGAATTTCAGTTTTACTGTATTAAATTTGGAATAAAAACTTAAAATATTATTATTTCAGAATATTGGTCAAAATTAAAAGATTTATACTAGAGTTTTAAGATAAAAATTTTTTAGGTACTATTAGCTGTGTTACATATAAAACATTATTTTTCTATATTTTAATTTATTACAAATTTATTTTTTCTTTTAATTCAAAATTAAATTATACTATTGTAATTCTTTTCTGTATGATTTTATATTAAAATAATTTATAATATTTTATCTTTTGATTAGAAAAATAAGTAGGATATCAAAAGCTAAGCAAACCACAAAATCAAATATTCAATAAAACAAATAAATCAAGAATACCATGTTTTAGAACCTCTATTCTTTTTGGAGCCTACTAACCCATAAGACTCGTTTACATTTCTAAATCCAATTTTTATTCATTCACCCATCAACATCGTATGCGGTTAAATTCTTTTAAAAATATTTTAACTAGAATATATAAATATACATAACATAGGTGATTGTTGAAGATTATATGTTGCATATTAGTTATGTTATTTTATTTAAAAATTATCATTGATATAAGAATTTACATAAATCAGTCTGTTATAAATCATTTAAGAATGGAATAACTATTGAGTGGCAAAATTGATTCAAAATTTGAGTTCAAATGCAAAACTAACCTTTTTAAACTCTATTTTACAAAATATTTTTTGACTCTTTTTTATCCCTAAAAATATTTATATTTATAGCTTTGAAATTATCTTTTATATTTTTGTTTTTACTTAAAAAATTCAAAAAAATAATTACACATACATATTTTCAATTATTTACAAAATTGTCATCTTTTTCATTGCTCTAACCACCATTGTCACGGAGCAAAAAGCTATAAATGCCATCAACACACCACCACAATCATCACTTTATGCAAAAACAAACTTCCAAAAATAGATATTGGTCATCTTTGAAGTTAAAGTAAGTCATTCAGCTGAAAAATCAAGATCCAACGTATTTTTCATTTTTTGGCTACAATTTTTTCATTGCAGATCGCAAACTTGTCGGAAAGTCTTATTTGTAGAAGTTTTACAAAGAAGACTTCTCAGAAAGTCTACTTTGTATTTCATTTACAAAGCACAGTTGTCGAAAAATCTGCTTTGTTGACAAAAAAATCCCACATACTTTTCGAGAAATCTACTTTGGTCACAAAAGGTTAGTTTTGCAATTGACCGAAATTGCATTAACAAAGCAGACTTCTCAGACTTTCCAAGAAGCCTGCTTTGTCAACAAAAAAACTCGCATATTTTTCGAAAAGTGTGCTTTGCAGAAATACTACAAAGAAGGTATTCCACTTTTTCTGAAAGATGGATGCTCTCACTTTTTTTGAGATGAAATTATGATAGAATTTTATGGTTACCTTTTTTATATACAGGGAGTAAAATTTGGTTAGAATAAAAACTGTAAATTTGGTTATGTTAAATTTAAGTTATGATTTGTTCAAATTTCTGGTTCGTGCAGATTTTTCGAGAGGTGTGTTTTGTGTTTTCTTACAAAGCAGACTTCCCAACAAGTTTTTTTTGTAAACCAAATACAAAGCTTACTTAGCGAGAAATCTACTTTGTAACTTTGGTTAGGTTAAATTAAAATTTAGGTTTGGTAAAATTTTAATTTAACCAAACCAAATTATAAAACACACTTTTTGGAAAATTTGCTTTGTATTTTCGTAACAAAGCAGACTTTCCGTTTGTAAAGCATACTTCTTGTCTGATTTATTTTTTTATTACAAAGCAAATTTTCCAAAACGTCTGCTTTGTTTTCTGTTTACAAAGGAGACTTCCAGAGAATTATGCTTTGTTTTCTGTTTACAAAACAGATTTTTCGACAAATCTGCTTTGTATCAAAAATACAGAGGAGACTTCTAGGAAAATCTGATTTGTAATTTTGGTTTGATTAAATTAAAATTTTTGGTTTGGGGAAATTTTGGTTTGGTTAAATTAAAATTTTTGGTTTGGTAAAATTTTGGTTTTTGCAAACTTCTCATTTAGTTTGCTTTGTATTTTGTTCACATAACATACTTTCGGTGAAGTCTGTTTTGTATTTAGTTTACAAAGCAGATTTCCCGATAAATCTGGTTTAACCGGTTGGTTAAATTTTTGTTTGTGTAGATTTCTTGAGAAGTGTGCACAATCCTAAACTCTAAATAAAATGAAACCAATTTAGTTGAATATAATTTTAGGTATGTGCACACTTTTCAAAAAAGTTTACTTTGTATTTTTACGGTAGAATTTTCGAGAAGTATGCGAAATCCTAAACCCTAAATAAAAATATTTACTAAATATGCAAAATTTTTGTAAGAAAACAGATGAATATTGTAAAGATATGTAAGTTAATACATAACTCAAACAATTTTCTCTTAAATAATTCTAAATCTAAACTTTTGAATTTACCACATGATATTTCAAATTGTAACATAAATTTTTTACACAAAAATAAACTACTTAAACGCATAGCATATAACAACAAAAACTATCAAACATATGATACCATTAGATGAAACTTAATCTCTTTATTTTTGATTTCATTATAAGTTTTATTTGTTTTGATATGTGTATAAATTTTGTTAATAACAATTATTTTAATAAATTTATATATTTCATGATTTTTATTTGATTTAGATAATTTATTAACAAAAAAAATTTCTCGAAAAGTCTGTGTTGTTTTTGTAAAGCAGATTTTCCGAGAAGTCTACGCTGTTTTTACAAAGCAGAGTACTCAAAAAATCTGCTTTGTATTTGGTTAACAAAACAAACTTTATTGAGAAAAATATCTTTTTTTGTGTGGATAAAGTAGATTTTTCGTAAAGTCTACTTTGTTTTTGTTTATTGAAACAGATTTTTGGAAAATTTTGCTTTGATCCCAAAAAACCACGTAGATTTTTCGGGACATTCACAAACTTTCCAATTAATATAACGTAATTGATACTTTTATATTATTTTTTATGTCAAAAGAAGAGTTTTGTAATTTCTCTACCTTTATGAATTAATTTTATAAATTTTTTTATGAAAATTAGTTTTAGATTTGAAAACAAGTTTTGAATCATTTTTATCAATTTACCCATAAATCAATTAATCTTTATTTGCGACATTATATTTCAAAAAGATGCTCATCCAGATTCTCACAACATTTCGACCACATGAAACAAATTTAGTATCTTGTTCAGGTCATTCATAAACAAAAACATAAATGAATCATCGATTTTTTTTTCCCTAGAATTTTTGTCCCTCGATTTCGTAAGTCGTCCATGTCTTGAATGTTTATTAAGCTCATCTGATAAGCCTCAATCAATACTTTGTTTAGGAGTTTCCACACACAGTGGAACGTTAGTAGTTATATAAAATTGTATTACCTTTTCAATCGGTAAATATATTAGATGATTTATAAACTATATTTTGCAAATACATTATCTATAGAACTTCAAATTTTGTTTTGTAGGAGGATATGCAATGTTGACACATATCATGAAATATTTCATATTGTTTATCTACGAAAGTAAAACATTGATTATCTCTCTTCCGTGACCATTACTGGATGTCATGGTTCTTCGTACTGTCTCTGGCGTCCAGTAAACCGGATGGTTGAGGCAAAATAATGCGGTTTCTCAGGGAAGAAAGAGAAGTAATGAGACTTGGGAAACCAAAAAAGAGAAAAGAAATGAGAAACTAGTTTCTCTTTTTACTTTATACCATAGCCAACAATGTGACTGTGCATTCTGAAACATGATTATAGACGTTTCAGTTATAAATGATGTATTTATAGGGATAAAGTCGTATATAAAGAAAATGCACAATGTTGCATACAATACATTGTTATTGTTCAAATTAGCACTCTTAATTTGTATATTTTCAATTATTATATTTAGATAGTTTATAACAATTACTATAAGTTTAAACATTTATGATGATATATTGCATTAGTTAAAAAATATGATCGCGCATTGTAAATTGGGAAATATCGCATGTAATATATAAGAAATAGATGTCGTCAATCGGTTCAAACCTCATTGGTACCAAAGTCTGATCCATTTTGTCTAACTAGATCTATAATCAACCCGACTAATTTTTTCCCATTGATCCATCTCCAAAAAGTACTTTTATTTGGATGAAACATATTAAGAAATATTATCACATATCAAAAGTTGGAAATGATATTAGATAATATATAAAGAATATGAGCTTACCTACTTAAAGATAATTAGTTTTGATTTGGAAACCGATGTAACTTAAGAACATTATTATTATATGCGGAAATAAAAATTCATTAATTTGAATCTTTAAGTGTACAAAGAAACAATTAATGTACAAACAACCATAGTTCTCAAATGATTAAGCACCTGAAATTGGTACATTAATCACAAGCACCTGAAAGTGTATAAAACATGAACAATACAAACTACATTAATTTTTTATTTATAAATGGACCAAAAAATAATAGCTAGGTCCATATATTACAACAATATTAACAACATCCACATCACGTAAACTTTATTAGATTCAAAGTTGGATGCATTCAGTTGATTTATAGCTATAGTTTCCCTGATGAATCTAGAGAACCATTTGCCATAATTTTTTTCTTTTCAATCATAAGGATTAGTGAAGTTGACCGAGTTCACACCAAACTGGAGAGTGTAACCATTTGCAAATTCGTAATTGTCCATCAATGACCATGCAAAATATCCCGCTACATTACATCCATCCCTATAATATATTTGAAATAATATTGATGTATTACCATTTGTAGTTCTCAAATGAAGTGTATATATACCATTTATAACTCATTCTATGTAGCACTTGAGATGGCTCAGTGTTTTTGAATTCGTCCATTATCGGCAAGAGCATTTGGCAATGATAAGTTCCCAAAATCAGCAACTCCTAAAGTTGTATCATAAAATTGTATATTAAACCCACACATATGTTTTATTGGTCAACATAATTATACAAGTATAAAATATAGAAACACTTTTCTGTAATGTAGGTTAGTGGGTTTTTGTAATTGTCTTTGATGTAATTTAGAATTTGACGGAACCCGGGAAGATAGTAGACAAAACTAGGAGCCTGTATAAGAAGAAAATAAAGAGAGCTTCAAATAAATGTCTTTGGAATATGATGAGAATATTCTAATTTAAAGTCGTTACTAGCTTGAACACCGATAGGTACTCTATTGTGATGAACTGAAACCAATTAGGAAAAACTGAGTTTAAGTAATTAATATATCTAAATATGAAGGACAAAATGTTTTGCATACATCCAATAGTAATTCGTAGATCGGTTAATGCATTAGGTTATGTCGGAATAGAAGATGGTGCATCGGTCGCATATTGGATAACATACTAGTTCAAACCTAGAAAATCAATTGATACCTTAACTAAATCCGACTCTTGAAGTGTGAATTTTGGCAACCTATCTCCAACGATGTCTTTCATTATGTTGGGATATTCTCCATATACCAATGGATCCAAAAACCTTCAAATATGTAATGACATATTCATAAAAATATTATATATAATTAAGTGGTTTGTTATTTATAATCAAAAGTTTAAAACATATACATACCATCCAAAGATTTCTTGTTTTGTTTAATGGGGGGAACCATCTTCCGATCAATGTTTTTCTTATCTTATCACCTTTGAAATTTGTGCATAAATATTTGAAAAATTATAGAGCAATCTAATTAGAAATCTAATTTCGCAGACATATAACATGTATAGATTTTGTATGAAACTGATATATTTTCCGATATAAAAAAACAGTTTTTGCATGTACTAAAAGTTGGTTGTGTGCAACTGTATAAGGCTCGATTCCAGAGTCCTCCAAATTCACAATTAGTGCATCTTCCCGGGAGATACGATCCATCTATATAACCTTTGGTTGCAAGAGAGTAAGGTTGGTTTAAAGTTATCCAAAACTTAACTCTGTCTTCGAATCTTTGGAATAGAAGCTCTGCATAGTTTGTGTAATCCTCCTATAATAAAAAATTTAAAGTAAAGATGGATGTTTTAATGCACAAAACCTAAGAAAAAAAAAACAAATTTAGAATAAATTTTGCTAATGCACTTATATAGAAAGGGTAGAGCACATGGAGCTTGCATGGAGATTTACATAAACTCGTTACATATATTTGCATTAGGATTGATCATCTATGTTGTTCCTCTATTGTCTTTGTATTTTCTTTTGATTAAAGGAAAAATTACATAATCTAATTGAATTATTCCTGATAAAAAAAATTAAAAACTTGAGTTTTACGGTATCATGTATATTTTATATGTGTAGAATACGTATAAAACACCACGATAGGTTTTGGGAGAATATATGTTCCTTAAACATAATTACTATTCAATTTATTAATTCATTCAAATTTACCTATTTAAGTATAATTCCATTAATAAGTCGCTTCTCTCGTTAACTAAGCTTACATTATTAGTCTCAAATTTATATTGTTTCTTGAATGAAATTAACAAGCAACATTCTTTCCATGTGCCAACAAGTCGAATTTAACATTTTTTATCTAGAAATATTCAAAATTAAATAGTTGATTGCATCTTCTGTATTCCTCCAAATGCACAATGAAAATGGGTAATTATTTGTAAAGACTCGATACTGTTTGTTGTAAAAGTCATTGACGTTTCGTGATTAGCAAGTATACATTCCATATCACCCATACAAAGCATGTAAATGGAACAAACTTCTACGTACATATCTTGCACCCATAAATGTATTTTCATTACATTCCACTATAGAAATTCATCCGATTTTGGAAAAAAGATATATCTTTAAATACAATAGTTTTAAAGGAACAAGTTTTTCCTAAAATAATTTTTAACTAGCTCAAGACACATTTTAATTTGTTAATCTAGTCTCACACGTTCACAATATCATTATCCAATTTTTTAACCACTCAAAGAAAGCTTTAACTCTTTGTTAAAAGCTCTTTTTTTGTTAAGCGTTACAATATTCAAAACTCCTATTTATACATAATATGTCATGTTGCTAACGTCTTTGTAAATAACCACAACGCTCTAGCAAAATGTAAGTTTTTTTTATTCTTCTCCTACGAATAAGAAAGTTCCTCAAAACTGCTATATTCTTTCCAATGTACTTTTCCAGTTTAGCTATTACCTCTAAGTTCATCCAAGTTAGTTGCAAAGCCATTTCAATTCTTCACATTAAGACTTCATCACCACGCCCAATCGTGCTTCCTTGTATTACATCATGTACTATTTCTTGATTGGTAGAGAAACATTTTAAACAACTAATACAACTGTACTTTCAAAATTTTTCAAAAAAAATCCAAGTGGTCAGCATAGCATACGCAGAAGCTTTAAGAGCAAGAAATCAAGACATAACATAAATATATAGTTAGTTGTTATTTCTCTTAAAATGACTATGTACCACAAATTATATACATAATATTTTACATTAGGAATTGGGTGAGACTTGACTGATATATAAGATATATAGACTAATCTACTCATTGCCAATTGGTTTTAAGTTAGAAAATCATAATCTAACATGTTATCATAGCCCAATCACACGCTATGATCAACCCAAACCAAAATTGATCCGACCCATCGAAAGAGGCTCGATTAATCTAACTCGAAATTGGTCCAGCGTAGAATTAAATTGGCTGATTTAAACCAAAATTAATTCTATAATAGGATACTATCAAGATTAATTACTAGAATAGCCGTTTTCTCGAAAACAACATGTTAAAAAATATTTCACATCGATAATTTAAATGAGATTTGATTAATATATAAGAGAGATGGACCAATAACCTTGTGCATTTGAAAGAAAAAACGAGAGTCAAACAAACTAGTTGATACAACTCAGAACACTTATTCAGCGATCATTCTACTGCTAGATATAGATAACACTCTCTTCATTTTTGTCGGGTCAGTCTTTTTCAACATCAGGAGAAAACCACACAAATGTCATGAATAATGCTACTTGTGGAAAATATAAAGGAGGCTTTATGACGTTTACATTTTGATAGGAGGTTGTCAATCTTTCATTGAAGAAATAAAAGTAAAAGGCTAAGACGAATTCAATTTCTTTCCCTTAAGGAGGGATGGTCTTGGGCTAAAGTTCAAAAATGCAAGTGCTTTAAGCGCCAAATAATATGAAAATTTTGGAGCATCATAACGAATTAATTTTTTATATGTAGTCGTTAGGATTGTTATGCATTTTATAGGTATTTGATTTGAACGTCCACAATTTCCTAATATATATATATATTAAGTGCAACAAAATAGATTAAATGATTAAAGGACATTCATCCGAAATGATAATCTTAACAGCGGTGTTTGATCCGTTTGTTATTAACATCCATTCTGGATAATGATATGTTAGTATCATTGGTGTGTGGATGTCGATGTTAAAACGGGTTCGCACCAAGCCCACTAGACTCGCAAAAGTTTTATTTTCATGTAGCATTACACCGCAACTGTGATTATCTCCTTCTGCTTTGAATTTCCAGACACTATTTTTTCCCTTTCCCCAAACTCCTCAGATTAACATTACCAGCCACACTATCTCCGGTATAAACTGCATAAAATACCATACATGATAGTTTTCGGTTAAAAAATCTTTTATCGAGATATATATATATATATGGAAATCATGCATAAAAGTGGAGTACACTTTCAGAACCGACACATTTGTGGAAGCAACTTACCAAGAGTAGTTAATATACCAACCACATTAAATACTAAAATAATAACAAACATCTTTAAAGTTACATGAGAATGTACCGTTGACCTACTTTAAAATGATTTTCGCTTTTTTTCTGAACTTGCTCTACCTACTTTTTGTTACACTTCTGTTCGTATAGATATCAATGGAGATTTTGGAAAGCTGATACACCTTTATATACACAGTAAACTATATAAATAACGCATACTTACACCATTATACATATGCTATATATATATATATATATATCTATATTTATATTTCCCAGATTATCTCCATAGATCTTGTATTTAATGCGCTATGGCTATAGACACTGTAATCATAGTTGATATCGTGAACAGTGTCTTACAATATCTGTAGAAAATGATGTTGCGTACTGTTACAACTGATGTTAGCGATGACATGGTGAAAATTAAGGAGTTTTCCGCAAAATCCATTAACAACTGCTACGGTAGATTTAGTTTTTTGAATCTTATGTAGAGATTGCAAACTTCCTCCTCATTTATGTATATAGAGTTAATTAAATCTAAAATATTTATGATGATATATTATATTAATTAAAAAAATATACTCACACATCGTAAATTGGAAGATATCTCACGTAATATATAAGAAACAGAAGTCGTCAATCGGCTCAAACCTCATTGGTACCAAAGTCCGATCCATGTTGTCTCACTAGAGATGTATAATCAACCCAACCAATATTTTCCCATCGATCCTTGTCCGAACAATACAGTATGAAAGCCTAAAAAGTGATTTTATTTCGATGAAACATATTAGGGAATATTATCACATATCCTAAGTTGGAACAGATGAATATGAGCCTATTTTTTTATAGATATATAATTGGTTTTGATTTGGGAACCAATGTAACTTAACAATATTTAATATTTATTTGCGTAAATGAAAGTTCATTAGTTTGAAACTTTAAGTGTATAAAGAAATAACCATACTTCTCAAATGATTAATCACAAACGTGTTTCCATTTATATCTTTTATTGATACAAATTATAATCACTATATTTTTTAATTATCACCATCATTTCTTTCTTGAACAAATGAAATCTTTGTAATCTTTTACCGCAATGAATAAATTCAAAAGTTTGTAAAATATTTAGGAGAAAAATAAATATTATTATCATTAAAATATTTAAATAAATCACACTTTGTATTTTTTTCAAATCTAGAATTACTGAGAATAATAAAGGCACAATAAAATGAATTGACCTTGGTATTGAATTAGGCATTACATCCTTGGTTTTGGTATTTCAATACAAATGATATCGAGTGAAGATGCAAGAGTTGTTTTCTTTGAAAGTGTTTAAAACATGAACAATACAAAATATATTAAATTTATTATTTATTTATGAATGGACCAAAAATTAATAGCTAAGTCCAATTATTACAACAATATTAACAACATCCACACCACATAAAATTTATTAGATTTAAAGATTGACATACGGAGTTGATTTTTAGGTATGTTTCCCCTTATTTTGAGATGAATCTAGCGAACCATTTACCATAATCTTTTTCTTTTCGATCAGCAGGATTAGTGAAGTTGACCCAGTTCATACCAAACCGGAGAGTGTAACCATTTGCAAATTCGTAATTGTCCATTCGTGATCATGCAAAATATCCCGCTACATTACATCCATCCCTATAATGTATTTGAAATAATGATGATGTGTTAACATTTATAATTCGAAAACAAAGTGCATATATACCATTTATAACTCACTCTATGGAGCACTTGAGACACGAAAGATGGCTGCAGTGATTTTGAATTCGTCCATTATCGGCAAGAGCATTTGGCAATGTTAAGTTCCCAAAATCAGAAACTCCTAAAAATTGTATCATAAAATTGTATATTGAACCCACACATATGTTTTATTGGTCAACATAATTATATAGATACCGTTTTCTGTAATGTAGGTTAGTGGGTTTTTGTACACTACAAGAAAACATGCGATTTGCGAGCACGGTTGTGGTTGCAAAGTAGTCGCAAAATACTAGTCGTAAAACTGTATTTTGCGAATACTTTGCGACCACGTGAAGTGGTCGCAAAATACTAGTCGCAAAAAAAATAGTCGCAAATCAGTCGCACATTTGCGACTGATTTGCGACCACGGGAATAGTGGTTCTTTTGCAACTAATTTGCGACCACAAGGTGGTGACTATTTTTGCGACTAATTTGCCACTGAATTTCCGTAACAAATTTTGCTATTGTTTTGTGACTACGTTTGTGGTTGCTAAATATGTAGTCGCAAAACAGTCACAAAATCTTCTTCTGGTTTTCTCTGTTGAGCTCTTCAATCTTCTCATTTCTTTCCATAATCTGCGCGTTTTGTGCTTTAATCAACGCGTTTTGTTCTTGAAGCATTACGTACTCGGGTGAATGGGTTTGTACCCCAGTACTTCTACCAATAGACTGTACGCGGGTGAGGCTACCGAGTCCATAAAGACGGTCTCGTTCATCCGGAACAGATGACTAAAAAATAACAAAACATAATTTAAATAATAAATTTAATTATTTAATTAATTACAAAAATATGTTAAAAGAAAAAAATTTGAAAATTTTTTTTTACCTGAAGGAAGATCTCATTCTTCTGTGCTTGAGTCAGCTCAATTGGACGGGAGGTTCCATTGGATGTTTTTGTTGGATCGACCTCCACGATCGCCATCTTCTCTTGGATGTTTCGTTCGTATGCTTCACAGATTTGTTTTGCTTTCAAATCTACATACGAACCATCTGGTCTTGTGTGAGTCTTTATAAAGACCTTACCTATTGAGACTGGTCGTCCCAAATTATGTTCCTTCATAGATATTAAAATATTATTTAATTGCTACCAAAAATGTTAATTAAATAAAAAAAATTTTGACTTACCATTTCTTGCTGGACCTGAATATAGGATTTTTGGCCCGATAAATGTTTATGCGGGCCAAGACCGTCCCGAGCGGAGTTGCGGTTATGAGAGGATTTCGTACTCCTCTCGGCAGATGTTTCTGTTCCCCAATAGTCTGTCATAATTTTGTACAAACTTGGGGAAATCCATCTAGGACGTTTTCCGGTTGTATGAACCGTGCTCACCATCCCTTTCATCCGCCTTACGCAGACGGCCTCGAACTCTTTTCGTACCACCGGGGTGATTAGAGGATCCCAGGTGTACGATTGCTTGAAATTAAATTAGAAAATATTAATATATATTATTTATATTTTATAAAACATGTACACAATTTAAAAACCAAAACTTATCGCAAACTCTATGAAATATTTTTCCTGCCTCTCAGGAGGTACGACGGTCCAACTGTAGTACACACCGTCAAATTTATTTTTCAAAATTTTTACGATTTGACGAGTAATAGCCCCGTTATCGCGGTCAAACCTAATATTTCAAATATACAGAGAAAATTTAAATATATATTAATATAATTACAATTATAATAAATATTTATTAAAAAAATTTATTATTTATAAAACTTCTTACCACATTGTATTAGGAGCCGCTTCTGGAGAAAGCACAGTCAAATACTGCTCGTGGCCCGGAGTTTGTAACAAACTATCAAGAGTGATAGTTTGTTCATCCGTTCCCGTTTCGTAATCGGGAATTTGTTCCTCCTCATGTTCATCCGATTCCTGAAACCGTGGAGGTGTTTGGGTTTCAGGAACGGAGTGAGGGATAAAAGTGTATTGGGGAGGGAGGTGGAATGCCGCTCTATTAGCGGATGGTAAAGGGTTCGAAGAGGCCGAAGAGGTTCCTCGGCCGGAAGAAGATCCGAAAGATCGTCTTCCACGACCTCTTAACGACCTACCACTACTTGCCATTTTTAGAGAGTGTTTTTACAAAGTGTTTAGAAAGTGTTTTGAGAGATTTTGATTATGAAGTTTCGAGAGATTTGTGAAAAATGAGGGAAAACCTTCGTGTATTTATAGCTTTTTTTGAGACCACGGATGTGGTCGCAAATCAGTGGCAAAAATGATGTAGTCGCAAGTCAGTCGCAAATTTGCGAGTTTGAACGCTTTCGTTTTTTCAAACTCCCACCTAATTAATTGGTGGTCGCAAATCAGTCGCAAATTTGATCTACATCACATGTACATTTATAAACAGTGTGGCAAATCGTCATGAAAGTTACTGATTTATACCACCAATTAATTTGGTGGAGTTTGAACGCTTTCGTTTTTTCAAACTCCCACCTAATTAATTGGTGGTCGCAAATCAGTCGCAAATTTGCGAGTGATTTGCGACCACTACCAAAGTTTCGATAAATTAATTGGTGGTCCCAAATCAGTCACAAATTTACGACTGATTTGCGACCACTGTTTACACATTCGAATTTACTACACGTGGTCGCAAATCAGTCGCAAATCAGTCGCAAATCAGTCGCAAATCAGTCGCAAATTTGCGACTCATCTGCGACTTCACATCAAATTTTTAGAATATGGTCGCAAATCAGTCGCAAATTTGCGACTGATTTGTGACCACATTTAATTTTTGTGACTGAAATGCGACCACATTAGCAATGTAGTTGTAAAGTGGTGGCAAATCAGTCACAAATAATACCATAACCCTAAATTTTGAGATTTTGATGAATGCATATAATTATATAAGATTGATTAATTGATTATAAGTTATAAAAATTTCAATTACTATGAAAACAATAACATTTCACAAATTTTCAAATAACTTACCTAAAATACTAAACAAATTTACTAAACCTTATACTTCTTATATACATTCCAAATGTTATCTAAATATGAAATCATTACAAATATGGTTTTCAATATATGTTATCACTTATAATGGTTAGTAGTCTTATTAGAATAGAAATACAAGTTTTAAATGTGGAAAATACTAAGGGGAAATATGAATTTACCATATATGGTCGCAAATCAGTCGCAAATTTGCGACTGATTTGCGACTTCACATCAAATTCTTAGAATATGGTCGCAAATTTGCGACTGAATTACGACCACATTTAACTTTTGTGACTGAAATGCGACCACATTGGCAATGCAGTTGCAAAGTGGTGGCAAATCAATCACACATAATACCCTAAACCCAAAATTTTGAGATTTTGATGAATGCATATAATTATATAAGATTGATTAATTGATTATAAGTTATAAAAATTTCAATTACTATGAAAACAATAACATTTCACAAATTTTCAAATAACTTACGTAAAATACTTAACAAATTTACTTAACCTTATACTTCTTATATACATTCCAAATGTTTTCTAAATATAAAATCATTAGAAATATGGTTTTCAATATATGTTATCACTTATAATGGTTAGTAGTCTCATTAGTATAGAAATACAAGTTTTAAATGTGAAAAATACTAAGGAGAAATGTGAATTTACCATATGTAATTAGTCGCAAATATCAAACTTCACATCAAATTTTAGAATGTGTGCAAATCAGTCAAATTCACTATTTATTTAATTTTTGCGACGGAAATGCCACCACATTGCCAATGCAGTGGCAAAGTCGTAGCAAATCAGTCACAAATAATACCTAAACCCTAAATTTTGAGATTTTGATGAATACATATAATTATATAAGATTGATTAATTGATTATAAGTTATACAAATTTCAATTACTATGAAAACAATAACATTTCCCAAATTTTCAAATAACTTACCTAAAACACTTAGCAATTTTACTTAACCTTATACTTCTTATATACATTTCAAATGTTTTCTAAATATGAAATCATTAAAAATATGGTTTTCAATATATGTTATCACTTATAATGGTTAGTAGTCTCATTAGTATAGAAATACAAGTTTTAAATGTGGAAAACATTTAGGGGAAATGTGAATTTACCATATATGGTCGCAAATTAGTCGTAAATTTGCGACTGATTTGCGACTTCACATCAAATTTTTAGAATGTGGTCGCAAATTAGTCGCAAATTTGCATTGATTTCGACACGTTTAATTTTTTATTTGAAATGCCACCACATTGCCAATACAGTGGCAAAGTGGTGGCAAATCAGTCACAAATAATACCCTAAACCCTAAATTTTGAGATTTTGATGAATATATATAATTATATAAGATTGATTAATTGATTATAAGTTATACAAATTTCAATTACTATGAAAACAATAACATTTCCCAAATTTTCAAATAACTTACCTAAAACACTTAACAAATTTACTTAACCTTATACTTCTTATATACATTTCAAATGTTTTCTAAATATGAAATCATTACAAATATGGTTTTCAATATATGTTATCACTTAGAATGGTTAGTAGTCTCATTGGAATAGAAATACAAGTTTTAAATGTGGAAAATACTTAGGGGAAATGTGAATTTACAATATGTGGTCGCAAATTAGTTGCAAATTTGCGACTGATTTGCGACTTCACATCAAATTTTTAGAATGTGGTCACAAATCATTGGCAAATTTGCGACTGATTGGCGACCACGTTTAATTTTTGTGACTGAAATGCCACCACATTTCCAATACAGTGGCAAAGTGGTGGCAAATCAGTCACAAATAATACCCTAAACCCTAAATTTTGAGATTTTGATGAATACATATAATTATATAAGATTGATTAATTGATTATAAGTTATACAAATTTCAATTACTATGAAAACAATAACATTTCCCAAATTTTCAAATAACTTACCTAAAACACTTAACAAATTTACTTAACCTTATACTTCTTATATACCTTTCAAATGTTTTCTAAATATGAAATCATTAGAAATATGGTTTTCAATATAAGTTATCACTTATAATGGTTAGTAGTCTCATTAGTATAGAAATACAAGTTTTGAATGTGGAAAATACTTAGGGGAAATGTGAATTTACAATATGTGGTCGCAAATTAGTCGAAAATTTGCGACTGATTTGCGACTTCACATCAAATTTTTAGAATGTGGTTGCAAATCAGCAAATTTTACTGATTTCAATACGTTTAATTTTTTTATTTGAATGCCACCACATTGCCAATACAGGGCAAAGTGGTGGCAAATCAGTCACAAATAATACCCTAAACCCTAAATTTTGAGATTTTGATGAATACATATAATTATATAAGATTGATTAATTGATTATAAGTTATACAAATTTCAATTACTATGAAAACAATAACATTTCCCAAATTTTCAAATAACTTACCTAAAACACTTAACAAATTTATTTAACCTTATACTTCTTATATACATTCCAAATGTTATCTAAATATGAAATCATTAGAAATATGGTTTTCAATATATGTTATCACTTATAATGGTTAGTAGTCTTATTAGAATAGAAATACAAGTTTTAAATGTGGAAAATACTTAGGGGAAATGTGAATTTACAATATGTGGTCGCAAATTAGTCGCAAATTTGCGACTGATTTGCGATTTCACATCAAATTTTTAGAATGTGGTCGCAAATCAGTGGCAAATTTGCGACTGATTTCCGACCACGTTTAATTTTATTACCGAAATGCCACCACATTGCCAATACAGTGGCAAAGTGGTGGCAAATCAGTCACAAATAATACCCTAAACCCTAAATTTTGAGATTTTGATGAATACATATAATTATATAAGATTGATTAATTGATTATAAGTTATACAAATTTCAATTACTATGAAAACAATAACATTTCCCAAATTTTCAAATAACTTACCTAAAACACTTAACAAATTTACTTAACCTTATACTTCTTATATACATTTCAAATGTTTTCTAAATATGAAATCATTAGAAATATGGTTTTCAATATAAGTTATCACTTATAATGGTTAGTAGTCTCATTAGTATAGAAATACAAGTTTTAAATGTGGAAAATACTTAGGGAAATGTGAATTTACAATATGTGGTCAAATTAGTATGCAAATTTCTGATTTTGACTTCACATCAAATTTTTAGAATGTGGTCGCAAATCAGTGGCAAATTTTGCGACTATTTGACCACGTTTAATTTTGTACTGAAATGCCACCACATTTCAATACAGTGGCAAAGTGGTGGCAAATCAATCACAAATAATACCCTAAACCCTAAATTTTGAGATTTTGATGAATACATATAATTATATAAGATTGATTAATTGAATATAAGTTATACAAATTTCAATTACTATGAAAACAATAACATTTCCCAAATTTTCAAATAACTTACCTCAAACACTTAACAAATTTACTTAACCTTATACTTCTTATATACATTCCAAATGTTTTCTAAATATGAAATCAGTAGAAATATGGTTTTCAATATATGTTATCACTTATAATGGTTAGTAGTCTCATTAGTATAGAAATACAAGTTTTAAATGTGGAAAATACTTAGGGGAAATATGAATTTACAATATGTGGTGGCAAATTAGTCGCATATTTGCGACTGATTTGCGACTTCACATCAAATTTTTAGAATGTGGTCGCAAATCAGTGGCAAATTTTGCGACTGATTTCCGACCACGTTTAATTTTTGTTACTGAAATGCCACCACATTACCAATACAGTGGCAAAGTGGTGGCAAATCAGTCACAAATAATACCCTAAACCCTAAATTTTGAGATTTTGATGAATACATATAATTATATAAGATTGATTAATTGATTATAAGTTATACAAATTTCAATTACTATGAAAACAATAACATTTCCCAAATTTTCAAATAACTTACCTAAAACACTTAACAAATTTACTTAACCTTATACTTCTTATATACATTTCAAATGTTTTCTAAATATGAAATCATTAGAAATATGGTTTTCAATATATGTTATCACTTATAATGGTTAGTAGTCTCATTAGTATAGAAATACAAGTTTTAAATGTGGAAAATACTTAGGGGAAATGTGAATTTACAATATGTGGTCGCAAATTAGTTGCAAATTTGCGACTGATTTGCGACTTCACATCAAATTTTTAGAATGTGGTCGCAAATCAGTGGCAAATTTGCGACTGATTTGCGACCGCGTTTAATTTTTGTGACTGAAATGCCACCACATTGCCAATACAGTGGCAAAGTGGTGGCAAATCAGTCACAAATAATACCCTAAACCCTAAATTTTGAGATTTTGATGAATACATATAATTATATAAGATTGATTAATTGATTATAAGTTATACAAATTTCAATTACTATGAAAACAATAACATTTCCCAAATTTTCAAATAACTTACCTAAAACACTTAACAAATTTACTTAACCTTATACTTCTTATATACATTTCAAATGTTTTCTAAATATGAAATCATTAGAAATATGGTTTTCAATATATGTTATCACTTATAATGGTTAGTAGTCTCATTAGTATAGAAATACAAGTTTTAAATGTGAAAAATACTTAGGGGAAATGCGAATTTACAATATGTGGTCGCAAATTAGTCGCAAATTTGACTAATTTGCGACTTCACATCAAATTTTTAGAATGTGGTAGCAAATCAGTCGCAAATTTGCGACTGATTTGCGACCATGTTTAATTTTTGTTACTAAAATGCCTCCACATTGCGAATACAATTGCAAAGTGGTGGCAAATCAGTCACAAATAATACCCTAAACCCTAAATTTTGAGATTTTGATGAATACATATAATTATATAAGATTGATTAATTGATTATAAGTTATACAAATTTCAATTACGATGAAAACAATAACATTTCCCAAATTTTCAAATAACTTACCTAAAACACTTAACAAATTTACTTAACCTTATACTTCTTATATACATTTCAAATGTTTTCTAAATATAAAATCGTTAGAAATATCGTTTTCAATATATGTTATCACTTATAATGGTTAGTAGTCTCATTTGTATAGAAATACAAGTTTGAAATAAGGAAAACACTTAGGGGAAATGTAAATTTACCATATGTGGTCGCAAATTAGTCGCAAATATGCGACTGATTTACGACTTCACATCAAATTTTTAGAATGTGGTCGCAAATCAGTCGCAAATTTGCGACTGATTTGCAACCATGTTTAATTTTTGTTACTGAAATGCCACCACATTGCCAATACAGTGGCAAAGTGGTGGCAAATCAGTCACAAATAATACCCTAAACCCTAAATTTTGAGATTTTGATGAATACATATAATTATATAAGATTGATTAATTGATTATAAGTTATACAAATTTCAATTACGATGAAAACAATAACATTTCCCAAATTTTCAAATAACTTACCTAAAACACTCAACAAATTTACTTAACTTTATACTTCTTATATACATTTCAAATGTTTTCTAAATATGAAATCATTAGAAATATGGTTTTCAATATATATTATCACTTATAATGGTTAGTAGTCTCATTAGTATAGAAATACAAGTTTTAAATGTGGAAAATACTTAGGGGAAATGTGAATTTACCATATGTGGTCGCAAATTAGTCGCAAATTTGCGACTGATTTGAGACTTCACATCAAATTTTTAGAATGTGGTTGCAAATCAGCCGCAAATTTTCGACTGATTTGCGACCACGTTTAATTTTTGTGACTGAAATGCCACCACATTGTCAATACAGTGGCAAAGTGGTGGCAAATAAGTCACAAATAATACCCCTAAACCCTAAATTTTGAGATTTTGATGAATACATATAATTATATAAGATTGATTAATTGATTATAAGTTATACAAATTTCAATTACGATGAAAACAATAACATTTCCCAAATTTTCAAATAGCTAAGATACGACAAAGCGTCTAAGTAATCTAATCTATCCCAAACTGCATGATCCTCTACATTATGCTTCATTTGTAAGCCTTTAGTCAATAACCACCAATGATCAGTTTAGAATGATCATTTGAACGGGCTGATCAACTTGACATGTCTACACTAAATCATCCATAACTTTTGATTTATAGCTCATAATGACACGACTCCAATGCCCACTTTAAGCTATCTCAATTTTCTATACTATGACAAAATTTGAGACAAAAATTAGATACGACCAATCATCCATGTAACCCAATCTATCCCGAATTTCATGATGCCATGCATTATGTTTCGTTTATAAGCTTTTACTCAATGAGCACCAATGATCAGTTAAGAATGATCATTTTAACTAGCCGATCAAATTGACATGTTTGCACTAAATCGTCAAATACTTTTGATTTATAGGTCATAATGACAGGGATCCAATGCACACATTAATCTAGCTCAATTTTCTATATTGTCACAAACTTTGGGACAAAAATAGATACGACAAAGGTCCAAAGAATCCAATCTATCCCAAACTGTGTGATGCTCTGTATTATGCTTCATTTATAAGCCTTTACTCAATGAGCACGAATGATTAGTTTAGAATGATCATTTTAACAAGCCGATCAATTTGACATGTCTGCACTTAATGCTCCATAACTTCTGATTTATAGCTCATAATGACACGAATTTAATGCCTCACATTAATCTAGCTCAATTTTCTATATTGTCACAAACTTTGAGACAAAAATATATGCGCCCAAATGTCCAAGTAATCCAATCTATCCCGAACTGCGTGATGTGATGCATTATGCTTCATTTATAAGCTTTTAATCAATGAGCACCAATGATAAGTTAAGAATGATCATTTTAACTAGAGGATCAACTTGACATGTTCGCAATAAATCTTCTGTAACTTTTGATTTACAGATCTGAATGACACGAATCCAATGCCCACGTTAAGCAAGCTCAATTTTCTATATTGAGAAAAAATTTGAGACAAAATAAATATGACAAAGCGGGCAAGTAATCCAATCTATCCCGAACTGCGTGGTGCTCTACATTATGCTTCATTTATAAGCCTTTACTCAATGAGCATGAATGATCAATTTAGAATGATCATTTTAACTAGCCAATCAACTTGACATGTCTCCACTAAATTGCCCATAACTTTTGATTCATAGCTCATAATGACATGAATCCAATACTAACATTAATCTATGTCAATTTTCTATAATATGACAAAATTTGAGACAAAAGTAGATAAGATCAAATGTCCTAGTAATCTAATCTATCCCGAACTTCGTGATGCCATGCATTGTGCTTCATTCGTAGGCTTTAAATCAATGAGCACCAATGATCAGTTAAGAATGATCATTTTAACTGGACGATCAACTTGACATGTCCGCACTAATCGTCAATAACTTTTGATTTGTTGCTTTAAATGACACGAATCCACTGCCCACATTAAGCTAGCTCAATTTTCTATATTGTGACACATTTGAGAAAAAAATAGATACGAGAAAGCATCCGAGTAATCTAATCTATCCCGAACTCCTTGATGCTATGCATTATGCTTCATTGGTAAGCCCTTACTCAACAAGCACCAATAATCAGATTCGAATGATCATTTTAATTGGCCAATCAACTTGATATGTCTGCACTAAATTGTCCATAAATTTTGATTTATAGCTCATAAAGACACGAATCCAATGCCCACGTTAAGCTAGCTCAATTCTCTATAATGTGACAAAATTTGCGACAAAAATTGATACGAGCAATCATCCATGTAATCCAATCTATCCCGAATTGTGTGATGCCATGCATTATGCATCGTATATAAGGTTTTACTCAATGAGCACGAATGATAAGTTAAGAATGATCATTTTAACTGGCCAATAAACTTGACTTGTCCGCACCAAATCGTCCATAACTTTTGATTTATAGATCAGAATGACACGAATCTAGTGCTCAAAATAAGATAGCTCAAATTTCTATATTGTGACAAAATTATAGAAAGAAATAGAGACGACAAAGCATCCAAGTAATCCAATCTATCCCGAACTACGTGATGCCATGCATTATGCTTCATTTATAAGCTTTTAGTCAATGAGTACCCATGATCAGTTAAAAATTATCATTTTAATCGGAAAATCAACGTGACATGTCCGCACTAAATCGTCTGTAACTTTTGATTTAGAGCTCTGAATGACATGAATCCAATCCCACGTTAACCTATCTTTGTTTTCTATATTGTGCCAAAATTTTAGACAAAATATGATATGACAAAGCATCTAATTTATCCAATCTATCTCTAACTGTGTGATCCTCGACATTATGCTTCATTTCTAAGCCTTTACTCAATAAACACCAATGATCAGCTTAGAATGATCATTTTAACTGGCTTATCAACTTTACATGTCTGCACTAAAGCGTCCATAACTTTTGATTTATAGCTCATAATGACATGAATCCAATGCCCACGTTAAGCTAGCTCAATTTTCTATAATGTGACAAAATTAGAGACAAAAATACATACGACGAGGCATCCATGTAATCCAATCTATCCTGAATTGCATGATGTCATAGATTATGCTTCATTTATTAGTTTTTACTCAATGAGTACCAATGATCAGTTAATAATGATCATATTAACGATCTGATTAACTTGACTTGTCTCCACCAAATCGTCTGTAACTTTTGATTAGAGCTCAAAATTGCATGAATCAAATGCCCACATTTAGCTAGCTCAATTTCCTAAATTGTGACAAAATTTGAGACAAAAATAGATATGACAAAGAGTGCAAGTAATCCAATCTGTATTTTGGTGGGAAGGCTGGGATTTAAGGATTGGGGGAATCCGGATGTAGGTTGTCGAGTTAGGCTGGCCATAGCATTCGAGTTTAGTAAATCGTGGGCAAGTCGGAGTTCTCGGAGCCTGGTCGAGATTCAAGATGGCTGGCCGGGTTTATCGGAGCTTGGTCAGAATTCGGACAGGATGTCCGAGAATTTCGGGACTTGGTCAGAATTCGGACAAGTGGTCTGAGAATTTCATGACTTAGTCAAAATTCGGACAGATTGTCCGAGGTATTTGGGACTTGGTTAGGCTTCGGACAGTGTTGGTCCGAGGTATTTGAGATTGATATAGGTAGACAATTCAAAATAATGCAATCTATACAAAATTGCGTGATGCTCGGCATTTTGCAACATTTATAAGCCTTTACTCAATGGGCACCAATGATCAGTTTAGATTGATCATTTTAACTGGCCGATCAACTTGACATGTGCACACTAAATTGTCTGAAACTGTTGACTTAGAGCTCAGAATGACACGAATCTGGTGCCCACATTAAGCTAGCTCAATTTTGTATATTGAGCCAAAATTTGAGACAGAAATAGATACGACAAAGCGTTCAAGTAATCCAATCTATCCCGAACTGTGTGATGTCATGCAATATAAGCTTTTACTCAATTTAATGCCCCCATTAAGGTAGCTCAATATTCTAAATTGGGACAAAATTATAGATAGAAATAGAGACAAGCAAGCATCCAATCTATACCGAACTGCGTGATGCTCTGCATTATGGTTCATTTGTAAGCCTTTACTCAATAAGCACCAATGATCAGTTTATAATGATCATCTCAACTTGCCGATCAACATGTCATTTCTGCACTAAATCATACATAACTTTTGATTTATAGCTCATAATGACAAGAATCCAATGCCCACGTTAAACTAGCTAAATTTTCTATATTTTGGCAAAATTATAGATAGAAATAGAGACGAAGAAGCGTCCAAGTAATCCAATCTATCCCGAACTGCATGATCCCTTGCATTATGATTCATTGATAAACTTTTAATCAATAAGCACCAATGATCAGTTAATAATGATCATTTTATTTGGCCGATCAAGTTGACTTGTGCGCACCAAATCGTCCGTAACTTTTGATTAGAGCTCAGAATGACACAATCCAATATCCACGTTTAACTAGCTCAATTTTCTAAATTGTGATAAAATTTTAGACAAAAATAGATATGACAAAGCATGCAACTAATCCAATCAATCCAAAATTTCGTGATGCTCTGCATTTTGCAACATTTATACACCTTTACTCAATGGGCACCAATGATCAGTTTAGATTGATCATTTTAACTGGCCGATCAACTTGACATGTCCACACTAAAACGTCTGTAACTCTTGACTTAGAGCTCAGAATTACATGAATCCGGTGCCCACGTTAAGCTATCTCAATTTTGTATATTGTGCCAAAATTTGAGACGTAAATAGATACGACAAAGCATCCAAATAATCCAATCTATCCTGAACTATGTGATGTCATGCATTATGCTTCATGTATAAGCCTTTACTCAATGAGCACGAATGATCAGTTTAGAATGATCATTTTAACTGGCCGATAACCTTGACTTGTCTGCACTGAATCATCCGTCACTTTGATTTAGAGCTAAGAATGACACGAACCCAATGCCCACGTCAAGGTAGCTCAATTTTCTATATTTTGACAAAATTATAGACAGAAATAGCAAAGACCAAGCGTCCAAGTAATCCAATCTATCCCAAACTGCGTAATGCCATGCATTATGCTTCTTTTACAAGCTTTTAATCAATGAGAACCAATGATCAGTTAAAATGATCATTTTAACAGGCCGATCAACTTGACGAGTCCGCACTAAATCGTCTGTAACTTTGGATTTAGAGCTCCGAATAACACGAATCGAGTGTCCACGTTAAGCTAGCTCAATTTTCTATTTTGTGATAAAATTTAAGACAAAAATAGAAACAACAAAGCATCAAAGTAATTCAATCTATCCCGAACTGTGTTATGCTGTACATTATGCTTCATTTATAAGCGATTACTCAATGAGCACGAACGATTAGTTTAGAATGATCAATTTAACTGACCGATCAACTTGACATGTCTACACTAAATCGTCCATTACTTTTGATTTAGAGCTCAGAATGACACGAATCCAATGCCCACATTAAGATAGCTCAATTTTCTATATTTTGAGAAAATTTTAGACAGAAATAGAGATGACCAAGTGTTCAAGCAACCCAATCTATCCCAAACTGCATGATGCCATTCATTATGCTTCATTTATAAGCTTTTACTCAATGATCAGTTAAGAATGATCTTTTTAACTAGCCGATCAACTTAACATGCTCGCACTCAATCGTCCGTAACTATTGCTTTAGAGCTCAGAATGACATGAATCCAATGCCCACGTTACGGTAGCTCAATTTTCCATATTTTGACAAAATTATAGACAGAAATAGAGATGACGTCTAGCGTCCAAGTAATCCAATATATCCCGAACCGCGTGATGCCATGTATATACTTCATTTATAAGCTTTTAATCAATGAGCACCAATGAGTAGTTAAGAATGATCATTTTAACTGGACGATCAACTTGATATGTCCGCACTAAATCGTACATAACTTTTGATTTAGAACTCAAAATGACACGAATCCAATGCCCACGTTAAGCTATCTCAATTTTATATATTGTGACAAAATTTGAGACAAAAATAGATACGAAAAAGCGTCAAAATAATTCAATCTATCCCGAACTGTGTGATGCACTACATTATGTGTCATTTATAAGCCTTTACTCAATGTGCACGAATAGTCAGTTTAGAATGATCATTTTAATAGGCCGATCAACTTGACATGTCGGCACTAAATAGTCCGTCACTTTGATTTAGAGCTCAGAATGACATGAATCCAATGCCCACTTTAAGGTAGCTCAATTTTATATATTTTGACAGAATTATAGATAAAAATAGAGATGACGAAGCGTCTAAGTAATCCTATACATCCCAAACTGCGTGATGTCATGCATTTTGCTTCATTTATAAGCTTTTAATTAATGAGCACCAATGACAAGTTCATAATGATCCTTTTAACTGGACGATCAACTTGACATGTCCGCACTAAAGCATCCGTAATTTCTGATTTAGAGCTCTGAATGACACGAATCCAATGCCCACGTTAAGCTAGCTCAATTTTCTATTTGTGATAAAATTTGAGAAAAAGAGATATGACAAAGCGTCCAAGTAATCCAATCTATCCCGAACTGCTTGATGCTCTTCATTATGCTTCATTTGTAAGCGTTTACTCAATAAGCACCAATGATCAGTTAATAATGATCATTTTAACTGGCCGATCAAGTTGACTTGTGCGCTCCAAAATATCCCAAACTGTGTGATGCTCTACATTATGTTTCATTTATAAGCCTTTACTCAATGAGCACAAATGATCAGTTTAGAATAATCATTTTAACTGGTCAATCAACTTGACATGTTTGCACTGAATCGTGCATTATTTTTGATTTATAGCTCATAATGACACGAATCCAATGCCCACGTTAAGATAGCTCAATTTTTATATTATGACAAAAATAGATATGACCAAGTGTCCAAGTAATCCAATCTATTTCAAATTGCATGATGCCATGCATTATGCTTCATTTATAAGCTTTTAATGAATGAGCACCAATGATCAGTTAAGAATGGGCACCAATGATCAGTTAAGAATGATCATTTAACTGGACGATCAAGTTGATATGTCCGCACTAAATCGTCCGTAACTTTTTATTTAGACCTCAGAATGACATGAATCTAATGTCCACATTAAGCTAGCTCAATATTATATATTGTAATAAAATTTGAAACAAAAATAGATACGACCAGGTGTCCAAGTAATCCAATCTATCCCAAACTGCGTGATGCCTTGCATTATACTTCATTTATATGCTTTTACTGAATGAGCACCAATGATCAGTTAATAATAATCATTTTAACTAGCCGATCGACTTACCGAGCGATAACATCGGCGTCTGGATATCCTCTCGAAACCATCAGATATTGCTGACAAAATCAAAATCATCGGTTTTCTACCGACTACTTCCCTACGGATTTTGGTTTTTACTATCCGTCGGGAATATATCGGGTTGACTTATTCCACTTAATTATTTTTTTAGATAAATAAATCTAAACGTCATCGGAAATCCATTGGTAGTTCCGATGACTTTCCGACGAAATCCTTCTTTTTTGGCAATTGTTAGATTGGCCGATCAGTAAACAAAAAAATCTTAACAAAATGTCTTCTTCTGGTTCTTATGATTATTTTCGATCGTGGATGGATAAACCTTGGTATGATTCAACAATGGGGGAATTGACGGATGAATTTGCACAAGGTGTTGAAGAGTTCATGACATTTGCATCAAAAAATAGCATGACATTGTTATATGGTAAAATGTGTTGTCCGTGTATTAAATGTTGAAATCATAGATTAATCTCTGTTAGAGAAGTACATAATCATTTGTATAGGACTGGATTTATGCCGGGATACAAAATTTGGTATTCACGGAGAAACTGATGCAACGATGAAATATTATGGTAGTACTTCAAAAACGTTAGATAGTACTAATGTTAGGGTAGAGGAACCGGCATCAGAAGTTGATATAAACGGAGGTACTGTTCAGATGGTGAATGATGTGTTTCGTGAACAAAGAGCATCGTACATTGAAGATAGGTGTAGAATAGAGGAACCTAATTTGGAAGCACAAAATTTTTTTAATATGTTAGATGCATCCAAGCAGCCTTTGTATAAAGGATGTAGAGATGGATTATCACCTTTATCTGCTGCAAGCACGTTGATGATGATAAAGAAGGATTTCAACTTGGCTGAAAAAATTTTGAATGCAATAGCTGATTTTGCTTCATATTACGAGATTCAAAAACATGTAGTTGGCCTTGGATTGTCGTATCAGATGATCGATGTATGTGACAAGTGCATGAATCTATTGGAGAAATGATGAAAACCGTATGAATTGCCGATTTTATCACAAACCTCGATTTCAAGAGACAAGTGGCAGAGTATCTATTCCGCATAAACGGATGTGGTATTCACCATTAACATAGAGGTTAAAGAGGTTATATCAATCTGAATACACGGCAAAGCGTATGAGATGGCATGCAGACCATAATTCGAATGGAGAAAATGTGCATCCCTCGGATGCAAAAAGCATGGAAACATTTAAAGAGTTTTATCCTAGTTTTGCATATGAGCCTAGGAACGTATACCTCGGGTTATCTATAGATGGATTCAACCCTTTTGGGAAGCATGGGAGGCAATACTCGTTGTGGCCAGTTATCGTGACACCTTATAATTTTCCTCCTTCGTTGTGCATGAAATGAGAGTTTTTGTTTCTATCAATTCTCGTTTCTGGTCCAGAGCATCCTAAGCGATCGCTTGATATTTTCTTGCAGTCACTAATTCATGAGTTAAAACTGTTATGGGAAAATGTTGTCGAAGCATTTGATGTTTCCAACCAATAGAACTTCTTGATGCGAACAGTACTTATGTGGACCATAAGTGATTTTCCAGCATATGGTATGTTATCAGGATGGTCGACGCATGGAAAGTTAGCATGCCCATATTGTCAAAGTAATACTAATGTGTTCCAACTGAAACACGGACGATAGACTAGTTGGTTCGATTTTCATCGACGCTTTCTACCACAAGATCATCCATATCGCCGGAGCACGACATTGTTTAGGAAAAACAAAAAAAAATTGATGGTCCACCTGTTTTGCTTGACGGGAATCATATGATGACTCAACTTAGAGATTTTGGTGCTGAGAGAACGGCTTCATGTGGAGGTAAGAGACATTATTCTGTTGATGGTTGTGGCGAATACCATAATTGGTACAAGAAAAGTATTTTTTTAGGATTTACCATATTGGAAGGACCATCTGTTGCACCACAATCTAGATGTTATGCACATTGAAAAGAATTCTTCGACAACATAATGAATACTATTCTAAATGTACAAGAAAAAATAAAAGATAATTTGAAAGCTAGATTGGATTTGCCAGATATTTGTTCCCGAAAGGAACTACATGTAATATCGAATGGAAAATCATTGTCTCCCACATTCCGGTTGGATGCGCATGCAAAAGGCGAGTTTTTAGTGTATTAATCATAGTGTCAAATTTCCATTCGGATACGAATCTAATCTTCGTAATTGTGTCGATACTATTGTCATTAGGGATAAAAAGTCATGATTGTCATTTGTCATGCAAAGACTATTTTGATTTGCCTTTAGCGATCTTTTGCGTAAAAACCGTCCATGGAGCAATTGCTGGTACGTTTACATTATGCTTCATTTATAAGTTTTTACTCATTGAGCATTTATGATTAGTTTAGAATGATCATTTTAATTGGCCGATCAACTTGACATGTCTACACTAAAGCGTCCAAGTAATCCAATCTATCCTGAACTACGTGATCCCATGCCTTAAGCTTTATTTATATGCTTTTACTTAATAAGCACCAATCATCATTAAAAATGATCATTTTAACTCACCGATCAACTTGACATGTCCGAACAAAATCGTCCATAACTTTTGATTTAGAGCTCCGAATTACCCGAATCCATTGCCTACGTTAAACTAGCTCAATTTTTTATATTATGAGTAATTTTGAGATGGAAATAGATACGAAAAAGCGTCCAAGTAATCCGATCTACATCGAAATGCGTGATGCTATACATTATGGTTCATTTGTAAGCCTTTACTCAATAAGCACCAATGACCAGTTTAGAATGATCATTTCAACCAACCAATCAACTTGACATGTCTGCGATAAATTGTCCACAACTTTTGATTTATAGCTCATAATGGCACGAATACAATGCCCATGATAAGGCAAACTCAATTTTCGATATTTTGACAAAATTTGAGACTGAAATAGAGATGACAAAGCGTCCAAGTAATCCAATCTATACAAAATACGTGATGCCATGCATTATTCTACATTTATTAGCGTTTACTCAATGAGCTCCAATGTCCACGTTAAACTAGCTCCATTTTCTATATTTTTCAAAAAATTGCAGACATAAATAGAGGCGAAGTAGTGTCCAAGTAATCGAATCTATCCCGAACTGCATGATCCCATGCATTATGCTTCATCTATATGCTTTTACTCAATAGGCACCAATGATCAGTTAGGAATGATCATTTTAATTGACTGATTCACTTGACATGTCCGGAAAAAATCAATTCTAACTTTTGATTTAGAGCTCCGAATGACCCGAATCCATTGCCTACGTTAAGCTAGATCAATTTTCTATATTGTTATACATTTTGAGATGGATATAGGTACGACAAACGTCCAAGTAATCCAATCTATCCCGAACTGTGTGATGTTCTGCATTATGCTTCATTTATAAGACATTCCTCAATGAGCACCAATTATCAGATAAGAATGATCATTTAACTGGCGGATCAACTTGATATATCTGCACTAAATTGTTCATAACTTTTGATTTATAGCTCATTATAACACGAATCCAATGCCCACGTTAAGGTAGCTCACTTTTCTATATTCATGCAAAATTTGAAACAAATGTAGATACGACAAAGCGTCCAAGTAATCCAATCTATACCGAACCGCGAGATGCTCTGCATTATGCTTCATTGATAAGGCTTTACTCAATAAGCACCAATGATTAGTTTAGAATGATCATTTTAACTGCCCGATCAACTTAACATGTCTGCACTAAGTTTTTATATTGTATAAAATTTGAGAGAAAATTTGATACCACAAAGTGTCCAAGTAATCAAATCTATCACAAACTGCATGATGCCATGCATTATGCTTCACTTATAAGTCTTTACTCAATAAGCACCAATGATGAGTTTAGAATGATCATATTAACTGGCCGATCAACATGACATGTCCACACAAAATCGTCTGTAACTTTTGGTTTATAGCTCACAATGACACGAATCCAATGCCCATGTTAAGCTAGCCCAATTTTCTGTATCGGGAAAACATTTGAGACAAAACTAGATATGGAAAAGCGTCCAAGTAATCCAATCTATACAAAACTGCGTGATGCCATGCATTATGCTTCACTTATAAGCCTTTACTCATTGAGCACCAATGATATGTTGAGAATAATCGTACTAACTGGCCAATAAACTTGACATGTGTGCACTATATCGGCATCACTTTTGATTTATAGCTCATAATGACACGAATCCAATGCCCACGTTAAGCTACCATAATTGTATATATTGTGACAAATTTTAAGACTAAATGAGCTCAATTTGCTATATTGTGATAAAATTTAAGACTAAAGTTCCTTCGACAAAGCATCCAAGTAATCCAATCTAAACTGTGCAATCTCGAATTATGCTTTGTTTATAAGCCTTTACTCATTGAGCACCAATGATCAGTTTAGAAAGATAGTATTAACCGGCTGATACACATGACATGTCCACACTAAATCGTCCGTAACTTTTGATTTATAGCTCTGAATGACACAAATCCAATGCCCACGTTAATCTAGCTCAATTTTGTATATTGCAACAAAATTTAGACATAAATAGATACGACAAAGTGTCCAAGTAATCAATTCTATCCCAAACTGCGTGATGCCATGCATTACCCTTTATTTGTAAGCTTTTACTCAATGATCACCGAAGATCATTTTATAATAATCATTTTAACTGGCCTATTGACCATACATGTCTGCACTAAATCGTCCGTAACTTTTGATTTATAACTCAGAATGTATCGAATCCAGTGCCCAACCTTAAGCTCGTTCAATTTTCTCTATTGACACTAAACTCAAGACAGAAACAGATACGACAAAACGTTCGTAAGTTTTTATTTAGAGCGCAGAATGACACGAAGCCAATATCCACGTTAAACTAGATCAATTTTCTATATTGTGACAAAATATGAGATGGAAATAGATTCATCAAAGTGTCCAAGTAATACAATCTATCCCAAATTGTGTGATGCCATGCATTATGTTTCATTTATAAGCCTTTACTTAATGAGGACCAATGATCAGTTTAGAATAATCAAATTAACTTGCCAATCAATTTGACATGTTTGCACTAAATCATAGGTAACGTTTGATTTAGAGCACATAATGACACGAATACAGTGTCCATGTTAAGCTAGCTCAATTTGCTATATTGAGATAAGCTAGCTCAATTTTATTTAGAGCGCAGAATGACACGAATCCAATACCCACGTTAAACTAGCTCAATTTTCTATATTGTGACAAAATTTGAGATGGAATTAGATTCATCAAAGTGTCCAATTAATCCAATCTATCCCAAACTGCGTGATGCCTTGCATTATTATTCATTTGTAAGCCTTTATTCAATGACCACCAATGATCAATTTAGAATGATCATTTTAACTTGCCGATCAACTTGATATGTCCGCACTAAATCGTACGTAACTTTTGATTTATAGTTTAGAATGACACGAATCTAATCCCCACGTTAAACTAGTTCAATTTGCTATATTGTGACAAAATTTAAGACAGAATTAGAAACGACAATGTGTCCAAGTAATTCACTCTATCCAGGACTGCGTGATGCCATGCATTATGCTTCATTTATAAGCCTTTATTCAACGAGCCCCAAGGATTAGTTTAGAATGATCATTTTAACAGGCCGATCAAGTTGACTGTTTGCACTATATTATCCGTAATTTTTGATTTATAACTCCGAATGAAAATAAGCCAATGCCCACGTTAAGCTAGCTTAATTTTTTATATTGAGACAAAATTTGAGATAGAAATAGATACAACAAAGTGTACAAGTAATCCAATATATCCCAAACTGCATGACACCTTGCATTATGCTTCATTTATAAGCCTATAATCAATGAGCACCAATGATTTATTTAGAATGATCATATTAACTGGCCGATCAACTTGACATTTCCACAGTAAATCGTCCATAACTTTTGAATTAAAGCTTAGAATAACACGAATCCATTGGTCATGTTAAACTAGCTCAATATTCAATATTGTGACAAGATTTTAGACAAAAATAGATACGACAAAGTGTCCAAGTAATCCTGTCTATCGCAAACTATGTTATGCCATGCATTATTCTTTATTTATAAGCTTTTACTCAATGAGGAGCAGTGATCAGTTTAGAATGATCATTTTAATAGGCCGATCAACTTGACATGCCTGCACTAAATCGTCCGTAATTTTCATTGATATCTCAGAATGACACGAATCCAATGCCTACGTTAAGGTAGTTCAATTTGCTATATTGTGACAAAATTTGAAACAAAACTATAGAGGACAAAGCGTCCAAGTAATTCAATCTATCCAAGTCTGCGTGATGCCATGCATTATGTTTCATTTATAAGCCTTTACTTAATGAGGACCAATGATCAGTTAAGTATTCAAATTAACATGCCAATCAATTTGACATGTTCGCAGTAAATCATATGTAACTTTTGATTTAGAGCACATAATGACATGAATACAGTGTCCACGTTAAGCTAGCTCAATTTGCTATACTGTGATAAAATTTAAGACTAAAGTTCCTTTGACAAAGCATCCAAGTAATCCAATCTAAACTGCGCAATCTCATGCATTATGCTTCGTGTATAAGCCTTTACTCATTGGGCAAAAATGCTCAGTTTAGAAAGATCATATTAACTGGCTGATCAACATGACATGTCCACACTCAATCATCCGAAAATTTTGATTGATATCTCAGAATGAAACAAATCCAATGCCCATGTTAAGCTAGCGTAATTTTATATATTGTAACAAAATTTAGACAGAAATAGATACGACAAAGTGTTCAAGTAATCCATTCTATCCCAAACTGCGTGATGCCATGCATTACTCTTTATTTGTCAGCTTTTACTCAATGATCACCGAAGATCAGTTTATAATAATCATTTTAACTGGCCTATAGACTAGACATGTCTGCACTAAATCGTCCGTAACTTTTGATTTATAAGAATGTAACGAATCCAGTTCCCAACCTTAAGCTAGTTCAATTTTTTCTATAGAGACTAACCACGAGACCGAAAGAGATACGACAAAGCGTCCGTAAGTTTTTATTTAGAGCGCATAATGACACGAAGCCAATACCCACATTAACCTAGCTCAATTTTCTATTGTAACAAAATTTGAGATGGAAATAGATACATCAAAGCATCCAAGTAATCCAATCTATCCCAAACTGCGTGATGCCTTGCATTATACTTCATTTGTAAGCCTTTACTAAATGAGAACCAATGATCAGTTTAGAATGATCATATTAACGGGCCGATGAACTTGACATGCCAGCACTAAATTGTCCGTAACTTTTGCTTTATAGCTTAGAATGTAACAAATCCGATGCCCACGTTAAGATAGTTCAATTTTCTATATTGAGACAAAATTTGAGACAGAAATGGATACGACAAAGCATCCAAGTACTCCATTAAATAGCAACTGCTAGATGCCATGCATTATGCTTCATTAATAAGGCTTTACTCAATGACCACCAATGATCAGTTTTGAATGATCAGATTAACTAGCCGATCAACTTGACATTTAAGCACTTGAATCGTTCGTAAGTTTTGAATTAGGTCACAGAATGACACGAATCCAATGCCCACGTTAGGATAGCTCAATTTTCTATATTGTGATAAAATATAAGACTAAAGTTGCTTCGACAAAGCGTTCAAGTAATCCAATCTATCCAAAACTACCTAATCTCATGCATTATATTTCGTTTATAAGCTTTTACTCAATGAGCACCAATGATCAGTTTAGAATGATCATATTAACCGGCTGATCAACATGACATGTCCACACTAAATTGTCCATAACTTTTGATTTATAGCTCAGAATGACACAAATCCAATGCCCACATTAAGCTAACTCAATTTTCTATATTGTAACAAAATTTGGGATAGAAATAAATACGACAAAGCATCCAAGTAATCCATTCTATCCCAAACTGCGTGATGCCATGCATTATTCTTTATATATAAGCTTTTACTAAATGATGACCGAATATCAGTTTAGAATAATCATTTTAACAGGCCTATCAAATTGACATTTCCGTACTAAATCATCCGTAACTTATGATTTATAACTCAAAATGTACGAATCCAGTGCCCACATTAAACTTGTTCAATTTTCTCTATTAAGACAAAATTCAAGATAGAAACAAATACAAAAAATCGTCCGTAAGGTTTTATTTAGAGCGCAGAATGACACGAAGCCAATGTCCACGTTAAACTAGCACAATTTTGTATATTGTGAAAACATTTGAGACGAAAATAGATACATCAAACCGTCCAAGTAATCCAATCTATCCCAGACTGCGTGATGCCTTGCATTATGCTTCATTTCTAAGCCTTTACTCAATGAGCACCAATGATCAGTTTAGAATAATCATTTTAACTAGCCGATCAACTAGACATGTCTCCAATAAATCGTTCATAACTTTTCTTTATAGCTTACAGTGTAACGAATCCAATGCTCACGTTAAGATAGTTCAATTTTCTATATTGATATAGATTCGACAAAGCGTCCAAGTAATTCATTCTATCGCAAACTGCCAGAAGCCATGCATTATGCTTCATTTGTAAGCCTTTATTCAATGAGCACCAATGAGCAGTTTAGAATGATCTATTAACTCACCAATCAACTTCACACGTCCACACTAAATCGTCCTTAACTTTTGAATTAGAGCTAAGAATGACATGAATCAATTGTCCATGTTAAGCTAGCTCAATTTTCTATATTGTGAAAAAATTTGAGACAACAAGAGATATGACAACGCGTCCGAGTAATCCATTCTATCCAAAACTACGAGATGCCATGCATTATTCTTCATTTATAAGCCTTTACTCAATGAGCACCAATGATCAGTTTGGAATGATCATTTTTAATGACCGATCAACTTGACATGTCTGCACTGAATCGTCTGTACCTTTTGATTTATAGCTCAGAATGACACGAATCCAATGCACACGTTGTGTTAGCTCAATTTTCATTATTGAGACAATATTTGAGACTTCGTGAAGCCATGCATTATGCTTCATTTATAGGCCTTTACTCAATGAACACCAACGATCAATTTAGAATGATCATTTTAACTGGCCGATCAACTGGACATGTCTTCACCAAATCGTTCGTAAGTTTTGATTTGTAGGTCCGAATGACACGAATCCAATGCCCACGTTAATCTTGTTTAATTTTCTATATTGAGACAAAATTTGACACAGAAATAGATACAATAAAGCATCCATGCAATCAAATTGATCCAAAATTGTGTCATGTTATGTATTATGATTAATTTATAAGCATTTACTCAATGAGTTGCAGTGATCTGTTTAGAATGATCATATACTAGGTTATCAATTTGACATGTCCACACTAAATCGTCTATATTTATTTAGGACGCATAATGACACGAATACAATGCCTACGTTAAGCTAACTCAATTTTCTATATTGTAATGAAATTTGAGATGGAAATAGGTACGACAAGCGTCCAAGTAATCTAGTCTATCCCAAACTGCGTGATACCATGTATTATTTTTCATTTATAAGCTCGTACTCAATTGGCACATTTGATCAGTTTAGAATGATCATTTTAACTGCTTGATCAACTTGACATGTCTGCACTAAATCGTCTGTAACTTTTGCTTTATAGCTTGGAATGTAATGAATCCAATGCCCACATTAATATAGTTTAATTTTCTATATTGTAACAATATTTGAGATAAAAATAGATACGACAAAGCGTCCAAGTATTCTATTCTATCCCAAACTACGAGATGTCATGCATTATGCTTCATTTATAAACCTTTACTCAATAAGCCCCAATGATCAATTTAGAATGATTATTTTTACTGGCCGATCAACTTGACATGTCTGCAGTAAATCGTACGTAACTTTTGATTTAGAGCTCAGAATGACACGAATCCAATGCCCACGTTGATTTAGCTCAATTTTCTATATTGAGACAAAATTTGAGATAGAAATAGAGAAAAGAAAGTGTACAAGTAATCCAATCTATCCCAAACTGCATGGCGCTTTACATTATGCTTCATTTATAAACCTTTACTTAATGAGCAGGAATGATCAGTTTAGAATGATCATATTAAGTGGCCGATCAACTTGACATCTCCACACTAAATCATCTGTAATTTTCATTTATATCTCAGAATGACACGAATCCAATGCCTACGTTAAGCTAGCTAAATTTTCTATATTGTGACAAAATTTGAGACAGAAATAGATACGACAAAGCGTCCAAGCAATCCACTCTATCCCAAACTGTGTGATGCCATGCATTATTCTTTATTCATAAGCTTTTTTGAATGACCACCAATAATCAGTTTATAATGATCATTTTAACTGGGCGATCAACTTGACATTTTTGCATGAAATCGTTTGTAACTTTTGATTTATAGCTCAGAATGACACGAATCCAATGCCCACGTTAAGCTAGCTCAATTTTCTATATTGGGAAAAAATCTAACACAGAACTAGATACTAAAAAGTGTCCAAGTAATTCAATCGATTCAAGACTGCGTGATGCCATGCATTATTCTTCATTTATTAGCCTTTACTCAATGAGCACCAATGATCAGTTTAGAATAATCACATTAACTGGCCGATCAACTTGACAGGTCCGCACTAAATCGTCTGTAACTTTTGATTTAGAGAACAAAATGACCATATCCAATCCCCACATTAAGCTAGCTCAATCTTCTATATTGTGATAAAATCTAATTCTAAAATTGATTCGACAAACAGTCCAAGTAATCTAATCTTTCCAAAACTGCGTAATGTCATGCATTATGTTTCATTTATAAGCCTTTACTCAATGAGCACCAACGATCAATTTAGAATGATCATATTAGCTGGCCAATCAACATGACATTTCCACACTAAATCGTCTGTAACTTTTGATTGATAGCTCAAAATTTTAAGGATCCAGTGCCCACGTCAAGCTAGCTCAATTTTCTATATTGTGACAAAATTTTAGACAAAAATAGATACAACAAAGCATCCAAGTAATCCATTCTATCCCAAACAGTGTGATGCCATGCATTATTCTTTATTCATAAGCTTTTACTCAATGAGCACCAATGATCAGTTTAGAATCATCATTTTAACAAGCCAATAACTTGACATGTCTGCACTAAATCGTCTGTCAGTTTTGATTTATAGCTTATGAACTTGACATGTCTGTACTAAATCGTGTGTAACTTTTGATTTATAACTCAGAATTACAAGAATCGAGTGCCCATGTAAGCTAGTTCATTTTTCTATATTGAGGCAAAATTTGAGACATAAATAGATACGTCAAAGAGTCCAAGTAATCCATTCTATCCCAAACTCCGTGATGTCATGCATTATGCTTCATTTATAAGCATTTACTCAATGAGCACCAATGATCAATTTAGAATGATCATATTAACTGGCAGATCAACTTGAAATGTCCATACTAAATCGCTCGTAAGTTTTTATTTAGAGCACCAAATTACACGAATCCAATGCCCATGTTAAACTGGCTCAATTTTCTATATCTTGACAAAATTTGAGACCTAAACTGCATGATACCATGCATTATTCTTCATTTATAAGCTTTTACTCAAACAACACCAATTATAAGTTTAATATGAACATTTTAACTGGCCGATCAACTTGACATGTCTCCACTAAATTGTCCGTAAGTTTTGATATATGGCTTAGAATGACACGCATCCAATGCACACGTTAAGTTCAATTTTCTATATTGTGACAAAATTTATAACATAACTAGATATGAAAAAGCTTCCAAGTAATGCAATATATCCCAAACTGCGTGATGCCATTCATTATGCTTCATTTATAAGCATTTACTCAATGAGCACCAATGTTCAGTTTAGAATAATCATATTAACTTAACGATCAAGTTGACATTTTTGCACTAAATTGTTCGTAACTTTTGATTTAGAGCTCAAAATGACACGAATCCAATGTCAACCTTAAGCTAGCTCAATTTTCTATATTGTGATAAAATTGCTTCGAAAATGCGTCCAAGTAATACAATCTATCCAAAACTGCGAAATGTCATGCATTATAATTCATTTATAGGCCTTTACACATGAGCCCCAGTGATCAGTTTAGAATGATCATATTAACTCTCCGATCAACATGACATGTGCACAATAAATCAGCTGTAACTTTTTATTTGTACCTCAGAATGACTCGAATCCAATGCCCACGTTAAGATAGCTCAATTTTCAATATTGTGACTAAATTTTAGACAGAAATAGATACAAAAAGCATCCAAGTATTCTAGTTTATCGCAAACTGCGTGATGTCATGAATTATTTTTCATTTATAAGCTTTTACAAAATGAGCACCAATGATCATTTAAGAATGATCGTTTTAACTAGTAGATCAACTTGACATGTCTCTAGCAAATCGTTCGTAACTTTTTCTTTATAGCTTAGAATGTAACGAATCCAATGCTCACGTTAAGCCAGTTCAATTTTCTATATTGAGACAAAATTTGAGACAGTAATAGATACAACAAAGCTTCCAAGTAATCCATTCTATCCCAAAGTGCATGATGCCTTGCATTATGCTTCATTTATAAGCCTTTACTCAGTGAGCACCAAGTATCAGTTTCGAATGATCATATTATCTGGCCGATAAACTTGACATGTCCACATTAAATCTTCCGTAACTTTTGAATGAGAGTTTAGAATGACACGAATCCAATGCCCACGTTAACCTAGCTCAATTTTCTATATTGTGACAAAATTTGAGACGGAAATAGATACAAAAAGCGTTTAAGTAATCCAATCTATCCCAAACTGCATGATGCCATGCATTATTCTTCATTTATAAGCTTTTACTCAATGAGCACCAGTGATCAGTTTAGAAGTATCATTTCAACTGGCCATTCAACTTGACATATATGCACTAAATCGTTTGTAACTTTTGATTTATAGATCAGAATGCGAAAATCCAATGCCCATGTTAAGTTAGTTCAATTTTCTATATTGTGACAAAATTTATGATAGAAATAGATACGACAAAGTGTCAAAGTAATACAATCTATCCACAACTGCGTGATGCCGTGCATTATGCTTCATTTATAAGCCTTTATTGAAGGACCAGCAATGGTCAGTTTAGAATAATCATATTAATTGGCCGATCAACTTGACATGTCCGCACTAAATCTTCCGTAACTTTTGATTTAGAGCTCCGAATGACACGAATCCATTACCCATGTTAAACTAGCTTAGTTTTCTATATTGTGATAATTTTTCAGAATAAAATTACTTCGACAAACCTTCCAAATAATCCAATCTATCCAAAACTGCGTAATGTCATGCATTATGCTTCATTTATAGTCATTTACTCAAGGAGCACCAATGATCAGTTTAGAATGATCATATTAATTGTCTGATCAACATGGCATGTCCACGTTCAAACGTCCATAACTTTTGATTTATAGCTCAGAATGACATGAATCCAATTTTCTATATTGTGACAAAATTTGAGATGGAAATAGATAGGACAAAGCATCCTAGTAATCGAGTGTATCCCAAACTGAGTTATGCCATACATTATTATTAATTTATAAGCTTTTACTCAATGAGCGCCAATGATCAGTTTAGCATAATCATTTTAAATGTCCTATCAACTTGATATGTGCACTAAATCGTCCGTAAATTTTTATTTAGAGCGCAAAATGACACGAATCCAATGCCCACGTTAAGCTTGCTCAATGTTTTGTATTGTGACAAAATTTTAGAGGGAAATAGATACGACAAGCATCCAAGTAATCCAGTCTATCCGAAACTACGTGATCCCATGCATTATTTTTCATTTATAAGCTTTTAATCAATGAGCACCAATGATCATTTTAAAATTATCATTTTAACTGGCCGATCGACTTGACAGTCTACATTAAATCGTTTGTAACTTTTGCTTTATATCGTAGAATGTAACGAATCCAATGCCCACGTTAAACTAGTTCAATTTTCTATATTGAGAAAAAATTTGATACAAAAATAGTTATGAAAAAGCCTACAAGTAATCCATTCTATCTGAAACTGCGAGATGCCATGCATTATGCTTCATTTATAACCCTTTACTCAATGAGCAACAATGATAAGTTTAAAATGATCAGTTTAACTGGCCGAGCAACATGACATGATTGCACTAAATCGTTCATAACTTTTGGTTTATAGCTCATAATGACACGAATCCAATGCCCACGTTAAGATAGTTCAATTTTCTATATTGTGATAAAATTTAAGAATAAAACTGCTTTGACAAAGCGTCCAAGTAATCCAATATATCTCAAACTTCGTAATATCATGCAATATTCATCATTTATAAGCCTTTACTCAAGGAGCAGCAATGATCATTTTAGAATGATAATATTAACTAGCGAATCTACATGACATGTCCACAATAAATCGTTCGTAACTTTTGTTTTATAGCTCAGAATGACACGAATCCATGTTAAGCTAGTTCATTTTCCATATTGAGATAAAATTTGAGATAGAAATAGATACGTCAAAGTGGCCAAGTAATCCATTCTATCCCAAACGGCGAGATGCAATCTATCCAAATAATAAGCTAGCTCATTATTAAGCTAGCTCAATTTTCGATATAGTAATAAAATATCTTTGACAAAGGGTCCAAGTAATCCAATCTATCCAAAACTGTGTAATGTCATGCATTATGCTTCATTTATAGGCCTTTTATCAATGAGCACCAATTAACAGTTTAGAATGATCATATTAACATGCCGATCAACTTGACATGGCTGCACTAAATAATCCGTAACTTTTGAATGAGAGCTTAGAATATCACGAATCCAATGCCGACATTGAGCTAGATCACTTTTCTATATTGACACAAAATTTGACGCAAATTAGATACGACAAAACATCCAAGTATTCTAGTCTATCCAAAATTGTGTGATTCCATGCATTATGCTTCATTTATAAGCTATTACTCAATGAGCACCAATGATTAGTTTAGAATGATTATTTTAACTGGCCGATCAACTTGACATGACTTCACCAAATCGTCCGTAATTTAAAGCGAAGAATGACACAAATCAATTGCTCACGCTAAACCTGCTCAATTTTCTGTATTGAGACAAAATATGAGACGGAAATTGATACGCACACGTCTAAGTAGTCTTGTCTATCCCAAGATGTGTGATGCAATGCATTTTTTGTCATTTATAAGCTTTTACTCAATGAACACCAATGATAAGTTTAGAATGATCATTTTAACTGGCCGATCAACTTGACATGACTGCACTAAATCATTTGTAACTTTTGATTTATAGCTTAGAATGACACGAATCTAGTGCCCACGTTCAGCTAGTTCAATTTTCTATATTGAGACAAAATTTGAGACAAAAATGGATACAACAAAATTGCCGAGTAATCCATTCTATCCCAAACAGCGAGATATCGTGCATTATGCTTAATTTATAAGCCTTTACTCAATGATCACCAGTGATCATTTTAGAATAATCATTTTAAGTTTTGATTTATAAGTAGTCTTGTCTCTACCAAGCTGTGTGATGCCATGCATTATTCTTCATTTCTAAGCTTTTACTCAATGAGCACCAATGATAAGTATAGAATGATCATTTTAAGTGGGCGATCAACTTCACATGTCTGCACTAAATCGTCCATAATTTTTGAGTTATAGCCCAGAATGACATGAATCTAATGCCAACGTTTAAGTAGTTCAATTTTCTATATTGAGACAAAATTGGAGACAGAAATAGATATGACAAAGCGTCCAAGTAATCCAATTTATCCAAAACTGCGTGATGCCATGTATTATGCTTCATTTATAAGTCTTTACGCAACGAGCACCAATGATCAGTTTAGAATAATCATATTAACTGGCCGATTAACTTGACAAGTCCGCACGAAATTATTTGTAAGTTTTGATTTATCGCTCAGAATGACACGAAACCAATGCCCACATTAAACACGCTAAATTTTCTATAATGTGATAAAATTTAAGACAAAAATTGCTTCGACAAAGCGTCCACGTAATCCAATCTATCCAAAACTACGTAATTTCAAGCATTACGCTTCATTTTTAAGCCTTTACTCAATGAGCACCAATGATCAGTTTGGAATGATCATATTAACTGGCTGATCAACATGACAGGTCCACGCTAAATGGTCGATAATTTTTTATTTATAACTCAATGAAGAATAACACGAATCCAATACCCACATTAATCTAGCTCCATTTTCTATATTGTGACAAAATTTGAGACAGAAATAGATGCGACAAAGCATCCAAGTAATCCAATCTATTTCAAAATACGTGATGCCATGCAATATTCTTCATTTATAAGATTTTATTCAATGAGCATCAATGATCTGTTTAGAATAATCATTTTAACTAGCCTATCAACTTGACATGCCAACACTAAATCGTCCGTAACTTTTGATTTATAGCTCAAAATGGTACGAATCCAATGCCCACGTTAAGCTAGTTCAAGTTTCTATATTGAGATAAAATTTGAGATACAAATAGATATGACAAAGTGGCCGAGTAATCCATTCTATCCCAAATGCGAAGATGCCATGCGTTATGCTTCATTTATGAGCCTTTACTCAATTAGCACCAGTTATCAATTTTGAATGATCATTTTAACTGGTCGATAAACTTGACACGTCTACACTAAATCGTTGGTAACTTTTGATTGATAGCTTAGAATGACAATGCCCGCGTTGAGCTAGCTCAATTGTCTATATGGAGACAAAATTTGAGACAAATATAGATACGACAAAGCGTCCAAGTAATCCAATCTATCCAAAATTGAGTGATGCCATCCATTATACTTCATTTATAAGCCTTTACTCAATAAGCACCAATGATTAATTTAGAATGATCACTTTAACTGGTCGATAAACTTGACATGTCTACACTAAATCGTTTATAACTTTTGATTTATAGCTTAGAATGACAATGCCCGCGTTGAGCTAGCTCAATTTTCTATATTGAGACAAAATTTGAGACAAATATAGATACGACAAAGCGTACAAGTAATCCAATCTATCCGAAATTGCGTGATGCCATCCATTATACTTCATTTATAAGCCTTTAATCAATAAGCACCAATGATCAATTTAGAATGATCACTTTAACTGGTCGATCAACTTGACATATCTTCACCAAATTATCAGTAGGTTTTGATTTAAATATGAGAATGACACGAATCCAATTCCCACTCTAAGCTAGTTCCATTTTATATGTTGTGATAAACTTTGAGATAGAACTAGATATGACAAAGCGTTCTAGTAATCCAATCTATCGAAAACTGCGTGATGCCATGCATTATGCTTCATTTATAAGCCTTTGCTCAATGAGCATCAATGATCAGTTTAAAATAATCCGTTCTATCCCAAACAGAGAGATGTCGTCCCTTTTGCTACATTTATAGGCCTTTACTCAATGAGCACCAATGACCAATTTAAAATGATCATTTTAACTGGCTGATCAACTTGATATGTCTGCGCTAAATTGTCTCTAACTTTTGATTTATAGCTCAGAATGACACGAATCCAATGCGTCCGTTGAGCAAGCTCATTTTTTTATATTGAGACAAAATTTGACACAAATGTAGATACGACAAAGCGTCCAGTTAATCCAATCTATCCCAAATTGCGTGATGCCATGCATTATACTAAGCCTTAATCAATAACCACCAATGATCAATTTCGAATGCTCATTTGAATTAGCCAATCAACTTGAGATGACTTCACCAAATCGTCTGTAAGTTTTGATTTTTAATTCATAGTGACAAGAATCCAATGCCCACTTTAAGATATTTCAATTTTCTATATTGTGACAAAATTTGAGACAGAACTAGATACGACAAAGCATCCAAGTAATTCAATCTATCCAAAATTGCATGATACCATGCATTATGCTTCATTTATAAACCTTTACTCAATGAGCACCAATGATGAGTTTAGAATAATCATATAAACTTGTTGATCAACTTGATAAGTCCGCACTAAATTGTCCATAACTTTTGATTTATAGCTCATATTGACACGAATCCAATGCCCACGTTAAACTAGCTCAACTTTCTATATTGTGATAAAACTTAATACTAAAATTTCTTCGACCAAGCGTCCACGTAATTCAATCTATCCAAAACTGCGTAATGTCATGCATTACGCTTCATTTATAAGCCTTTACTCAATGAGCACGATTGATCAGTTTAGAATGATCATATTAACTAGCCGATCAACATGACATTTTCACACTAAATCGTCCATAACTTTTGATTTATAGCTCAGAATGACACGAATCCAATGCCCATGTTAAGCAAGCTCGATTTTAAATATTGTGACAAAATTTGAGACTGAAATAGATACAACAAAGCGCCCAAGTAATCCAGTCTATCCTGAACTGTGTGATGCCAAACATAATTCTTCGTTTATAAGCTTTTACTCAATGAGCATCATTAATCTGTTTAGAATAGTCATTTTAACTTGCCTATCAACTTGACATGTCCTCACTAAGTCGTCCGTAACTTTTTATTGATAGCTCAGAATGACACGAATCCAATGCCCACGTTAAGCTAGTTCAATTTTCTATATTGAGACAAAATTTGAGATACAAATAGATACGACAAAGTGGCCGAGTAATCCGTTCTATCACAGACAGCGAGATGCCATGCATTATGCTTCATTTATAAGCTTTTACTCAATGAGCACCAATGATAAGTTTAGAATGATCATTTTAACTGGCCGATCAACTTGACATGTCAGCACTAAATCTTCTGTAACTTTTGATTTATAGGTCAGGATGACACGAAACGAATGCCCACGTTGAGCTAGCTCAATTTTCTATATTGAGACAAAATTAAAAAACAAATATATATAGGACAAAGCGTCCAAGTAATCCAGTCTATCGCAAAATTCGTGATTCCATGCATTATTCTTTATTTATAAGCTTTTATTCAATGACCACCAATGATCAGTTTAGAATGATCATTTTAACTGGCCGATGAACTTGACATGTCTACACTAAATCATCCATAACTTTTTATTTATAGCTCATAATTACACGAATCTAATGCCCATGTTAAGCTAGTTCAATTTGCTATATTGGGACAAAATTTGAGAAAAACCTAGATGCTACAAAACGTCCAAGTAGTTCAATCTATCCAGGACTGCGTGATGCAATGCATTATGCTTCATTTATAAGCCTTTACTCAATGAGCACCAAGGATTAGTTTAAAATGATCATTTTAACAGGCCGATCAACTTAACTGTTTGCACTCAATCATCTGTAACTTTTGATTATAGCTCAGAATGAAAAGAATCCAATGCCCACGTTAAGCTAGCTCAATTTTCCATATTGAGACAAAATTTGAGATAGAAATAGATACAACAAATTGTACAAGTAATCCAATCTATCCCAAACTGCACCACGTCTTGCATTATGCTTCATTTATAAACCTTTACTCAATGAGCACTAATGATTTATTTAGAATGATCATATTAACTAGCCGTTCAACTTGACATGTGCACACTAAATCGTCTGTAAAATTTTGAATTACAGCTCAGAATGACACGAATCCAATGCGCACGTTAAGCTAGCTCAATTTTGAATATTGTGACAAAAGTTTTGACAGAAATCGATACGACAAATCGTCCAAGTAATCCAGTCTATCCCAAACTACGTTATGCCATGCATTATTCTTAATTTATAACCTTTTACTCAATGAGCACCAATGATAAGTTTAGAATGATCATTTTAACAGGCTGATCAACTTGATATGTCTACACTAAATCGTCCGTGTCTCTCAATTATAGCTCAGAATGACACGAATCCAATGCCTACGTCAAGGTAGTTCAATTTCCTATATTGTGACAAAATTTGAGACAGAACTATATACGACCAAATTTCCAAGTAATTCAATCAATCCAAGACTGTGTGATGTCATGCATTATGCTTCATTTATTAGCCTATACTTAGTGAGCACCAATAATCAATTTAGAATAATCATATTAACTGGCCGATCAACTTAACATGTCCGCACTAAATCATATGTAACTTTTGATTTAGAGCACAGAATAACATGAACTCAATGCCCACGTTGAGCTAGCTCAGTTTGCTATATTTTGATAAAATATAAGGCTAAAGTTGCCTCGACAAAGTGTACCAGTAATTCAATCTATCCAAAACGGCGCAATCTCATGCATTATGCTTCGTTCATAAGCATTTACTCATTGAACACCAATGATCAGTTTATAATGATCATATTAACCGGCTGATCAACATGACATGTACACACTAAATCGTCCGTAACTTTTGATTCATAGCTCAGAATGACACAAATCCAATGCCCACGTTAAGCTAACTCAATTTTCTATATTGTAACAAAATTTAGACAAAAATAGATATGACAAAGTGTGCTAGTAATCCATTTTATCCCAAACTGCGTGATGCCATGGATTACTCATCATTTGTAAGCTTTTACTCAATTATAACCGAAGATCAGTTTATAATAATTATTTTAACTGGCCTATCACCTAGACATGTCTACACTAAATCGTCCGTAACTTTTGATTTATAACTCAGCATGTAACGAATCCATTGCCCAACCTTAAGCTAGTTGAATTTTCTCTATTGAGACTAAATTCGAGACCGAAACAGATACGACAAAGCGTCCGTAAGTTTTTATTGAGAGCTCTAAATGTAACGAAGCCAATACCCACGTTAAACGAGCTCAATTTTCTATATTGTGACAAAATTTGATATGGAAATAGATACATCAAAGCGTCCAAGTAATCCAATCTATCCCAAGCTGCGTGATGCCTTGCATTATGCTTCATTTGTAAGCCTTTACTCAAGGAGAACCAATGATCAGTTTAGAATGATCATATTAACTGGGCGATCAAAATTGACACGTCAGCACTAAAGCATCCATAACTTTTACTTTATGGCTTAGAATGTAATGAATCCAATCCCCACGTTAAGATAATTCAATTTTCTATATTGAGACAAAATTTGAGATAGAAATGGATACGACAAAGCATGCAAGTAATCCATTCTATTGCAAACTGCAAGATGCCATGCATTATGCTTCATTAATAAGGCTTTTACTCAATGAGCACCAATGATCAGTTTAAAATGATCATATTAACTGGGCGATCAACTTGACACGTCCAGACTAAAATCGTCCATAAGTTTTGAATTTGGTCACAGAATGACACGAACTCAATGCCCACGTTGAGCTAGCTCAGTTTGCTATATTTTGATAAATTTGAAGACTAAAGTTTCTTCGACAAAGCGTACCAATAATACAATCTATCCAAAACGGCGCAATCTCATGCATTATGCTTCGTTCATAAGCATTTACTCATTAAGCACCAATGATCAGTTTATAATGATCATATTAACTGGCTGATCAACACGACATGTCCACACTAAATCGTCAGTAACTTTTGATTTATAGCTCATAATGACACAAATCCAATGCCCACGTTAAGCTAGCTCAATTTTGTATATTGTAACAAAATTTGAGACAGAAATAGATACGACAAAGCGTCCAAGTGATTCAATCAATCCAAGACTGCGTGATGACATGCATTAGGCTTCATTTATAAGCCTATACTTAATGAGCACCAATAATCAGTTTAGAATAATTATATTAACTGGCCGATCAACCTAACATGTCCGCACCAAATCATATGTAAGTTTTGATTTAGAGCACAGAATAACATGAACTCAGTGCCCACGTTGAGCTAGCTCAGTTTGCTATATTTTGATAAAATTTAAGGCTAAAGTTGCCTCGACAAAGTGTAGCAGTTATTCAATCTATCCAAAACGGCGCAATCTCATGCATTATGCTTCGTTCATAAGCATTTACTCATTGAGCACCAATGATCAGTTTATAATGATCATATTAACCGGCTGATCAACATGACATGTACACACGAAATCGTCCGTAACTTTTGATTCATAGCTCAAAAAGACACAAATCCAATGCCCACGTTAAGCTAACTCAATTTTCTATATTGTAACAAAATTTAGACAAAAATAGATATGACAAAGTGTGCAAGTAATCCATTTTATCCCAAACTGCGTGATGCCATGGATTACTCATCATTTGTAAGCTTTTACTCAATGATCACCGAAGATCAGTTTATAATAATCATTTTAACTGGCCTATCAACTAGACATGTCTACACTAAATCGTCCGTAACTTTTGATTTATAACTCAACATGTAACGAATCCATTGCCCAACCTTAAGCTAGTTCAATTTTCTCTGTTGAGACTAAATTCGATACCGAAACAGATACGAAAAAGCATCCGTAAGTTTTTATTGAGAGCTCTGAATGACACGAAGCCAATACCCACGTTAAACGAGCTCAATTTTCTATATTGTGACAAAATTTGATATGGAAATAGATACATCAAAGCGTCCAAGTAATCCAATCTATCCCAATCTGCGTGATGCCTTGCATTATGCTTCATTTGTAAGCCTTTACTCAAGGAGAACCAATGATCAGTTTAGAATGATCATATTAACTGGGCGATCAAAATTGACACGTCAGCACTAAAGCATCCATAACTTTTACTTTATGGCTTAGAATGTAATGAATCCAATGCCCACGTTAAGATAATTCAATTTTCTATATTGAGACAAAATTTGAGATAGAAATGGATACGACAAAGCATGCAAGTAATCCATTCTATTGCAAACTGCAAGATGCCATGCATTATGCTTCATTCATAAGGCTTTTACTCAATGAGCACCAATGATCAGTTTAAAATGATCATATTAACTGGGCGATCAACTTGACACGTCCAGACTAAAATCGTCCATAAGTTTTGAATTTGGTCACAGAATGACACGAACTCAATGCCCACGTTGAGCTAGCTCAGTTTGCTATATTTTGATAAATTTGAAGACTAAAGTTTCTTCGAAAAAGCGTACCAATAATACAATCTATCCAAAACGGCGCAATCTCATGCATTATGCTTCGTTCATAAGCATTTACTCATTAAGCACCAATGATCAGTTTATAATGATCATATTAACTGGCTGATCAACATGACATGTCCACACTAAATCGTCAGTAACTTTTGATTTATAGCTCATAATGACACAAATCCAATGCCCACGTTAAGCTAACTCAATTTTGTATATTGTAAAGAAATTTGAGACAGAAATAGATACGACAAAGCGTCCAAGTGATTCAATCAATCCAAGACTGCGTGATGACATGCATTAGGCTTCATTTATAAGCCTATACTTAATGAGCACCAATAATCAGTTTAGAATAATTATATTAACTGGCCGATCAACCTAACATGTCCGCACTAAATCATATGTAACTTTTGATTTAGAGCACAGAATAACATGAACTCAGTGCCCACGTTGAGCTAGCTCAGTTTGCTATATTTTGATAAAATTTAAGGCTAAAGTTGCCTCGACAAAGTGTAGCAGTAATTCAATCTATCCAAAACGGCGCAATCTCATGCATTATGCTTCGTTCATAACCATTTACTCATTGAGCACCAATGATCAGTTTATAATGATCATATTAACCGGCTGATCAACATGACATGTACACACGAAATCGTCCGTAACTTTTGATTCATAGCTCAAAAAGACACAAATCCAATGCCCACGTTAAGCTAACTCAATTTTCTATATTGTAACAAAATTTAGACAAAAATAGATATGATAAAGTGTGCAAGTAATCCATTTTATCCCAAACTGCGTGATGCCATGGATTACTCATCATTTGTAAGCTTTTACTCAATGATCACCGAAGATCAGTTTATAATAATCATTTTAACTGGCCTATCAACTAGACATGTCTACACTAAATCGTCCGTAACTTTTGATTTATAACTCAGCATGTAACGAATCCATTGCCCAACCTTAAGCTAGTTCAATTTTCTCTATTGAGACTAAATTCGAGACCGAAACAGATACGAAAAAGCATCCGTAAGTTTTTATTGAGAGCTCTGAATGACACGAAGCCAATACCCACGTTAAACGAGCTCAATTTTCTATATTGTGACAAAATTTGATATGGAAATAGATACATCAAAGCGTCCAAGTAATCCAATCTATCCCAATCTGCGTGATGCCTTGCATTATGCTTCATTTGTAAGCCTTTACTCAAGGAGAACCAATGATCAGTTTAGAATGATCATATTAACTGGGCGATCAAAATTGACACGTCAGCACTAAACCATCCATAACTTTTACTTTATAGCTTAGAATGTAACGAATCCAATGCCCACGTTAAGATAATTCAATTTTCTATATTGAGACAAAAGTTGAGACATAAATGGATACGACAAAGCATACAAGTAATCATTCTATTGCAAACTGCAAGATGCCATGCATTATGCTTCTTTAATAAGGCTTTCACTCAATGAGCACCAATGATCAGTTTAGAATGATCATATTAACTGGGCAATAACATTGACACGTCCAGACTAAAATCGTCCATAAGTTTTGAATTTGGTCACAAAATGACACGAACTCAATGCCCCCGTTGAGCTAACTCAGTTTGCTATATTTTGATGAATTTGAAGACTAAAGTTTCTTCGACAAAGCGTACCAATAATACAATCTATCCAAAACGGCGCAATCTCATGCATTATGCTTCGTTCATAAGCATTAACTCATTAAGCACCAATGATCAGTTTATAATGATCATATTAACTGGCTGATCAACATGACATGTCCACACTAAATCGTCAGTAACTTTTGATTTATAGCTCATAATGACACAAATCCAATGCCCACGTTAAGCTAACTCAATTTTGTATATTGTAACAAAATTTGACACAGAAATAGATACGACAAAGCGTCCAAGTGATTCAATCAATCCAAGACTGCGTGATGACATGCATTATGCTTCATTTATAAGCCTATACTTAATGAGCACCAATAATCAGTTTAGAATAGTTATATTAACTGGCCGATCAACCTAACATGTCCGCACTAAATCATATGTAACTTTTGATTTAGAGCACAGAATAACATGAATTCAATGCCCACGTTGAGCTAGCTCAGTTTGCTATATTTTGATAAAATTTAAGGCTAAAGTTGCCTCGACAAAGTGTAGCAGTAATTCAATCTATCCAAAACGGCGCAATCTCATGCATTATGCTTCGTTCATAAGCATTTACTCATTGAGCACCAATGATCAGTTTATAATGATCATATTAACCGGCTGATCAACATGACATGTACACACTAAATCGTCCGTAACTTTTGATTCATAGCTCAGAATGACACAAATCCAATGCCCACGTTAAGCTAACTCAATTTTCTATATTGTAACAAAATTTAGACAAAAATAGATATGACAAAGTGTGCAAGTAATCGATTTTATCCCAAACTGCATGATGCCATGGATTACTCATCATTTGTAAGCTTTTACTCAATGATCACCGAAGATCAGTTTATAATAATTATTTTAACTGGCCTATCAACTAGACATGTCTACACTAAATCGTCTGTAACTTTTGATTTATGACTCAGCATGTAACGAATCCATTGCCCAACCTTAAGCTAGTTCAATTTTCTCTATTGAGACTAAATTCGAGACCGAAACAGATACGAAAAAGCATTCGTAAGTTTTTATTGAGAGCTCTGAATGACACGAAGCCAATACCCATGTTAAACGAGCTCAATTTTCTATATTGTGACAAAATTTGATATTGAAATGGATACATCAAAGCGTCCAAGTAATCCAATCTATCCCAAGCTGCGTGATGCCTTGCATTATGCTTCATTTGTAAGCCTTTACTCAAGGAGAACCAATGATCAGTTTAGAATGATCATATTAACTGGGCGATCAAAATTGACACGTCAGCACTAAACAATCCATAACTTTTACTTTATAGCTTAGAATGTAACGAATCCAATGCCCACGTTAAGATAATTCAATTTTCTATATTTAGACAAAAGTTAAGACATAAATGGATACGACAAAGCATACAAGTAATCCATTCTATTGCAAACTGCGAGATGCCATGCATTATGCTTCATTAATAATGCTTTTACTCAATGAGCACCAATGATCAGTTTGGAATGATCATATTAACTGGGCAATAACCTTGACACGTCCAGACTAAAATCGTCCATAAGTTTTGAATTTGGTCACAAAATGACACGAACTCAATGCCCCCGTTGAGCTAACTCAGTTTGCTATATTTTGATAAATTTGAAGACTAAAGTTTCTTCGACAAAGCGTACCAATAATACAATCTATCCAAAATGGCGCAATCTCATGCTTTATGCTTCGTTCATAAGCATTAACTCATTAAGCACCAATGATCAGTTTATAATGATCATATTAACTAGCTGATCAACATGACATGTCCACACTAAATCATCAGTAACTTTTGATTTATAGCTCATAATGACACAAATCCAATGCCCACGTTAAGCTAACTCAATTTTGTATATTGTGAAAAAATTTGAGACAGAAATAGATACGACAAAGCTTCCAAGTGATTCAATCAATCCAAGACTGCGTGATGACATGCATTGTGCTTCATTTATAAGCCTATACTTAATGAGCACCAATAATCAGTTTAGAATAGTTATATTAACTGGCCGATCAACCTAACATGTCCGCACTAAATCATATGTAACTTTTGATTTAGAGCATAGAATAACATGAATTCAATGCCCACGTTGAGCTAGCTCAGTTTGCTATATTTTGCTAAAATTTAAGGCTAAAGTTGCCTCGACAAAGTGTAGCAGTAATTCAATCTATCCAAAACGGCGCAATCTCATGCATTATGCTTCGTTCATAAGCATTTACTCATTGAGCACCAATGATCAGTTTATAATGATCATATTAACCGGCTGATCAACATGACATGTACACACTAAATCGTCCGTAACTTTTGATTCATAGCTCAGAATGACACAAATCCAATGCCCACGTTAAGCTAACTCAATTTTCTATATTGTAACAAAATTTAGACAAAAATAGATATGACAAAGTGTGCAAGTAATTGATTTTTTCCCAAACTGCATGATGCCATGGATTACTCATCATTTGTAAGCTTTTACTCAATGATCACCGAAGATCAGTTTATAATAATTATTTTAACTGGCCTATCAACTAGACATGTCTACACTAAATCGTCTGTAACTTTTGATTTATGACTCAGCATGTAACGAATCCATTGCCCAACCTTAAGCTAGTTCAATTTTCTCTATTGAGACTAAATTCGAGACCGAAACAGATACGAAAAAGCATTCGTAAGTTTTTATTGAGAGCTCTGAATGACACGAAGCCAATACCCATGTTAAACGAGCTCAATTTTCTATATTGTGACAAAATTTGATATGGAAATAGATACACCAAAGCGTCCAAGTAATCCAATCTATCCCAAGCTGCGTGATGCCTTGCATTATGCTTCATTTGTAAGCCTTTACTCAAGGAGAACCAATGATCAGTTTAGAATGATCATATTAACTGGGCGATCAAAATTGACACGTCAGCACTAAACAATCCATAACTTTTACTTTATAGCTTAGAATGTAACGAATCCAATGCCCACGTTAAGATAATTCAATTTTCTATATTTAGACAAAAGTTAAGACATAAATGGATACGACAAAGCATACAAGTAATCCATTCTATTGCAAACTGCGAGATGCCATGCATTATGCTTCATTAATAATGCTTTTACTCAATGAGCACCAATGATCAGTTTGGAATGATCATATTAACTGGGCAATAACCTTGACACGTCCAGACTAAAATCGTCCATAAGTTTTGAATTTGGTCACAGAATGACACGAACTCAATGCCCCCGTTGAGCTAACTCAGTTTGCTATATTTTGATAAATTTGAAGACTAAAGTTTCTTCGACAAAGCGTACCAATAATACAATCTATCCAAAACGGCGCAATCTCATGCATTATGCTTCGTTCATAAGCATTAACTCATTAAGCACCAATGATCAGTTTATAATGATCATATTAACTGGCTGATCAACATGACATGTCCACACTAAATCATCAGTAACTTTTGATTTATAGCTCATAATGACACAAATCCAATGCCCACGTTAAGCTTACTCAATTTTGTGTATTGTAAAAAAATTTGAGACAGAAATAGATACGACAAAGCGTCCAAGTGATTCAATCAATCCAAGACTGCGTGATGACATGCATTATGCTTCATTTATAAGCCTATACTTAATGAGCACCAATAATCAGTTTAGAATAGTTATATTAACTGGCCGATCAACCTAACATGTCCGCACTAAATCATATGTAACTTTTGATTTAGAGCACAGAATAACATTAATTCAATGCCCACGTTGAGCTAGCTCAGTTTGCTATATTTTGATAAAATTTAAGGCTAAAGTTGCCTCGACAAAGTGTAGCAGTAATTCAATCTATCCAAAACGGCGCAATCTCATGCATTATGCTTCGTTCATAAGCATTTACTCATTGAGCACCAATGATCAGTTTATAATGATCATATTAACCGGCTGATCAACATGACATGTACACACTAAATCGTCCGTAACTTTTGATTCATAGCTCAGAATGACACAAATCCAATGCCCACGTTAAGCTAACTCAATTTTCTATATTGTAACAAAATTTAGACAAAAATAGATATGACAAAGTGTGCAAGTAATCCATTTTATCCCAAACTGCATGATGCCATGGATTACTCATCATTTGTAAGCTTTTACTCAATGATCACCGAAGATCAGTTTATAATAATTATTTTAACTGGCCTATCAACTAGACATGTCTACACTAAATCGTCCGTAACTTTTGATTTATGACTCAGCATGTAACGAATCCATTGCCCAACCTTAAGCTAGTTCAAATTTCTCTATTGAGACTAAATTCGAGACCGAAACAGATACGAAAAAGCATTCATAAGTTTTTATTGAGAGCTCTGAATGACACGAAGCCAATACCCATGTTAAACGAGCTCAATTTTCTATATTGTGACAAAATTTGATATGGAAATAGATACATCAAAGCGTCCAAGTAATCCAATCTATCCCAAGCTGCGTGATGCCTTGCATTATGCTTCATTTGTAAGCCTTTACTCAAGGAGAACCAATGATCAGTTTAGAATGATCATATTAACTGGGCGATCAAAATTGACATGTCAGCACTAAACCATCCATAACTTTTACTTTATAGCTTAGAATGTAACGAATCCAATGCCCACGTTAAGATAATTCAATTTTCTATATTTAGAAAAAAGTTAAGACATAAATGGATACGACAAAGCATACAAGTAATCCATTCTATTGCAAACTGCGAGATGTCATGCATTATGCTTCATTAATAAGGCTTTTACTCAATGAGCACCAATGATCAGTTTAGAATGATCATATTAATTGGGTAATCAACTTGACACGTCCAGACTAAAATCGTCCATAAGTTTTGAATTTGGTCACAGAATGACACGAACTCAATGCCCCCGTTGAGCTAACTCAGTTTGCTATATTTTGATAAATTTGAAGACTAAAGTTTCTTCGACAAAGCGTACCAATAATACAATCTATCCAAAACGGCGGAATCTCATGCATTATGCTTCGTTCATAAGCATTTACTCATTAAGCACCAATGATCAGTTTATAATGATCATATTAACTGGCTGATCAACATGACATGTCCACACTAAATCGTCAGTAACTTTTGATTTATAGCTCATAATGACACAAATGCAATGCCCACGTTAAGCTAACTCAATTTTGTATATTGTAACAAAATTTGAGACAGAAATAGATATGACAAAGCGTCCAAGTGATTCAATCAATCCAAGACTGCGTGATGACATGCATTATGCTTCATTTATAAGCCTATACTTAATGAGCACCAATAATCAGTTTAGAATAATTATATTAACTGGCCGATCAACCTAACATGTCCGCACTAAATCATATGTAACTTTTGATTTAGAGCACAGAATAACATGAATTCAATGCCCACGTTGAGCTAGCTCAGTTTGCTATATTTTGATAAAATTTAAGGCTAAAGTTGCCTCGACAAAGTGTAGCAGTAATTCAATCTATCCAAAACGGCGCAATCTCATGCATTATGCTTCGTTCATAAGCATTTACTCATTGAGCACCAATGAGCAGTTTATAATGATCATATTAACCGGCTGATCAACATGACATGTACACACTAAATCGTCCGTAACTTTTGATTCATAGCTCAGAATGACACAAATCCAATGCCCACGTTAAGCTAACTCAATTTTCTATATTGTAACAAAATTTAGACAAAAATAGATATGACAAAGTGTGCAAGTAATCCATTTTATCCCAAACTGCGTGATGCCATGGATTACTCATCATTTGTAAGCTTTTACTCAATGATCACCGAAGATCAGTTTATAATAATTATTTTAACTGGCCTATCAACTAGACATGTCTACACTAAATCGTCCGTAACTTTTGATTTATGACTCAGCATGTAACGAATCCATTGCCCAACCTTAAGCTAGTTCAAATTTCTCTATTGAGACTAAATTCGAGACCGAAACAGATACGAAAAAGCATTCATAAGTTTTTATTGAGAGCTCTGAATGACACGAAGCCAATACCCATGTTAAACGAGCTCAATTTTCTATATTGTGACAAAATTTGATATGGAAATAGATACATCAAAGCGTCCAAGTAATCCAATCTATCCCAAGCTGCGTGATGCCTTGCATTATGCTTCATTTGTAAGCCTTTACTCAAGGAGAACCAATGATCAGTTTAGAATGATCATATTAACTGGGCGATCAAAATT
>CM032157.1:29037650-29118644 GCA_018901935.1 Pugionium cornutum | reverse complement strand
AATGCCACCACATTGCCAATATAGTGGCAAAGTGGTGGCAAATCAGTCACAAATAAAACCCTAAACCCTAAATTTTGAGATTTTGATGAATACATATAATTATATAAGATTGATTAATTGATTACAAGTTATACAAATTTCAATTACTATGAAAACAATAACATTTTCCAAATTTTTAAATAACTAATCTAAAACACTTATAAAATTTACTAAACCTTATACTTCCTATATACATTTGAAATGTTTTCTAAATATGAAATCATTAAAAATATGGTTTTCAATATATGTTATCACTTATAATGGTTAGCAGTCTCCTTAGTATAGAAATACAAGTTTTAAATGTGGAAAATACTAAGGGGAAATGTGAATTTACCATATGTGGTCGCAAATCAGTCGCAAAGTTGCGACTCATTTGTGACTTCACATCAAATTTTTAGAATGTGGTCGCAAATCACCACGTTTAATTTTTGTGACTCAAACGCCACCACATTGCCAATACAGTGGCAAAGTGGTGGCAAATCGGTCACAAATAATACCCGAAACCATAAATTTTGAGATTTTGATAAATACATATAGATATATAAGATTGATTAATTGATTACAAGTTATACCAATTTCACTTACTATGAAAACAATAACATTTCCCAAATTTTCAAATAACTTACCTAAAACAATTAACAAATTTACTTAACCTTATACTTCTTATATACATTTTAAATGTTTTCTAAATATGAAATCATTAGAAATATGGTTTTCAATATATGTTATCACTTATAATGGTTAGTAGTCTCATTAGTATAGAAATACAAGTTTTAAATGTGGAAAATACTTAGGGGAAATGTGAATTTACCATATGTGGTCGCAAATCACCACTTTTAATTTTTGTGACGGAAATGCCACCACATTGCCAATACAGTGGCAAAGTGGTGGCAAATGAGTCACAAATAATACCCTAAACCTTAAATTTCGAGTTTTTGATGAATGCATATAATTATATAAGATTGATTAATTGATTATAAGTTATACAAATTTCAATTACTATGAAAACAATAACATTTCCCAAATTTTCAAATAACTTACCTAAAACAGTTAACAAATTTCCTTAACCTTATACCTCTTATATACATTTCAAATGTTTTCTAAATATGAAATCATTAGAAATATGGTTCTCAATATATGTTATAACTTATAATGGTTAGTAGTCTCATTAGTATAGAAATACTAGTTTTAAATGTGGAAAATACTTAGGGGAAATGTGAATTTACCATATGTGATCTCAAATTAGTCGTAAAATTTTTGACTGATTTGCGACCATGTTTAATATTTGTGACTGAAATGCCACCACATTGCCAATACAGTGACAAAGTGGTGGCAAATCAGTCACAAATAATACCCTAAATCCTAAATTTTGAGATTTTGATGAATACATATAATTATATAAGATTGATTGATTGATTATAAGTTATACAAATTTCAATTACTATGAAAACAATAACATTTCCCAAATTTTCAAATAACTTACCTAAAACAGTTAACAAATTTCCTTAACCTTATACCTCTTATATACATTTCAAATGTTTTCTAAATATGAATTCATTAGAAATATGGTTTTCAATATATGTTATCACTTATAATGGTTAGTAGTCTCATAAGTATAGAAATACAAGTTTTAAATGTGGAAAATACTTAGGGGAAATGTGAATTTACCATATGTGGTCGCAAATTAGTCGCAAATTTGCGATTGATTTGAGACTTCACATCAAATTTTTAGAATGGGGTCGCAAATCACCACGTTTAATTTTTGTGACTGAAATGCCACCACATTGCCAATACAGTGGCAAAGTAGAGGCAAATCAGTCACAAATAATACCCTAAACCCTAAATTTTGAGATTTTGATGAATGCATATAATTATAAAAGACTGATTAATTAATTATAAGTTATACAAAATTCAATTACTATGAAAACAATAACATTTCCCAAATTTTCAAATAACTTACCTAAAACAATTAACAAATTTACTTAACCTTACACTTCTTATATACATTTGAAATGTTTCTAAATATGAAATCATTAGAAATATGGTTTTCAATATATATTATCTCTTATAATGGTTAGTAGTCTCATTAGTATAGAAATACAAGTTTTAAATGTGGAAAATACTTAGGGGAAATGTGAATTTACCATATGTGATCACAAATTAGTCGTAAAATTTTCGACTGATTTGCGACCATGTTTAATATTTGTGACTGAAATGCCACCACATTGCCAATACAGTGGCAAAGTGGTGGCAAATCAGTCACAAAATAATACCCTAAATCCTAAATTTTGAGATTTTGATGAATACATATTATTATATAAGATTGATTGATTGATTATAAGTTATACAAATTTCAATTACTATGAAAACAATATCATTTCCCAAATTTTCAAATAACTTACCTAAAACAGTTAACAAATTTACTTAACCTTATACTTCTTATATACATTTCAAATGTGTTCTAAATATGAAATCATTAGAAATATGGTTTTCAATATATGTTATCACTTATAATGGTTAGTAGTCTCATTAGTATAGAAATACAAGTTTTAAATGTGGAAAATACTTAGGGGAAATGTGAATTTACCATATGTGGTCGCAAATTAGTCGCAAATTTGCGACTGATTTGAGACTTCACATCAAATTTTTAGAATGTGGTCGCAAATCACCACGCTTAATTTTTGTGACTGAAATGCCACCACATTGCCAATATAATGGCAAAGTGGTGGCAAATCAGTCACAAATAATACCCTAAACCCTAAATTTTGAGATTTTGATGAATGCATATAATTATATAAGATTGATTAATTGATTATAAGTTATACAAATTTCAATTACTATGAAAACAATAACATTTCCCAAATTTTCAAATAACTTACCCAAAACAATTAACAAATTTACTTAACCTTATACTTCTTATATACATTTGAAATGTTTTCTAAATATGAAATCATTAGAAATATGGTTTTCAATATATGTTTTCACTTATAATTGTTAGTAGTCTCATTAGTATAGAAATCAAGTTTTAAATGTGGAAAATACTAAGGGAAAATGTGAATTTACCATATGTGGTCGCAAATCAGTGACAAATTTGCGACTGATTTCCAAACACGTTTAATTTTTGTTACTGAAATGCCACCACATTGCCAATACAGTGGCAAAGTGGTGGCAAATCAGTCACAAATAATACCCTAAACCCTAAATTTTGAGATTTTGATGAATACATATAATTATATAAGATTGATTAATTGATTACAAGTCATAAATGAAGCATAATGCATGGCATCTCGTAGTTTGCGATATAATGGATTACTTGGATGCTGTGTCGTATCTATTTTTGACTCACATTTTCTCTCGATATAGAAAATTGAACTATCTTAACGTGGGCATTGGATTCATTACATTCTAAGCTATAAATCAAAAGCTATGGACAATTTAGTGCAGACATGTCAAGTTGATCAACCAGTTAAAATGATCATTCTAAACTTCTCATTGGTGTCCATTGAGTAAAAGCTTATAAATGAAGAATAATGCATGGGATCACGCAGTTGAACTATCTTAAGAAAATTGAACTATCTTATGAAAATTGAACTATCTTAAAATGGGCATTGGATTCGTTACATTCTAAGCTGTAATCAAAAGTAATGGATGATTTAGTGCAGACATGTCAAATTGATCGGCCAGTTAAAATGATTATTCTAAACTCATCATTGGTGCCCATTGAGTAAAAGCTTATAAATGAAGAATAATGCATCGCATCACGCAGTTATAGATGGACTGGAGAACTTTAACACTTGTTGTATCTATTTCCGTCTTAAATTTTGTTGCAATATAGAAAATTTAGCTAGCTTAATGTGGGCATTGTATTCGTGTCATTATGTGTCTTAAATAAATACCAACGATTTAGTGAGGATATGTGAAGTTGATAATCAAATAAATATAATCATTCTAAATTGATCATTGCTGCTCATTGAGTAAATGCTAATAAATAAAGCATAATGCATACCATCACAACATTTTGGATCAATTTAATTACTTGGATGATTTTTCGTATCTATTTCTGTGTCAAATTTTCTCTCAATATAGAAAAATTGAACAAGATTAACGTGGGCATTGGATTCGTGTCATTCTGAGCTACAAGTCAAAACTAACAACAATTAGGTGAAGACATGTCCAATTGATCGGCTAGTTAAAATAATCATTCTAAACTGATCATTTGTGCTCATTGAGTAAAGGCCTATAAATGAAGCATAATGCATGGCTTCACGAAGTTTGGGGTAGATTGGATTTCTTGTATGCTTTGTCGTATCTATTTATGTCTCAAATATTTTCTCAATATTGAAAATTGAGCTAACACAACGTGGACATTGGATTCGTGTCATTTTGAGCTATAAATAAAAAGTTACAGACTATTCAGTGCAGACATGTCAAGTTGATCGGCCATTAAAAATGATAATTTTAAACGGATAATTGGTGCTCTTATAAATGAAGCATAATGTATGGCTTCTTGCAGTTTGGATAGAATGGATTAATTAGATGCATTGTCGTATCTATTTATGTCTCAAATTTTTTCACAATATAGAAAATTGAGCTAGCTTAACATGGACATTGGATTCATGTCATTTTGAGCTCTAATTCAAAAGCTAAGGACGATTTAGTGTGGACGTGTCAAGTTGACCGGCTAGTAAATATGTTCATTCTAAACTAATCATTGGTGCTCATAGAGTAAAAGCTTAAAAATGAAGCATAATGCAAGCCATCTCACAATTTGCGATAGAATGGATTACTTGGATGCTTTGTCGTATCTATTTCTGTCTCAAATTTTGTCTCAATATAGAAAATTGAACTATCTTAACGTGGGCATTGGATTCGTTACATTAAAAGCTGTAAAGCAAAAGTTATGGATAATTTAGTGCAGACATGTCAAGGTGATTGACCTGTTAAAATGATCATTCTAAACTGATCATTGGTGCCCATTGAGTAAATGCTTATAAATGAAGAATAATACATGGCATCACGCCGTTTGGGATATTTTGGATTACTTGCACGCTTGTTGTATCTATTTCTGTCTCAAATTTTGTTACAATATAGAAAATTGAGGTATCTTAACGTGGGCATTGGATTCGTGTCTTTCTACGCTCTAAATAAATTTGGATGATTTACTGTGCACATGTCAAGTTGATCGGCCAGTTAATATGATCATTCTAAACTGATCATTGCTGTTCATTGAGTAAATGCTTATCAATGAAGCATAATACATGATATCACATACTTTTGGATAGAATGGATTATTTGGCCGCTTTGTCGTATCTATTTCTGTCTCAAATTATGTCTCATTATAGAAAACTGAAGTAGCCTGACATGGGCATTTGATTCGTATCATTCAGAGCTACAAATCAAAACTTACGAACGATTTGGTAAAGACATGTCTAGTTGATCGGCCAGTTAAAATGATTATTCTAAACTGATCATTGGTGCTCATTGAGTAAAGGGCTATAAATAAATCATAATGCATGGCATTACGCAGTTTGGGATAGATTGGATTACTTGGACGCTTTGTCGTATCTATTTCTGTCTCAAATACTCTCTCAATATAGAAACTTGAGCTAAATCAATGTGGGCATTTGATTCGTGTCATTCATAGCTCTAAATCAAAAGTTACGGACGATTTACTACAGACATGTCATGTTAATCGGCTAGTTAAAATGATCATTTTAAATAGATTATTGGTGTCATTGAGTAAAGGCCTATAAATAAAGCATAATGCTTGACATCACGCAATTTGGGATAGATTGGATTACTTGGATGCTTTGTCGTATCTATTTATCTCTCAAGTATTGTCTCAATATAGAAAATTGAGCTAAACCAACATGGGCATTGGATTTGTTTCATTCTAAGCTATAAATCAAAAGTTATGGATGATTTACTGCAGATATGTCAAGATGATCGGCCAGTTAAAATAATCATTATAAACTAATCATTGGTACTCATTGAGTAAAGGCTTATAAATGAAGCATAATGCATGACATCTCTTAGTTTGGTATAGAATGGATTACTTGGACGCTTTTTTGTATCTTTCTTTTTGTCTCAAATTTTTTCTCAGTATAGAAAATTGAACTATCTTAACGTCGGCATTGGATTCGTTACATTCTAATCTATAAAGCAAAAGTTACGGACAATTTAGTGCAGACATGTCAAGGTGATCGACCTGTTAAAATGATCATTGGTGCACATTGAGTAAAAGCTTATAAACAAACAATAATGTGTGCCATCACGCAGTTTGGGATATTTTGGATTACTTGCACGCTTGTCGTATCTATTTATGTCTCAAATTTTGTTACAATATAGAAAATTGAGGTAGTTTAACGTGGGCATTGGATTCGTGTCATTCTATGCCCTAAATCAATACAGACGATTTAGTATGGACATGTCAAGTTGATCGGCCACTTAGTATGATCATTCTAAACTGATCATTGCTGCTCATTGAGTAAATGCTTATAAATGAAGCATAATGCATGACATCATGCAGTTTTGGATAGATTGGATTACTTGGACGGTTTGTCGTATCTATTTCTATCTCAATTTTTTTCTAAATATTCAAAATTGAACTATCTTAACATGGGCATTGGATTCGTTACATTCTAATCTATAAAGCAAAAGTTGCGGACAATTTAGTGTAGACATGTCAAGGTGATCGACCTGTTAAAATGATCATTCTAAAATGATCTTTGGTGCCCATTGAGTAAAAGCTTATAAATGAAGAATAATGCATGGCATCACGCAGTTTGGGATATACTGGATTACTTGCGCGCTTGTCGGATCTATTTCTGTCTCAAATTTTGTTACAATATAGAAAATGGAGGTAGCTTAACGTGGGCATCGGATTCGTGTCATTCTACGCTCTAAATAAATACGGACGATTTAGTGTGGACATGTCAAGTTGATCAGCCAGTTAGTATGATCATTATAAACTGATCATTGCTGCTCATTGAGTAAATGCTTATAAATGAAGCATACTGCATGACATCACGTAGTTTTGGATAGATTGGATTACTTGGACGGCTTTTCATATTTATTTATGTTTCAAATTTTCTAACAATATAGAAAATTGAGCTAGCTTAACTTGGACATTGGATTCATGTCATTATGAGCTCTAATTCAAAAGCTAAGGACGATTTAGTGTGGACGTGTCAAGTTGATCGGCCAGTTAATATGATCATTCTAAACTGATCAATTGTGCTCATTAAGTAAATGCTTACAAATGAAGCATAATGCATGGCATCTCGCAGTTTGCGATAGAATGGATTACTTGGATGCTTTGTCGTATGTAGTTCTGTGTCAAATTTTCTCTCAATATAGAAAATTGAACTATCTTAACGTTGGATTGGATTTGTTACATTCTAAGCTATAAAGCAAAGTTACGGATGATTTATTGCCGACATGTCAAGTTGATCGGCCAGTTAATATGATCATTCTAAACTAACCATTGGTGCTCATTGAGTAAAGGCTTAGAAATGAAGCATAATGCAAGGCATCACGCAGTTTGGGATAGATTGGATTACTTGGACGCTTTGATGTATCTATTTCCGTCTCAAATTTTTTCACAATATAGAAAATTGAGCTAGTTTAACGTGTGCATTTGCATTGTGTCATTCGGCGCTCTAAATAAAAACTTACAGATGATTTTTCGTATCTCTTTCTTTCTCGAATTTTGTCTCAATAGAGAAAATTGAACTAGGTTAACCTGGGCACTGGATTCGTTACATTCGGAATTATAAATCATAAGTTACAGACGTTTTAGTGCAGAACTGTCAATTTGATAGGCCAGTTAAAATGATTATTCTAAACTGATCTTCGGTGATTATTGAGTAAAAGCTTATAAATGAAGAATAATGCGTGGCATCACAAAATTTGGGATTGAATGGATTACTTGAACGCTTTGTCGTATCTATTTCTGTCTCAAATTTTGTTACAATATACAAAATTAAGTTAGCTTAACGTGGGCATTGGATTTGTGTCATTATGAGCTATAAATCAAAAGTTACTGACGATTTAGTGTGGACATGTCATGTTGATCAGCTAGTTAATATGATCATTTTAACTGATCATTGGTGCTTAATGAGTAAATGCTTATGAACGAAGCATAATGCATGAGATTGCGCCGTTTTGGATAGATTGTATTATTGGTACGCTTTGTCGAAGAAACTTTAGTCTTCAAATTTATCAAAATATAGCAAACTGAGTTAGCTCAACGGGGGCATTGAGTTCGTGTCATTCTGTGACCAAATTCAAAACTTATGGACGATTTTAGTCTAGACGTGTCAAGTTGATTGCCCAGTTAATATGATCATTCTAAACTGATCATTGGTGCTCATTGAGTAAAAGCCTTATTAATGAAGCATAATGCATGGCATCTCGCAGTTTGCAATAGAATGGATTACTTGTATGCTTTGTCGTATCCATTTATGTCTCACCTTTTGTCTCAATATAGAAAATTGAATTATCTTAACCTGGGCATTGGATTCGTTACATTCTAAGCTATAAAGTAAAAGTTATGGATGGTTTAGTGCTGACGTGTCAATTTTGATCGCCCAGTTAATATGATCATTCTAAACTGATCATTGGTTCTCCTTGAGTAAAGGCTTACAAATGAAGCATAATGCAAGGCATCACGCAGCTTGGGATAGATTGGATTACTTGGACGCTTTGATGTATCTATTTCCATATCAAATTTTATCACAATATAGAAAATTGAGCTCGTTTAACGTGGGTATTGGCTTCGTGTCATTCAGAGCTCTTAATAAAAACTTACGGATGCTTTTTCGTATCTGTTTCGGTCTCGAATTTAGTCTCAATAGAGAAAATTGAACTAGCTTAAGGTTGGGCAATGGATTCGTTACATGCTGAGTTATAAATCAAAAGTTACGGACGATTTAGTGTAGACATGTCTAGTTGATAGGCCAGTTAAAATAATTATTATAAACTGATCTTCGGTGATCATTGAGTAAAAGCTTACAAATGATGAGTAATCCATGGCATCACGCAGTTTGGGATAAAATGGATTACTTGCACACTTTGTCATATCTATTTTTGTCTAAATTTTGTTACAATATAGAAAATTGAGTTAGCTTAACGTGGGCATTGGATTTGTGTCATTCTGAGCTATGAATCAAAAGTTACGGACGATTTAGTGTGTACATGTCATGTTGATCAGCCGGTTAATATGATCATTATAAACTGATCATTGGTGCTCAATGAGTAAATGGTTATGAACGAAGCATAATGCATGAGATTGCGCCATTTTGGATAGATTGAATTACTGCTACACTTTGTCGAGGCAACTTTAGCCTTAAATTTTATCAAAATATAGCAAACTGAGCTAGCTCAACGTGGGCATTGAATTCATGTTATTCTGTGCTCTAAATCAAAAGTTACATATGATTTAGTGCGGACATGTTAGGTTGATCGGCCAGTTAATATAATTATTCTAAACTGATTATTGGTGCTCATTAAGTATTGGCTTAAAAATGAAGCATAATGCATGTCATCACGCAGTCTTGGATTGATTGAATCACTTGGACGCTTTGTCATATCTATTTCTGTCTCAAATTTTGTTACAATATACAAAATTGAGTTAGCTTAACGTGGGCATTGCATTTGTGTCATTATGAGCTATAAATCAAAAGTTACTGACGATTTAGTGTGGACATGTCATGTTGATCAGCCAGTTAATATGATCATTATAAACTGATCATTGGTACTGAATGAGTAAATGCTTATGAACGAAGCATAATGCATGAGATTGCGCCGTTTTGGATAGATTGTATTATTGGTACGCTTTGTCGAAGAAACTTTAGTCTTCAAATTTATCAAAATATAGCAAACTGAGTTAGCTCAACGGGGGCATTGAGTTCGTGTCATTCTGTGACCAAATTCAAAACTTATGGATGATTTTAGTCTGGACGTGTCAAGTTTATTACCCAGTTAATATGATCATTCTAAACTGCTCATTGGTGCTCATTGAGTAAAAGCCTTATTAATGAAGCATAATGCATGACATCTCGCAGTTTGCAATAGAATGGATTACTTGTATGCTTTGTCGTATCCGTTTATGTCTTAACTTTTGTCTAAATATAGAAAATTGAATTATCTTAACGTGGGCATTGGATTCGTTACATTCTAAGCTATAAAGTAAAAGTTATGGATGGTTTAGTGCTGACGTGTCAATTTTGATCGCCCAGTTAATATGATCATTCTAAACTGATCATTGGTTCTCCTTGAGTAAAGGCTTACAAATGAAGCATAATGCAAGGCATCACGCAGATTGGGATAGATTGGATTACTTGGACGCTTTGATGTATCTATTTCCATATCAAATTTTGTCACAATATAGAAAATTGAGCTCGTTTAACGTGGGTATTGGCTTCGTGTCATTCAGAGTTTTCAATAAAAACTTACGAATGCTTTTTCGTATCTGTTTCGGTCTCGAATTTAGTCTCAATAGAGAAAATTGAACTAGCTTAAGGTTGGGCAATGGATTCGTTACATGCTGAGTCATAAATCAAAAGTTACGGACGATTTAGTGTAGACATGTCTAGTTGATAGGCCAGTTAAAATAATTATTATAAACTGATCTTCGGTGATCATTGAGTAAAAGCTTACAAATGATGAGTAATCCATGGCATCATGCAGTTTGGGATAAAATGGATTACTTGCACACTTTGTCATATCTATTTTTGTCTAAATTTTGTTACAATATAGAAAATTGAGTTAGCTTAACGTGGGCATTGGATTTGTGTCATTCTGAGCTATGAATCAAAAGTTACGGACGATTTAGTGTGTACATGTCATGTTGATCAGCCGGTTAATATGATCATTATAAACTGATCATTGGTGCTCAATGAGTAAATGGTTATGAACGAAGCATAATGCATGAGATTGCGCCATTTTGGATAGATTGAATTACTGCTACACTTTGTCGAGGCAACTTTAGCCTTAAATTTTATCAAAATATAGCAAACTGAGCTAGCTCAACGTGGGCATTGAATTCATGTTATTCTGTGCTCTAAATCAAAAGTTACATATGATTTAGTGCGGACATGTTAGGTTGATCGGCCAGTTAATATAACTATTCTAAACTGATTATTGGTGCTCATTAAGTATAGGCTTATAAATGAAGCATAATGCATGTCATCACGCAGTCTTGGATTGATTGAATCACTTGGACGCTTTGTCGTATCTATTTCTGTCTCAAATTTTGTTACAATATACAAAATTGAGTTAGCTTAATGTGGGCATTGGATTTGTGTCATTATGAGCTATAAATCAAAAGTTACTGACGATTTAGTGTGGACATGTCATGTTGATCAGCCAGTTAATATGATCATTATAAACTGATCATTGGTGCTTAATGAATTAATGCTTATGAACGAAGCATAATGCATGAGATTGCGCCGTTTTGGATAGATTGTATTATTGGTACGCTTTGTCGAAGAAACTTTAGTCTTCAAATTTATCAAAATATAGCAAACTGAGTTAGCTCAACGGGGGCATTGAGTTCGTATCATTTTGTGACCAAATTCAAATTTTATGGACGATTTTAGTCTGGACGTGTCAAGTTGATTGCCTAGTTAATATGATCATTCTAAACTGATCATTGGTGCTCATTGAGTAAAGCCTTATTAATGAAGCATAATGCATGGCATCTCGCAGTTTGCAATAGAATGGATTACTTGTATGCTTTTCCTATCCATTTATGTCTCAACTTTTGTCTCAATATAGAAAATTGAATTATCTTAACGTGGGCATTGGATTCGTTACATTCTAAGCTATAAAGTAAAAGTTATGGATGGTTTAGTGCTGACGTGTCAATTTTGATCGCCCAGTTAATATGATCATTCTAAACTGATCATTGGTTCTCCTTGAGTAAAGGCTTACAAATGAAGCATAATGCAAGGCATCACGCAGCTTGGGATAGATTGGATTACTTGGACGCTTTGATGTATCTATTTCCATATCAAATTTTGTCACAATATAGAAAATTGAGCTCGTTTAACATGGGTATTGTCTTCGTGCATTCAGAGCTCTCAATAAAAACTTACGGATGCTTTTTCGTATCTGTTTCGGTCTCGAATTTAGTCTCAATAGAGAAAATTGAACTAGCTTAAGGTTGGGCAATGGATTCGTTACATGCTGAGTTATAAATCAAAAGTTACGGACGATTTAGTGTAGACATGTCTAGTTGATAGGCCAGTTAAAATAATTATTATAAACTGATCTTCGGTGATCATTGAGTAAAAGCTTACAAATGATGAGTAATCCATGGCATCACGCAGTTTGGGATAAAATGGATTACTTGCACACTTTGTCATATCTATTTTTGTCTAAATTTTGTTACAATATAGAAAATTGAGTTAGCTTAACGTGGGCATTGGATTTGTGTCATTCTGAGCTATGAATCAAAAGTTACGGACGATTTAGTGTGTACATGTCATGTTGATCAGCCGGTTAATATGATCATTATAAACTGATCATTGGTGCTCAATGAGTAAATGCTTATGAACGAAGCATAATGCATGAGATTGCGCCGTTTTGGATAGATTGAATTACTGCTACACTTTGTCGAGGCAACTTTAGCCTTAAATTTTATCAAAATATAGCAAACTGAGCTAGCTCAACGTGGGCATTGAATTCATGTTATTCTGTGCTCTAAATCAAAAGTTACATATGATTTAGTGCGGACATGTTAGGTTGATCGGCCAGTTAATATAATTATTCTATACTGATTATTGGTGCTCATTAAGTATAGGCTTATAAATGAAGCATAATGCATGTCATCACGCAGTCTTGGATTGATTGAATCACTTGGACGCTTTGTCGTATCTATTTCTGTCTCAAATTTTGTTACAATATACAAAATTGAGTTAGCTTAACGTGGGCATTGCATTTGTGTCATTATGAGCTATAAATCAAAAGTTACTGACGATTTAGTGTGGACATGTCATGTTGATCAGCCAGTTAATATGATCATTATAAACTGATCATTGGTGCTTAATGAGTAAATGCTTATGAACGAAGCATAATGCATGAGATTGCGCCGTTTTGGATAGATTCTATTATTGGTACGCTTTGTCGAAGAAACTTTAGTCTTCAAATTTATCAAAATATAGCAAACTGAGTTAGCTCAACGGGGGCATTGAGTTCATGTCATTCTGTGACCAAATTCAAAACTTATGGACGATTTTAGTCTGGACGTGTCAAGTTGATTACCCAATTAATATGATCATTCTAAACTGATCATTGGTGCTCATTGAGTAAAAGCCTTATTAATGAAGCATAATGCATGACATCTCGCAGTTCGCAATAGAATGGATTACTTGTATGCTTTGTCGTATCCATTTATGTCTTAACTTTTTTCTAAATATAGAAAATTGAATTATCTTAACGTGGGCATTGGATTCGTTACATTCTAAGCTATAAAGTAAAAGTTATGGATGGTTTAGTGCTGACATGTCAATTTTGATCGCCCAGTTAATATGATCATTCTAAACTGATCATTGGTTCTCCTTGAGTAAAGGCTTACAAATGAAGCATAATGCAAGGCATCACGCAGCTTGGGATAGATTGGATTACTTGGACGCTTTGATGTATCTATTTCCATATCAAATTTTATCACAATATAGAAAATTGAGCTCGTTTAACGTGGGTATTGGCTTCGTGTCATTCAGAGCTCTCAATAAAAAACTTACGGATGCTTTTTCGTATCTGTTTCGGTCTCGAATTTAGTCTCAATAGAGAAAATTGAACTAGCTTAAGGTTGGGCAATGGATTCGTTACATGCTGAGTCATAAATCAAAAGTTACGGACGATTTAGTGTAGACATGTCTAGTTGATAGGCCAGTTAAAATAATTATTATAAACTGATCTTCGGTGATCATTGAGTAAAAGCTTACAAATGATGAGTAATCCATGGCATCACGCAGTTTGGGATAAAATGGATTACTTGCACACTTTGTCATATCTATTTTTGTCTAAATTTTGTTACAATATAGAAAATTGAGTTAGCTTAACGTGGGCATTGGATTTGTGTCATTCTGAGCTATGAATCAAAAGTTACGGACGATTTAGTGTGTACATGTCATGTTGATCAGCCGGTTAATATGATCATTATAAACTGATCATTGGTGCTCAATGAGTAAATGCTTATGAACGAAGCATAATGCATGAGATTGCGCCGTTTTGGATAGATTGAATTACTGCTACACTTTGTCGAGGCAACTTTAGCCTTAAATTTTATCAAAATATAGCAAACTGAGCTAGCTCAACGTGGGCATTGAATTCATGTTATTCTGTGCTCTAAATCAAAAGTTACATATGATTTAGTGCGGACATGTTAGGTTGATCGGCCAGTTAATATAATTATTCTAAACTGATTATTGGTGCTCATTAAGTATAGGCTTAAAAATGAAGCATAATGCATGTCATCACGCAGTCTTGGATTGATTGAATCACTTGGACGCTTTGTCGTATCTATTTCTGTCTCAAATTTTGTTACAATATACAAAATTGAGTTAGCTTAACGTGGGCATTGGATTTGTGTCATTATGAGCTATAAATCAAAAGTTACTGACGATTTAGTGTGGACATGTCATGTTGATCAGCCAGTTAATATGATCATTATAAACTGATCATTGGTGCTTAATGAGTAAATGCTTATGAACGAAGCATAATGCATGAGATTGCGCCGTTTTGGATAGATTGTATTATTGGTACGCTTTGTCGAAGAAACTTTAGTCTTCAAATTTATCAAAATATAGCAAACTGAGTTAGCTCAACGGGGGCATTGAGTTCGTGTCATTCTGTGACCAAATTCAAAACTTATGGACGATTTTAGTCTGGACGTGTCAAGTTATTACCCAGTTAATATGATCATTCTAAACTGATCATTGGTGCTCATTGAGTAAAAGCCTTATTAATGAAGCATAATGCATGACATCTCGCAGTTTGCAATAGAATGGATTACTTGTATGCTTTGTCGTATCCATTTATGTCTTAACTTTTGTCTAAATATAGAAAATTGAATTATCTTAACGTGGGCATTGGATTCGTTACATTCTAAGCTATAAAGTAAAAGTTATGGATGGTTTAGTGCTGACGTGTCAATTTTGATCGCCCAGTTAATATGATCATTCTAAACTGATCATTGGTTCTCCTTGAGTAAAGGCTTACAAATGAAGCATAATGCAAGGCATCACGCAGCTTGGGATAGATTGGATTACTTGGACGCTTTGATGTATCTATTTCCATATCAAATTTTGTCACAATATAGAAAATTGAGCTCGTTTAACATGGGTATTGGCTTCGTGTCATTCAGAGCTCTCAATAAAAACTTACGAATGCTTTTTCGTATCTGTTTCGGTCTCGAATTTAGTCTCAATAGAGAAAATTGAACTAGCTTAAGGTTGGGCAATGGATTCGTTACATGCTGAGTCATAAATCAAAAGTTACGGACGATTTAGTGTAGACATGTCTAGTTGATAGGCCAGTTAAAATAATTATTATAAACTGATCTTCGGTGATCATTGAGTAAAAGCTTACAAATGATGAGTAATCCATGGCATCATGCAGTTTGGGATAAAATGGATTACTTGCACACTTTGTCATATCTATTTTTGTCTAAATTTTGTTACAATATAGAAAATTGAGTTAGCTTAACGTGGGCATTGGATTTGTGTCATTCTGAGCTATGAATCAAAAGTTACGGACGATTTAGTGTGTACATGTCATGTTGATCAGCCGGTTAATATGATCATTATAAACTGATCATTGGTGCTCAATGAGTAAATGCTTATGAACGAAGCATAATGCATGAGATTGCGCCGTTTTGGATAGATTGAATTACTGCTACACTTTGTCGAGGCAACTTTAGCCTTAAATTTTATCAAAATATAGCAAACTGAGCTAGCTCAACGTGGGCATTGAATTCATGTTATTCTGTGCTCTAAATCAAAAGTTACATATGATTTAGTGCGGACATGTTAGGTTGATCGGCCAGTTAATATAACTATTCTAAACTGATTATTGGTGCTCATTAAGTATAGGCTTATAAATGAAGCATAATGCATGTCATCACGCAGTCTTGGATTGATTGAATCACTTGGACGCTTTGTCGTATCTATTTCTGTCTCAAATTTTGTTACAATATACAAAATTGAGTTAGCTTAACGTGGGCATTGGATTTGTGTCATTATGAGCTATAAATCAAAAGTTACTGACGATTTAGTGTGGACATGTCATGTTGATCAGCCAGTTAATATGATCATTATAAACTGATCATTGGTGCTTAATGAGTTAATGCTTATGAACGAAGCATAATGCATGAGATTGCGCCGTTTTGGATAGATTGTATTATTGGTACGCTTTGTCGAAGAAACTTTAGTCTTCAAATTTATCAAAATATAGCAAACTGAGTTAGCTCAACGGGGGCATTGAGTTCGTGTCATTTGTGACCAAATTCAAAACTTATGGACGATTTTAGTCTGGACGTGTCAAGGTTATTGCCCAGTTAATATGATCATTCTAAACTGATCATTGGTGCTCATTGAGTAAAAGCCTTATTAATGAAGCATAATGCATGGCATCTCGCAGTTTGCAATAGAATGGATTACTTGTATGCTTTGTCGTATCCATTTATGTCTTAACTTTTGTCTAAATATAGAAAATTGAATTATCTTAACGTGGGCATTGGATTCGTTACATTCTAAGCTATAAAGTAAAAGTTATGGATGGTTTAGTGCTGACGTGTCAATTTTGATCGCCCAGTTAATATGATCATTCTAAACTGATCATTGGTTCTCCTTGAGTAAAGGCTTACAAATGAAGCATAATGCAAGGCATCACGCAGCTTGGGATAGATTGGATTACTTGGACGCTTTGATGTATCTATTTCCATATCAAATTTTGTCACAATATAGAAAATTTAGCTCGTTTAACGTGGGTATTGGCTTCGTGTCATTCAGAGCTCTCAATAAAAACTTACGGATGCTTTTTCGTATCTGTTTCGGTCTCGAATTTAGTCTCAATAGAGAAAATTGAACTAGCTTAAGGTTGGGCAATGGATTCGTTACATGCTGAGTTATAAATCAAAAGTTACGGACGATTTAGTGTAGACATGTCTAGTTGATAGGCCAGTTAAAATAATTATTATAAACTGATCTTCGGTGATCATTGAGTAAAAGCTTACAAATGATGAGTAATCCATGGCATCATGCAGTTTGGGATAAAATGGATTACTTGCACACTTTGTCATATCTATTTTTGTCTAAATTTTGTTACAATATAGAAAATTGAGTTAGCTTAACGTGGGCATTGGATTTGTGTCATTCTGAGCTATGAATCAAAAGTTACGGACGATTTAGTGTGTACATGTCATGTTGATCAGCCGGTTAATATGATCATTATAAACTGATCATTGGTGCTCAATGAGTAAATGCTTATGAACGAAGCATAATGCATGAGATTGCGCCGTTTTGGATAGATTGAATTACTGCTACACTTTGTCGAGGCAACTTTAGCCTTAAATTTTATCAAAATATAGCAAACTGAGCTAGCTCAACGTGGGCATTGAATTCATGTTATTCTGTGCTCTAAATCAAAAGTTACATATGATTTAGTGCGGACATGTTAGGTTGATCGGCCAGTTAATATAATTATTCTAAACTGATTATTGGTGCTCATTAAGTATAGGCTTATAAATGAAGCATAATGCATGTCATCACGCAGTCTTGGATTGATTGAATCACTTGGACGCTTTGTCGTATCTATTTCTGTCTCAAATTTTGTTACAATATACAAAATTGAGTTAGCTTAACGTGGGCATTGCATTTGTGTCATTATGAGCTATAAATCAAAAGTTACTGACGATTTAGTGTGGACATGTCATGTTGATCAGCCAGTTAATATGATCATTATAAACTGATCATTGGTGCTTAATGAGTAAATGCTTATGAACGAAGCATAATGCATGAGATTCCGCCGTTTTGGATAGATTGTATTATTGGTACGCTTTGTCGAAGAAACTTTAGTCTTCAAATTTATCAAAATATAGCAAACTGAGTTAGCTCAACGGGGGCATTGAGTTCGTGTCATTCTGTGACCAAATTCAAAACTTATGGACGATTTTAGTCTGGACGTGTCAAGTTGATTACCCAATTAATATGATCATTCTAAACTGATCATTGGTGCTCATTGAGTAAAAGCCTTATTAATGAAGCATAATGCATGACATCTCGCAGTTTGCAATAGAATGGATTACTTGTATGCTTTGTCGTATCCATTTATGTCTTAACTTTTTTCTAAATATAGAAAATTGAATTATCTTAACGTGGGCATTGGATTCGTTACATTCTAAGCTATAAAGTAAAAGTTATGGATGGTTTAGTGCTGACGTGTCAATTTTGATCGCCCAGTTAATATGATCATTCTAAACTGATCATTGGTTCTCCTTGAGTAAAGGCTTACAAATGAAGCATAATGCAAGGCATCACGCAGCTTGGGATAGATTGGATTACTTGGACGCTTTGATGTATCTATTTCCATATCAAATTTTGTCACAATATAGAAAATTGAGCTCGTTTAACATGGGTATTGGCTTCGTGTCATTCAGAGCTCTCAATAAAAACTTATGAATGCTTTTTCGTATCTGTTTCGGTCTCGAATTTAGTCTCAATAGAGAAATTTGAACTAGCTTAAGGTTGGGCAATGGATTCGTTACATGCTGAGTCATAAATCAAAAGTTACGGACGATTTAGTGTAGACATGTCTAGTTGATAGGCCAGTTAAAATAATTATTATAAACTGATCTTCGGTGATCATTGAGTAAAAGCTTACAAATGATGAGTAATCCATGGCATCATGCAGTTTGGGATAAAATGGATTACTTGCACACTTTGTCATATCTATTTTTGTCTAAATTTTGTTACAATATAGAAAATTGAGTTAGCTTAACGTGGGCATTGGATTTGTGTCATTCTGAGCTATGAATCAAAAGTTACGGACGATTTAGTGTGTACATGTCATGTTGATCAGCCGGTTAATATGATCATTATAAACTGATCATTGGTGCTCAATGAGTAAATGCTTATGAACGAAGCATAATGCATGAGATTGCGCCGTTTTGGATAGATTGAATTACTGCTACACTTTGTCGAGGCAACTTTAGCCTTAAATTTTATCAAAATATAGCAAACTGAGCTAGCTCAACGTGGGCATTGAATTAATGTTATTCTGTGCTCTAAATCAAAAGTTACATATGATTTAGTGCGGACATGTTAGGTTGATCGGCCAGTTAATATAACTATTCTAAACTGATTATTGGTGCTCATTAAGTATAGGCTTATAAATGAAGCATAATGCATGTCATCACGCAGTCTTGGATTGATTGAATCACTTGGACGCTTTGTCGTATCTATTTCTGTCTCAAATTTTTTTACAATACACAAAATTGAGTAAGCTTAACGTGGGCATTGGATTTGTGTCATTATGAGCTATAAATCAAAAGTTACTGATGATTTAGTGTGGACATGTCATGTTGATCAGCCAGTTAATATGATCATTATAAACTGATCATTGGTGCTTAATGAGTTAATGCTTATGAACGAAGCATAAAGCATGAGATTGCGCCGTTTTGGATAGATTGTATTATTGGTACGCTTTGTCGAAGAAACTTTAGTCTTCAAATTTATCAAAATATAGCAAACTGAGTTAGCTCAACGGGGGCATTGAGTTCGTGTCATTTTGTGACCAAATTCAAAACTTATGGACGATTTTAGTCTGGACGTGTCAAGGTTATTGCCCAGTTAATATGATCATTCCAAACTGATCATTGGTGCTCATTGAGTAAAAGCCTTATTAATGAAGCATAATGCATGGCATCTCGCAGTTTGCAATAGAATGGATTACTTGTATGCTTTGTCGTATCCATTTATGTCTTAACTTTTGTCTAAATATAGAAAATTGAATTATCTTAACGTGGGCATTGGATTCGTTACATTCTAAGCTATAAAGTAAAAGTTATGGATGGTTTAGTGCTGACGTGTCAATTTTGATCACCCAGTTAATATGATCATTCTAAACTGATCATTGGTTCTCCTTGAGTAAAGGCTTACAAATGAAGCATAATGCAAGGCATCACGCAGCTTGGGATAGATTGGATTACTTGGACGCTTTGATGTATCTATTTCCATATCAAATTTTGTCACAATATAGAAAATTGAGCTCGTTTAACATGGGTATTGGCTTCGTGTCATTCAGAGCTCTCAATAAAAACTTACGAATGCTTTTTCGTATCTGTTTCGGTCTCGAATTTAGTCTCAATAGAGAAAATTGAACTAGCTTAAGGTTGGGCAATGGATTCGTTACATGCTGAGTCATAAATCAAAAGTTACAGACGATTTAGTGTAGACATGTCTAGTTGATAGGCCAGTTAAAATAATTATTATAAACTGATCTTCGGTGATCATTGAGTAAAAGCTTACAAATGATGAGTAATCCATGGCATCATGCAGTTTGGGAAAAAATCAATTACTTGCACACTTTGTCATATCTATTTTTGTCTAAATTTTGTTACAATATAGAAAATTGAGTTAGCTTAACGTGGGCATTGGATTTGTGTCATTCTGAGCTATGAATCAAAAGTTACGGACGATTTAGTGTGTACATGTCATGTTGATCAGCCGGTTAATATGATCATTATAAACTGATCATTGGTGCTCAATGAGTAAATGCTTATGAACGAAGCATAATGCATGAGATTGCGCCGTTTTGGATAGATTGAATTACTGCTACACTTTGTCGAGGCAACTTTAGCCTTAAATTTTAGCAAAATATAGCAAACTGAGCTAGCTCAACGTGGGCATTGAATTCATGTTATTCTATGCTCTAAATCAAAAGTTACATATGATTTAGTGCGGACATGTTAGGTTGATCGGCCAGTTAATATAACTATTCTAAACTGATTATTGGTGCTCATTAAGTATAGGCTTATAAATGAAGCACAATGCATGTCATCACGCAGTCTTGGATTGATTGAATCACTTGGATGCTTTGTCGTATCTATTTCTGTGTCAAATTTTGTTACAATATACAAAATTGAGTTAGCTTAACGTGGGCATTGGATTTGTGTCATTATGAGCTATAAATCAAAAGTTACTGACGATTTAGTGTGGACATGTCATGTTGATCAGCCAGTTAATATGATCATTATAAACTGATCATTGGTGCTTAATGAGTTAATGCTTATGAACGAAGCATAATGCATGAGATTGCGCCGTTTTGGATAGATTGTATTATTGGTACGCTTTGTCGAAGAAACTTTAGTCTTCAAATTTATCAAAATATAGCAAACTGAGTTAGCTCAACGGGGGCATTGAGTTCGTGTCATTGTGTGACCAAATTCAAAACTTATGGACGATTTTAGTCTGGACGTGTCAAGGTTATTGCCCAGTTAATATGATCATTCTAAACTGATCATTGGTGCTCATTGAGTAAAAGCCTTATTAATGAAGCATAATGCATGGCATCTCGCAGTTTGCAATAGAATGGATTACTTGTATGCTTTGTCGTATCCATTTATGTCTTAACTTTTGTCTAAATATAGAAAATTGAATTATCTTAACGTGGGCATTGGATTCGTTACATTCTAAGCTATAAAGTAAAAGTTATGGATGGTTTAGTGCTGACGTGTCAATTTTGATCGCCCAGTTAATATGATCATTCTAAACTGATCATTGGTTCTCCTTGAGTAAAGGCTTACAAATGAAGCATAATGCAAGGCATCACGCAGCTTGGGATAGATTGGATTACTTGGACGCTTTGATGTATCCATTTCCATATCAAATTTTGTCACAATATAGAAAATTGAGCTCGTTTAACATGGGTATTGGCTTCGTGTCATTCAGAGCTCTCAATAAAAACTTACGAATGCTTTTTCGTATCTGTTTCGGTCTCGAATTTAGTCTCAATAGAGAAAATTGAACTAGCTTAAGGTTGGGCAATGGATTCGTTACATGCTGAGTCATAAATCAAAAGTTACAGACGATTTAGTGTAGACATGTCTAGTTGATAGGCCAGTTAAAATAATTATTATAAACTGATCTTCGGTGATCATTGAGTAAAAGCTTACAAATGATGAGTAATCCATGGCATCATGCAGTTTGGGATAAAATCGATTACTTGCACACTTTGTCATATCTATTTTTGTCTAAATTTTGTTACAATATAGAAAATTGAGTTAGCTTAACGTGGGCATTGGATTTGTGTCATTCTGAGCTATGAATCAAAAGTTACGGACGATTTAGTGTGTACATGTCATGTTGATCAGCCGGTTAATATGATCATTATAAACTGATCATTGGTGCTCAATGAGTAAATGCTTATGAACGAAGCATAATGCATGAGATTGCGCCGTTTTGGATAGATTGAATTACTGCTACACTTTGTCGAGGCAACTTTAGCCTTAAATTTTAGCAAAATATAGCAAACTGAGCTAGCTCAACGTGGGCATTGAATTCATGTTATTCTGTGCTCTAAATCAAAAGTTACATATGATTTAGTGCGGACATGTTAGGTTGATCGGCCAGTTAATATAACTATTCTAAACTGATTATTGGTGCTCATTAAGTATAGGCTTATAAATGAAGCACAATGCATGTCATCACGCAGTCTTGGATTGATTGAATCACTTGGACGCTTTGTCGTATCTATTTCTGTGTCAAATTTTGTTACAATATACAAAATTGAGTTAGCTTAACGTGGGCATTGGATTTGTGTCATTATGAGCTATAAATCAAAAGTTACTGACGATTTAGTGTGGACATGTCATGTTGATCAGCCAGTTAATATGATCATTATAAACTGATCATTGGTGCTTAATGAGTTAATGCTTATGAACGAAGCATAATGCATGAGATTGCGCCGTTTTGGATAGATTGTATTATTGGTACGCTTTGTCGAAGAAACTTTAGTCTTCAAATTCATCAAAATATAGCAAACTGAGTTAGCTCAACGGGGGCATTGAGTTCGTGTCATTTTGTGACCAAATTCAAAACTTATGGACGATTTTAGTCTGGACGTGTCAATGTTATTGCCCAGTTAATATGATCATTCTAAACTGATCATTGGTGCTCATTGAGTGAAAGCCTTATTAAAGAAGCATAATGCATGGCATCTTGCAGTTTGCAATAGAATGATTACTTGTATGCTTTGTCGTATCCATTTATGTCTCAACTTTTGTCTCAATATAGAAAATTGAATTATCTTAACGTGGGCATTGGATTCGTTACATTCTAAGCTATAAAGTAAAAGTTATGGATGGTTTAGTGCTGACGTGTCAATTTTGATCGCCCAGTTAATATGATCATTCTAAATTGATCATTGGTTCTCCTTGAGTAAAGGCTTACAAATGAAGCATAATGCAAGGCATCACGCAGATTGGGATAGATTGGATTACTTGGACGCTTTGATGTATCTATTTCCATATCAAATTTTGTCACAATATAGAAAATTGAGCTCGTTTAACGTGGGTATTGGCTTCGTGTCATTCAGAGCTCTCAATAAAAACTTACGGATGCTTTTTCGTATCTGTTTCGGTCTCGAATTTAGTCTCAATAGAGAAAATTGAACTAGCTTACGGTTGGGCAATGGATTCGTTACATGCTGAGTTATAAATCAAAAGTTACGGACGATTTAGTGTAGACATGTCTAGTTGATAGGCCAGTTAAAATGATTATTATAAACTGATCTTCGGTGATCATTGAGTAAAAGCTTACAAATGATGAGTAATCCATGGCATCACGCAGTTTGGGATAAAATGGATTACTTGCACACTTTGTCATATCTATTTTTGTCTAAATTTTGTTACAATATAGAAAATTGAGTTAGCTTAACGTGGGCATTGGATTTGTGTCTTTTTGAGCTATGAATCAAAAGTTACGGACGATTTCGTGTGTACATGTCATGTTGATCAGCCGGTTAATATGATCATTATAAACTGATCATTGGTGCTCAATGAGTAAATGCTTATGAACGAAGCATAATGCATGAGATTGCGCCGTTTTGGATAGATTGAATAACTGCTACACTTTGTCGAGGCAACTTTAGCCCTAAATTTTATCAAAATATAGCAAACTGAGCTAGCTCAACGTGGGCACTGAGTTCATGGTATTCTGTGCTCTAAATCAAAAGTTACATATGATTTGGTACGGACATGTTAGGTTGATCGGCCAGTTAATATAATTATTCTAAACTGATTATTGGTGCTCATTAAGTATAGGCTTATAAATGAAGCCTAATGCATGTCATCACGCAGTCTTGGATTGATTGAATCACTTGGACGCTTTGTCGTATCTATTTCTGTCTCAAATTTTGTTACAATATACAAAATTGAGCTCGCTTAACGTGGGCATTGGATTTGTGTCATTATGAGCTATAAATCAAAAGTTACTGACGATTTAGTGTGGACATGTCGTGTTGATCAGCCAGTTAATATGATCATTATAAACTGATCATTGGTGCTTAATGAGTAAATGCTTATGAACGAAGCATAATGCATGAGATTGCGCCGTTTTGGATAGATTGTATTATTGGTACGCTTTGTCGAAGAAACTTTAGTCTTCAAATTTATCAAAATATAGCAAACTGAGCTAGCTCAACGTGGGCATTGAGTTCGTGTCATTCTGTGACCAAATTCAAAACTTATGGACGATTTTAGTCTGGACGTGTCAAGTTGATCGCCCAGTTAATATGATCATTTTAAACTGATCATTGGTGCTCATTGAGTAAAAGCCTTATGAATGAAGCATAATGCATGGCATCTTGCAGTTTGCAATAGAATGGATTACTTGCATGCTTTGTCGTATCCATTTCTATCTCAAATTTTGTCTCAATATAGAAAATTGAATTATCTTAACGTGGGCATTGGATTCATTACATTCTAAGCCATAAAGTAAAAGTTATGGATGCTTTAGTGCTGACGTGTCAATTTTGATCGCCCAGTTAATATGATCATTCTAAACTGATCATTGGTTCTCCTTGAGTAAAGGCTTACAAATGAAGCATAATGCAAGGCATCACGCAGATTGGGATAGATTGGATTACTTGGACGCTTTGATGTATCTATTTCCATATCAAATTTTGTCACAATATAGAAAATTGAGCTCGTTTAACGTGGGTATTGGCTTCGTGTCATTCAGAGCTCTCAATAAAAACTTACGGATGCTTTTTCGTATCTGTTTCGGTATCGAATTTAGTCTCAACAGAGAAAATTGAACTAGCTTAAGGTTGGGCAATGGATTCGTTACATGTTGAGTTATAAATCAAAAGTTACGGACGATTTAGTGTAGACATGTCTAGTTGATAGGCCAGTTAAAATGATTATTATAAACTGATCTTCGGTGATCATTGAGTAAAAGCTTACAAATGATGAGTAATCCATGGCATCACGCAGTTTGGGATAAAATGGATTACTTGCACACTTTGTCATATCTATTTTTGTCTAAATTTTGTTACAATATAGAAAATTGAGTTAGCTTAACGTGGGCATTGGATTTGTGTCTTTTTGAGCTATGAATCAAAAGTTACGGACGATTTCGTGTGTACATGTCATGTTGATCAGCCGGTTAATATGATCATTATAAACTGATCATTGGTGCTCAATGAGTAAATGCTTATGAACGAAGCATAATGCATGAGATTGCGCCGTTTTGGATAGATTGAATAACTGCTACACTTTGTCGAGGCAACTTTAGCCTTAAATTTTATCAAAATATAGCAAACTGAGCTAGCTCAACGTGGGCACTGAGTTCATGTTATTCTGTGCTCTAAATCAAAACTTACATATGATTTGGTGCGGACATGTTAGGTTGATCGGCCAGTTAATATAATTATTCTAAACTGATTATTGGTGCTCATTAAGTATAGGCTTATAAATGAAGCCTAATGCATGTCATCACGCAGTCTTGGATTGATTGAATCACTTGGACGCTTTGTCGTATCTATTTCTGTCTCAAATTTTGTTACAATATACAAAATTGAGCTAGCTTAACGTGGGCATTGGATTTGTGTCATTATGAGCTATAAATCAAAAGTTACTGACGATTTAGTGTGGACATGTCGTGTTGATCAGCCAGTTAATATGATCATTATAAACTGATCATTGGTGCTTAATGAGTAAATGCTTATGAACGAAGCATAATGCATGAGATTGCGCCGTTTTGGATAGATTGTATTATTGGTACGCTTTGTCGAAGAAACTTTAGTCTTCAAATTTATCAAAATATAGCAAACTGAGCTAGCTCAACGTGGGCATTGAGTTCGTGTCATTCTGTGACCAAATTCAAAACTTATGGACGATTTTAGTCTGGACGTGTCAAGTTGATCGCCCAGTTAATATGATCATTTTAAACTGATCATTGGTGCTCATTGAGTAAAAGCCTTATTAATGAAGCATAATGCATGGCATCTTGCAGTTTGCAATAGAATGGATTACTTGCATGCTTTGTCGTATCCATTTCTATCTCAAATTTTGTCTCAATATAGAAAATTGAATTATCTTAACGTGGGGATTGGATTCATTACATTCTAAGCCATAAAGTAAAAGTTATGGATGCTTTAGTGCTGACGTGTCAATTTTGATCGCCCAGTTAATATGATCATTCTAAACTGATCATTGGTTCTCCTTGAGTAAAGGCTTACAAATGAAGCATAATGCAAGGCATCACGCAGCTTGGGATAGATTGGATTACTTGGACGCTTTGATGTATCTATTTCCATATCAAATTTTGTCACAATATAGAAAATTGAGCTCGTTTAACGTGGGTATTGGCTTCGTTACATTTAGAGCTCTCAATAAAAACTTACGGACGCTTTGTCGTATCTGTTTCGGTCTCGAATTTAGTCTCAATAGAGAAAATTCAACTAGCTTAAGGTTGGGCAATGGATTCGTTACATGCTGAGTTATAAATCAAAAGTTACGGACGATTTAGTGTAGACATGTCTAGGTGATAGGCCAGTTAAAATAATTATTATAAACTGATCTTCGGTTATAATTGAGTAAAAGCTTACAAATGATGAGTAATCCATGGCATCACGCAGTTTGGGATAAAATGGATTACTAGCACACTTTGTCATATCTATTTTTGTCTAAATTTTGTTACAATATAGAAAATTGAGTTAGCTTAACGTGGGCATTGGATTTGTGTCATTCTGAGCTATGAATCAAAAGTTACGGACGATTTAGTGTGTACATGTCATGTTGATCAGCCGGTTAATATGATCATTATAAACTGATCATTGGTGTTCAATGAGTAAATGCTTATGAACGAAGCATAATGCATGAGATTGCGCCGTTTTGGATAGATTGAATTACTGGTACACTTTGTCGAGGCAACTTTAGCCTTATATTTTATCAAAATATAGCAAACTGAGCTAGCTCAACGTGGGCATTGAGTTCATGTTATTCTGTGCTCTAAATCAAAAGTTACATATGATTTAGTGCGGACATGTTAAGTTGATCGGCCAGTTAATATGATTATTCTAAACTGATTATTGGTGCTCACTAAGTATAGGCTAATAAATGAAGCATAATGCATGTCATCACGCAGTCTTGGATTGATTGAATTACTTGGAAATTTGGTCGTATATAGTTCTGTCTCAAATTTTGTCACAATATAGGAAATTGAACTACCTTGACGTAGGCATTGGATTCGTGTCATTCTGAGCTATAATTGAGAGTCACGGACGATTTAGTGTAGACATATCAAGTTGATCAGCCTGTTAAAATGATCATTCTAAACTTATCATTGGTGCTCATTGAGTAAAAGGTTATAAATTAAGAATAATGCATGGCATAACGTAGTTTGGGATAGACTGGATTACTTGGACGATTTGTCGTATCGATTTCTGTCAAAACTTTTGTCACAATATTCAAAATTGAGCTAGCTTAACGTGCGCATTGGATTCGTGTCATTCTGAGCTGTAATTCAAAATTTTACAGACGATTTAGTGTGCACATGTCAAGTTGAACGGCTAGTTAATATAATCATTCTAAATAAATCATTAGTGCTCATTGAGTAAAGGTTTATAAATGAAGCATAATGCAAGACGTGGTGCAGTTTGGGATAGATTGGATTACTTGTACAATTTGTTGTATCTATTTCTATCTCAAATTTTGTCTCAATATGGAAAATTGAGCTAGCTTAACGTGGGCATTGGATTCTTTTCATTCTGAGCTATAATCAAAAGTTACAGATGATTGAGTGCAAACAGTTAAGTTGATCGGCCTGTTAAAATGATCATTTTAAACTAATCCTTGGTGCTCATTGAGTAAAGGCTTATAAATGAAGCATAATGCATTGCATCACGCAGTCCTGGATAGATTGAACTACTTGGACGTTTTGTAGCATCTAGGTTTTTCTCAAATTTTGTCCCAATATAGCAAATTGAACTAGCTTAACATGGGCATTAGATTCGTGTAATTATGAGCTATAAATAAAAAGTTATGGATGATTTAGTGTAGACATGTCAAGTTCATCGGCCAGTTAAAATGATCATTCTAAACTGATCATTGGTGGTCATTGAATAAAAGCTTATAAATAAAGAATAATGCATGGAATCACGAATTTTGCGATAGACTGGATTACTTGGACGCTTTGTCCTATATATATTTGTTTTTTAATTTTGTCTCAATATAGAAAATTGAGCTAGCTCAACGTGGGCATTCGTTTCGTGTCATCCTGACCTATAAATCAAAAGTTACAGAAGATTTAGTGCTGACATGTCAAGTTGATCGGCCAGTTAAAATGATCATTCTAAACTTATCATTGGTGCTCATTGAGTAAAAGCTTATAAATGAAGCATAATGCATGGCATCTCGCTGTCTGTGATAGAACGGATTACTCGGCCACTTTGTCGTATCTATTTGTATCTCAAATTTTGTCTCAATATAGAAAATTGAACTAGCTTAACGTGGGCATTGGATTCGTGTCATTCTGAGCTATCAATAAAAAGTTACGGACGACTTAGTGAGGACATGTCAAGTTGATAGGCAAGTTAAAATGACTATTCTAAACAGATTAATGATGCTCATTGAGTAAAAGCTTATAAACGAAGAATTATGTTTGGCATCACACAGTTCAGGATAGACTGGATTACTTGGGCGCTTTGTTGTATCTATTTCAGTCTCAAATTTTGTCACAATATTTAAAATCGAGCTTGCTTAACATGGGCATTGGATTCGTGTCATTCTGAGCTATAAATCAAAAGTTATGGACGATTTAGTGTGAAAATGTCATGTTGATCGGCTAGTTAATATGATCATTCTAAACTGATCAATCGTGCTCATTGAGTAAAGGCTTATAAATGAAGCGTAATGCATGACATTACGCAGTTTTGGATAGATTGAATTACGTGGACGCTTGGTCGAAGAAATTTTAGTATTAAGTTTTATCACAATATAGAAAGTTGAGCTAGTTTAACGTGGGCATTGGATTCGTGTCAATATGAGCTATAAATCAAAAGTTACGGACAATTTAGTGCGGACTTATCAAGTTGATCAACAAGTTTATATGATTATTCTAAACTCATCATTGGTGCTCATTGAGTAAAGGTTTATAAATGAAGCATAATGCATGGTATCATGCAATTTTGGATAGATTGAATTACTTGGATGCTTTGTCGTATCTAGTTCTGTCTCAAATTTTGTCACAATATAGAAAATTGAAATATCTTAAAGTGGGCATTGGATTCTTGTCACTATGAATTAAAAATCAAAACTTACAGACGATTTGGTGAAGTCATCTCAAGTTGATTGGCTAATTCAAATGAGCATTCGAAATTGATCATTGGTGGTTATTGATTAAGGCTTAGTATAATGCATGGCATCACGCAATTTGGGATAGATTGGATTAATTGGACGCTTTGTCGTATCTACATTTGTGTCAAATTTTGTCTCAATATAAAAAAATGAGCTTGCTCAACGGACGCATTGGATTCGTGTCATTCTGAGCTATAAATCAAAAGTTAGAGACGATTTAGCGCAGACATATCAAGTTGATCACCCAGTTAAAATGATCATTTTAAATTGGTCATTGGTGCTCATTGAGTAAAGGCCTATAAATGTAGCAAAAGGGACGACATCTCTCCGTTTGGGATAGAACGGATTATTTTAAACTGATCATTGATGCTCATTGAGCAAAGGCTTATAAATGAAGCATAATGCATGGCATCACGCAGTTTTCGATAGATTGGATTACTAGAACGCTTTGTCATATCTAGTTCTATCTCAAAGTTTATCACAACATATAAAATGGAACTAGCTTAGAGTGGGAATTGGATTCGTGTCATTCTCATATTTAAATCAAAACCTACTGATAATTTGGTGAAGACATGTCAAGTTGATCGACCAGTTAAAGTGATCATTCTAAATTGATCATTGGTGCTTATTGATTAAAGGCTTATAAATGAAGTATAATGGATGGCATCACGCAATTTCGGATAGATTGGATTACTTGTACGCTTTGTCGTATCTATATTTGTCTCAAATTTTGTCTCAATATAGAAAATTGAGCTAGCTCAATGCGGGCATTGTCATTCTAAGCTATAAATCAAAAGTTATAAACGATTTAGTGTAGACATGTCAAGTTTATCGACCAGTTAAAATGATCATTCTAAATTGATCATTGGTGCTTATTGAGTAAAGGCTTATAAATGAAGTATAATGGATGGCATCACTCAATTTTGGATAGATTGGATTACTTGGACGCTTTGTCGTATCTATATTTGTCTCAAATTTTGTCTCCATATAGAAAATTGAGCTAGCTCAACGCGGGCATTGTCATTCTAAGCTATCAATCAAAAGTTACCAACGATTTAGTGTAGACGTGTCAAGTTTATCGACCAGTTAAAATGATCATTCAAAATTGATAACTGGTGCTAATTGAGTAAAGGCTCATAAATGAAGCATAACGCATGGCATCTTCGCATTTGGGATAGAATGGATTACTCGGCCACTTTGTCATATCTATTTGTATCTCAAATTTTATCTCAATATAGAAACTTGAACTAGCTTAACGTGGGCATTGGATTCGTACCATTTTGAGCTATAAATCAAAAGTTACGGACGATTTAGTGTTGGCATGTCAAGTTGATAGGCTAGTTAAAATGATTATTCTAAACAGATCATTGATGCTCATTGAATAAAATCTTATAAATGAAGAATATTGCATGGCATCACGTATTTTGAAATAGATTGGATTACTTGGATGCTTTGTCGCATCTATTTCTGCCTCAAATTTTGTCACAATATAGAAAATGGAGCTAGATTAATGTGGGTATTGGATTCGTGTTATTCTTCATTGAGTTATAAATAAAAAATTATCGACCATTTAGCGTGGACCTGTCATGTTGATCGGCCAGTTAATATGATCATTCCAAACTGATCATTGGTGCTCATTGAGTAAAGGCTTATAAATGAAGCGTAATGCTTGAAATTACGTAGTTTTGGATAGATTGGATTATGTGGACGCTTTGTCGAAGCAATTTTTGTCTTAAATTTTATCACATTATAGAAAATTTAGCGTGTTTAATGTGGGCATTGGTTTCGTGTCATTCTGAGCTGTAAATCAAAACTTACAAATAATTTCGTGCGGACTTGTCAAGTTAATCGGCCAGTTAATATGATTATTCTAAACTGATCATTGGTGCTCGTTGAGTAAAGACTTATAAATGAAGCATAATACATGGCATCACGCAGTTTTGGATAAATTGGATTACTTGGATGCTTTGTCATATCTATTTCTGTCTCCAATTTTGTCTCAATATAGAAAATTGAACTACTTAAACGTTGGCATTAGATTCATGTCATTCTGGGCTATAACTCAAAAATTATGGACGATTTAGTGCAGACATGTGAAGTTGATCGCCCACTTAAAATGATCATTCTATACTTATCATTGGTGCTCATTGAGTAAAAGCTTAGAAATGAAGAATAATGCATGGCATCACACAGCTTGGGAGAGACAAGACTACTTATAAATCAAAACTTAAAATGATTATTCTAAAATGATCACTGGTGATCATTGAGTAAAGGCTTATAAATTAAGCATAATGCACGATATCTCGCTGTTTGGGATAGAATGGATTACTCGGCAATTTTGTTGTATCCATTGTTGTCTCAAATTTTGTCTCAATATAGAAAATTGAACTAGCTGAACGTGGGCACTAGATTCGTGTCATTCTAAGCTATAAATCAAAAGTTACAAATGATTTAGTGCAGTCATGTCAAGTTGATCGGCCAGTTAAAATGATCATTCTAAACTTATCATTGGTGTTCATTGAGTAAAAGCTTATAAATGACGAATAATGCATTGCATCACACAGCTTGGGATAGACAAGACTACTTAGACGTGTGCGTATCAATTTCCATCTCATATTTTGTCTCAATACAGAAAATTGAGCAGGTTTAGCGTGAGCAATTGATTTGTGTCATTCTTCGCTTTAAATTACGGACGATTTGGTGAAGTCATGTCAAGTTGATCGGCCAGTTAAAATAATCATTCTAAACTAATCATTGGTGCTCATTGAGTAATAGCTTATAAATGAAGCATAATGCATGGAATCACACAATTTTGGATAGACTAGAATACTTGGATGTTTTGTCGTATCTAATTTGCGTCAAATTTTGTGTCAATATAGAAAAGTGATCTAGCTCAATTTCGGCATTGGATTCGTGATATTCTAAGCTCTCATTCAAAAGTTACGGATTATTTAGTGCAGCCATGTCAAGTTGATCGGCATGTTAATATGATCATTCTAAACTGTTAATTGGTGCTCATTGATAAAAGGCCTATAAATGAAGCATAATGCATGACATTACACAGTTTTGGATAGATTGGATTACTTGGACCCTTTGTCAAAGATATTTTATTACTATATCGAAAATTGAGCTAGCTTAATAATGAGCTAGCTTATTATTTGGATAGATTGCATCTCGCCGTTTGGGATAGAATGGATTACTTGGCCACTTTGACGTATCTATTTCTATCTCAAATTTTATCTCAATATGGAAAATGAACTAGCTTAACATGGATTCGTGTCATTCTGAGCTATAAAACAAAAGTTACGAACGATTTATTGTGGACATGTCATGTAGATTCGCTAGTTAATATTATCATTCTAAAATGATCATTGCTGCTCCTTGAGTAAAGGCTTATAAATGATGAATATTGCATGATATTACGAAGTTTGAGATATATTGGATTACTTGGACGCTTTGTCAAAGCAGTTTTATTCTTAAATTTTATCACAATATAGAAAATTGAACTATCTTAACGTGGGCATTGGATTCGTGTCATTATGAGCTATAAACCAAAAGTTATGAACGATTTAGTGCAATCATGTCATGTTGCTCGGCCAGTTAAACTGATCATTTTAAACTTATCATTGTTGCTCATTGAGTAAAGGGTTATAAATGAAGCATAATGCATGGCATCTCGCAGTTTCAGATAGAATGGATTACTTGTAGGCTTTTTCATAACTATTTTTGTATCAAATTTTTTCTCAATATAGAAAATTGAACTAGTTTAACGTGGGCATTGGATTCGTTACATTCTACGATATAAAGCAAAAGTTACAAACGATTTAATGTAGACTGTCAAGTCGATCGGCCAGTTAAAATGATAATTTTAAAATGATCATTGGTGCTCATTGATTAAAAGCTTATAAATGAAAAATAATGCATGGGATCACGTAGTTTCGGATAGACTGGATTACTTGGATGCTTGTCGTATCTATTTCCCTCTAAAATTTTGTCACAATACAAAACATTGAGCAAGCTTAACGTGGGCATTGGATTCGTGTCATTTTGCGCTCTAAATAAAAACTTACGGACGATTTAGTGCACATATCAAGTTGATAGGACATTTAAAATGATTATGCTAAACTGATCATTGGCGCTCATTTAGTAAAAGCTTATAAATTAATAATAATGTATGGCATAACTCAGTTTGGGATACACTCGATTACTAGGATGCTTTGTCCTATCTATTTCCATCTCAAATTTTGTCACAATATAGAAAATTGGATTCATGTCATTCTGAGCTATAAATCAAAAGTTATGGACGTTTGAACGTGGACATGCCATGTTGATCAGACAATTAATATGATCATTCTAAACTGATCATTGGTGCTCCTTGAGTAAATGACTATAAATGAAGCATAATGCATGACATTACGCAGTTTTGGATAGATTGGATTATTTGGAAGGTTTGTCGAAGTAATTTTATTCTGAAAAATTATCACAATATAGAAAATTAAGCTAGTTTAACATGGGTAATGGATTCGTGTCATTCGGAGCTCTAAATCAAAAGTTACGGAAGATTTAGTGCGGACATGTCAAGTTGATCGGCCAATTAATATGATTATTCTAAACTGACCATTGCTGGTCCTTCAATAAAGGCTTATAAATGAAGCATAATGCACGGCATCACGCAGTTGTGGATAGATTGTATTACTTTGACACTTTGTCGTATCTATTTCTATCATAAACTTTGTCACAATATAGAAAATTGAACTAACTTAACATGGGCATTGGATTTTCGCATTCTGATCTATAAATCAAAAGTTACAAACGATTTAGTGCATATATGTCAAGTTGAATGGCCAGTTGAAATGATACTTCTAAACTGATCACTGGTGCTCATTGAGTAAAAGCTTATAAATGAAGAATAATGCATGGCATCATGCAGTTTGGGATAGATTGGATTACTTAAACGCTTTTTGTATCTATTTCCGTCTCAAATTTTGTCACAATATAGAAAATTGAGCTAGGTTAACGTGGGCATTGGATTCGTGTCATTCTAAACTCTCATTCAAAAGTTACGGAAGATTTAATGTGGACATGTCAAGTTTATCGGCCAGATAATATGATCATTCGAAACTGATAATTGGTGCTCACTGAGTAAAGGCTTATAAATGAAGCATAATGCAAGGCATCATGCACTTTGGGATAGAATGGATTACTTGGAAGCTTTGTTGTATCTATTACTGTCTCAAATTTTGTCTCAATATAGAAAATTGAACTGGCTTAACGTGAGCATTGGATTCGTTACATTCTAAGCTATAAAGAAAAAGTTACGAACGATTTGCTAGAGACATGTCAAGTTGATCTACTAGTTAAAACGATCATTCTTAAATGATCATTGGTGCTCATTTTGTAAAAGCTTATAAATGAAAAATAATTCATGACATCACGCAGTTTGCGATAAACTAGAATACTTGGATGCTTTTTGTATCTATTTCTGTCTAAAATTTAGTCACAATATTGAAAATTGAGCTATCTTAACGTGGGCATTGGATTCGAGTCATTCTGAGGTACAAATAAAAAGTTACAGCTGATTTATTGTGCACATGTCATGTTGATCGGAGAGTTAATATGATCATTCTAAACTGATCACTGGGGCTCATGTGTAAAGGCCTATAAATGAATTATAATGCATGACATTTCGCAGTTTTGGATAGATTGTATTACTTGGACGCATTTTCGAAGCAATTTTATCACAATATAGAAAATTGAGCTAGCTTAAGGTTGACATTGGATTCGTGTCATTTTGAGCTCTAAATCAAAAGTTACGAACAATTTAGTGCAAAAATGTCAACTTGATCGTTAAGTTAATATGATTATTCTAAACTGAACATTGGTGCTCATTGAGTAAATGCTTATAAATGAAGCATAATGAATGGCATCACGCAGTTTGGGATATATTGCATTACTTGGAAGCTTTTTCATATCTAGTTATGTTATAAATTTTGTCACAATATAGAAAATTGAACTTAACGTGTGCATTGGATGCGTGTCATTCTAAGCCATATATCAAAACTTACGGACAATTTAGTGGAGACATGTCAAGTTGATCGGCCAGTTAAAATGTTCATATTAAACTTATAATTGGTGTTGTTTGAGTAAAAGCTTATAAATGAAGAATAATGCATGGTATCATGCAGTTTAGGTCTCAAATTTTGTCAAGATATAGAAAATTGAGCCAGTTTAACATGGGCATTGGATTCGTGTAATTTGGTGCTCTAAATAAAAACTTACGAGCGATTTAGTATGGACATTTCAAGTTGATCTGCCAGTTAATATGATCATTCTAAATTGATCATTGGTGCTCATTGAGTAAATGCTTATAAATGAAGCATAATGCATGACATCACGGAGTTTGGGATAGAATGGATTACTTGGACTCTTTGACGTATCTATTTATGTCTCAAATTTTGCCTCAATATAGAAAAATGAACTAGCTTACATGGGCACTCGATTCTTGTAATTCTGAGTTATAAATCAAAAGTTACACACGATTTAGTACAGACATGTCAAGTTCATAAGCTATAAATCAAAACTGACAGACGATTTAGTGCAGACATGTCAAGTTATTGGCTTGTTAAAATGATGATTCTAAACTGATCATTGGTGCTCATTGAGTAAAAGCTTATGAATAAAGAATAATGCATGGCATCACACTGTTTGGGATAGAATGGATTACTTGGATGCTTTGTTGTATCTATTTTTGTCTAAAATTTTGTCACAATATAGAAAATTGAGCTAGCTTGACGTGGGCACTGGATCCTTAAAATTTTGAGCTATCAATCAAAAGTTACAGACGATTTAGTGTGGAAATGTCATGTTGATTGGCCAGCTAATATGATCATTCTAAATTGATCGTTGGTGCTCATTGAGTAAAGGCTTATAAATGAAACATAATGCATGACATTACGCAGTTTTGGAAAGATTAGATTACTTGGACTGTTTGTCGAATCAATTTTAGAATTAGATTTTATCACAATATAGAAGATTGAGCTAGCTTAATGTGGGGATTGGATATGGTCATTTTGTTCTCTAAATCAAAAGTTACAGACGATTTAGTGCGGACCTGTCAAGTTGATCGGCCAGTTAATGTGATTATTCTAAACTGATCATTGGTGCTCATTGAGTAAAGGCTAATAAATGAAGAATAATGCATGGCATCACGCAGTCTTGAATCGATTGAATTACTTGGACACTTTGTAGTATCTAGTTCTGTGTTAGATTTTGTCCCAATATAGAAAATTGAGCTAGCTGAACGTGGGCATTGGATTCGTGTCATTCTGAGCTATAAATCAAAAGTTACAAATGATTTCGTGCAAAAATGTCGAGTTGATCGGCCAGTTAAAATGATCATTATAAACTGATTATTGGTGGTCATTCAAAAAAGCTTATAAATAAAGAATAATGCATAGCATCACACAGTTTGGGATAGAGTGGATTACTTGGAAGCTTTGTCGTATCTCTTTCTGACTCAAATTTTGTCACAATATAGAAAATTTAGCTAGCTTAACGTAGGCATTGGATTTGTGTCATTCTGAGATATAAATGAAAATTACAGACAATTTAGTGTGGAGATGTCAAGTTGATCGGCCACTTAATATGATCATTCTAAACTGATCATTCCTGCTCATTAAGTAAAGGTTTATAAATGAAGCATAATGTAAAGCGCCATGCAGTTTGGGATAGATTGGATTACTTGTACACTTTCTTTTCTCTATTTCTATCTCAAATTTTGTCTCAATATAGAAAATTGAGCTAAATCAACGTGGGCATTGGATTCGTGTCATTCTGAGCTCTAAATCAAAAGTTACGTACGATTTACTGTAGACATGTCAAGTTGATCGGCCAGTAAAAATAATCATTCTAAATTGATCATTGGGGCTTATTGAGTAAAGGTTTATAAATGAAGCATAATGCATGACATCTCGTAGTTTGGGATAGAATAGAATACTTGGACGCTTTGTCGTATCTATTTTTATCTCAAATATTGTTACAATATAGAAAATTAAACTATATTAATGTGGGCATTGGATTCATTACATTCCAAGCTATAAAGCAAAAGTTACAGACGATTTAGTGCAGACATGTCAAGTTGATCAAGCAGTTAAAATGATCATTCTAAACTGATCAAATGTGCCAATTGAGTACGAGCTTATAAATGAAAAATAATACATGGTATCACGCAGTTTGGGATAGACTAGATTACTTGGACGCTTGTCGTACCTATTTCCATCTCAAATTTCATTACAATATAGAAAATTGAGTTAGCTTAACGTAGGCATTGTATTCGTGTCATTATGCGTCCTAAATAAATATAGACGATTTAGTGTGGACATGTCAAATTGATAACCTAGTATATGATCATTCTAAACAGATCACTGCAACTCATTGAGTAAATGCTTATAAATTAATCATAATACATAACATGACACAATTTTGGATCAATTTGATTGCATGGATGCTTTATTGTATCTATTTCTGTGTCAAATTTTGTCTCAATATAGAAAATTAAACAAGATTAACGTGGGCATTGGATTCGTGTCATTCGGACCTACAAATCAAAACTTACGAACGATTTGGTGAAGACATGTCCAGTTGATCGGCCAGTTAAAATGATCATTCTAAATTGATCGTTGGTGTTCATTGAGTAAAGGCCTATAAATGAAGCATAATGCATGGCTTCACGAAGTCTCAAATATTGTCTCAATAATGAAAATTGAGCTAACACAACGTGTGCATTGGATTCGTGTCATTCTGAGCTATAAATCAAAAGGTACAGACGATTCAGTGCAGACATGTCAAGTTGATCGGTCATTAAAAATGATCATTCCAAACTGATCATTGGTGCTCATTGAGTAAAGGCTTATAAATGAAGAATAATGCATGGCATCTCGTAGTTTCGGATAGAATGGATTACTCGGACGCGTTGTCATATCTCTTGTTGTCTCAAATTTTTTCACAATATAGAAAATTGAGCTAGCTTAACATGGACAATTGATTCATGTCATTCTTAGCTCTAATTCAAAAGTTAAGGACGATTTAGTGTGGACGTGTGAAGTTGATTGGTGAGTTAATAGATCATTCTAAACTGCTCATTGGTGCTCATTGAATAAAGGCTTACAAATGAAGCATAATGCATGGCTTCTGGCAGTTTGCGATAGAATGAATTACTTGGACGCTTTGTCGAATCTATATCAATATAGAAAATTGAACTATCTTAACGTGAGCATTGGATTCGTTACACTGTAAGCTATAAAGAAAAGTTATGAACGATTTATTGGAGACATGTCTAGTTGATCGGCTAGTTAAAATGATTATTCTAAACTGATCATTGGTGCTCATTGAGTAAAGGCTTAGAAATGAAGCATAATGCAAGGCATCACGCAGTCTGGGATAGATTGGATTACTTGGACGGTTTGATGTATCTATTTTCGTCTCAAATGTTTTCACAATATACAAAATTGTGCTAGTTTAACGTGGACATTGGCTTCGTGTCATTCTGCGCTCTAAATAAAACCTTACGGACGATTTTTTGTATTTGTTTCTATCTTGAATTTTGTCTTAATAGAGAAAATTGAACAAGTTTAATGTGGGCACTGGATTCGTACATTTTGAGTTATAAATCATAAGTTACGGATGATTTAGTACGGAAATGTCAATTTGATAGGCCTGTTAAAATGATTATTCTAAACTGATATTCGGTCATCATTTAGTAAAAGCTTATATATAAAGAATAATGCATGGCATCACGCAGTTTGGGATAGAATGGATTACTTGGATGCTTTGTCGTATTTATTTCTATCCCAAATTTTGTTACAATATAGAAAATTGAGTTAGCTTAATGTGGGCATTGGATTTGTGTCATTCTGAGCTATAAATCAAAAGTTATGGACAATTTAGTGTGGACATGTCATGTTGATCAGCCGGTTAATATGATCATTCTAAACTGATCATTGGTGCTCATTGAGTAAAAGCTTATAAACGAAATATAATGCATGAGATTAGGTAGTTTTGGATAGATTGGATTACTTGAACGCTTTGTCGAAGCAACTTTAGTCTTATATTTTATCACAATATAGAAAATTGAGCTATCCTAACGTGGGCATTGGATTCGTGTCATTCTGTGACCTAATTCAAAACTTACGAACGATTCAAGTGCTTAAATGTCAAGTTGATCGGCTAGTTAATCTGATCATTCAAAACTGATCATTGGTGGTCATTGAGTAAAGCCTTATTAATGAAGCATAATGCATGGCATCTAGCAGTTGCTATTTAATGGAGTACTTGGATGCTTTGTCGTATCCATTTCTGTCTCAAATTTTGTCTCAATATAGAAAATTGAACTATCTTAACGTGGGCATCGGATTTGTTACATTCTAAGCTATAAAGCAAAAGTTACGGACAATTTAGTGCTGGCATGTCAAGTTCATCGGCCCGTTAATATGATCATTCTAAACTGATCATTGGTTCTCATTTAGTAAAGGCTTACAAATGAAGTATAATGCAAGGCATCACGCAGTTTGGGATAGATTGGATTACTTGGATGCTTTGATGTATCTATTTCCATCTCAAATTTTGTTACAATAGAAAATTGAGCTAGGTTAACGTGGGTATTGGCTTCGTGTCATTATGCGCTCTAAATAAAAACTTACGGACGCTTTGTCGTATCTCTTTCGGTCTCGTGGTTAGTCTCTATAGAAAAAATTGAACTAGCTTAAGGTTGGGAACTGGATTCGTTACATTCTTATAAATCAAAAGTTACGGACGATTTAGTGCAGACATGTCTAGTCTATAGGCCAGTTAAAATGATTATTATAAACTGATCTTCGGTGATCATTGAGTAAAAGCTGACAAATAAAGAGTAATGCATGGCATCACGCAGTTTGGGATAGAATGGATTACTTGAACACTTTGTCGTATCTATTTCTGTCTAAATTTTGTTACAATATATAAAATTACGCTAGCTTAACATGGGCATTGGATTTGTTTCATTCTGAGATATCAATCAAAATTTTCGGATGATTGAGTGTGGACATGTCATGTTGATCAGCCAGTTAATATGATCTTTCTAAACTGAGCATTTTTGCCCAATGAGTAAAGGCTTATACACGAAGCATAATGCATGAGATTGCGCAGTTTAGATTGGATTACTTGGATGCTTTGTCAAAGGAACTTTAGTCTTAAATTTTATCACAGTATAGCAAATTGAGCTAGCTTAACGTGGACACTGTATTCATGTCATTATGTGCTCTAAATCAAAAGTTACATATGATTTACTGCGAACATGTCAAATTGATTGGCATGTTAATTTGAATACTTAACTGATCATTGGTCCTCATTAAGTAAAGGCTTATAAATGAAACCTAATGCATGGCATCACGCAGACTTGGATAGATTGAATTACTTGGACGCTTTGTCCTCTATAGTTTTGTTTCAAATTTTTTCACAATATAGCAAATTGAACTACCTTAACGTAGGCATTGGATTCGTGTCATTCTGAGATATCAATGAAAATTACGGACGATTTAGTGCAGGCATGTCAAGTTGATCGGCCTATTAAAATGATCATTCTAAACTGATCACTGCTCCTCATTGAGTAAAAGCTTATAAATAAAGAATAATGCATGGCATAACATAGTTTGCGATAGACAGGATTACTTGGACACTTTGTCGTATCTATTTTTGTCTAAAATCTTGTCACAATATTGAATATTGAGCTAGTTTAACATGACCAATGGATTCGTGTTATTCTAAGCTTTAATTCAAAAGTTATGGACGATTTACTGTGGAAATGTCAAGTTGATCGGCCAGTTAATATGATCATTCTAAATAAATCATTGGTGCTCATTGAGTATAGGCTTATAAATGAAGCATAATGCAAGGTGTCATGCAGTTTGGGATATATTGGATTACTTGTACACTTTTTTGTATCTATTTCTATCTCAAATTTTGTCTCAATATAAAAAATTAAGCTAGCTTAACGTGGGCATTGGCTTATTTTCATTCGGAGTTATAAATCAAAAATTACGGATAATATAGTGCAAACAGTCAACTTGATCGGCCTGTTAAAATGATCATTCTAAACTAATCCTTGGTGCTCGTTGAATAAAGGCTTATAAATGAAGCATAATGCATGGCATCACGCAGTCCTGGATAGAGTGAATTACTTGGACACATTGTCGTTTCTAATTCTGTCTTAAATTTTGTCACAATATAGCAAATTGAACTAGTTTAACGTGGGGATTAGATTCGTGTCATTCTAAACTATAAATCAAAAGTTACGTACGATTTAGTGCGGACATATCAAGTTGATCGGCAAGTTAAAATGATCATTCTAAATTGATCATTGGTGGTCATTGAATAAAGGCTTACAAATGAATAATAATGCAAGGCATCACGCAGTTTGGGATAGATTGGATTAATTGGACACTTTGATGAATCTAATTCCATCTCAAATTTTGTCACAATATAGAAAATTGAGCTAGTTTAACGTGGGTATTGGATTCGTGTCATTCTGCGCTCTAAATAAAATTGAGCTAGCTTATCTCAATATAGCAAATTGAGCTAGCTTAACATGGACACTGTATTCGTGTCATTATGTGCTCTAAATCAAACGTTACCTATGATTTAGTGCAAACATGTCAAATTGATTGGCAAGTTAATTTGATTATTCTAAACTGATCATTGGTCCTCATTAAGTAAAGGCTTATAAATGAAACATAATGCATGGCATCACAAAATTTGGGATAGATTGTATTACTTGGACACTTTGATGAATCTATTTCCATCTCATATTTTGTCACAATATAGAAAATTGATCTAGTTTAACGTGGATATTGGCTTCGTGTCATTCTGCGCTCTAAATAAAAACTTACGAACGTTTTGTCGTATCTGTTTCTGTCTTGAGTTTAGTGTCAATAGAGAAAATTGAACTAGCTTAAGGTTGGGCACTGGATTCGTTACATTCTGAGTTATAAATCAAAAGTTACGGACGATTTAGTGCAGACATGTATGGTCAATAGGCTAGTTAAAATGATTATTATAAAATGATCTTCGGTGATCATTGAGTAAAAGCTTACAAATAAAGGGTAATGCATGGCATCACGCAGTTTGGGATAGAATTGATTACTTGGACACTTTGTCGTATCTATTTATGTCTAAATTTTGTTGCAATATACAAAATTGAGCTAGATTAACGTGGGCATTGGATTTGTGTCATTCAGAGCTATAAATCAAAAGTTACGGACGATTTAGTGTGGACATGTCATGTGTATCAGCCGGTTAATACTATCTTTCTAAACTGATCATTGGTGCTCAATGAGTAAAGGCTTATAAACAAAGCATAATTCGAGATTGCACAGTTTAGATTGGATTACTTGGATGCTTTGTCGAAGGAACTTTAGTCTTAAATTTTATCACAATATAGCAAATTGAGCTCATTTAGTCTTAAAATTTGTCACAATATATACAATTATGGTAGATTAACGTGGGCATTGGATTCGTGTCATTATGAGCTATAAATCAAAAGTGATGCCGATATAGTGCACACATGTCAAGTTTATTGGCCAGTTAGTACGATTATTCTCAACATATCATTGGTGCTCAATGAGTAAAGGCTTATAAGTGAAGCATAATGCATGGCATCACGCAGTTTTGTATAGATTGGATTACTTGGACGCTTTTCCATATCTAGTTTTGTCTCAAATGTTTTCCCGATACAGAAAATTGGGCTAGCTTAACATGGGCATTGGATTCGTGTCATTGTCAGCTATAAACCAAAAGTTACGGACGATTTTGTGTGGACATGTCATGTTGATCGGCCAGTTAATATGATCATTCTAAACTCATCATTGGTGCTTATTGAGTAAAGACTTATAAGTGAAGCATAATGCATGGCATCATGCAGTTTGTGATAGATTTGATTACTTGGACACTTTGTGGTATCAAATTCTCTCTCAAATTTTATACAATATAAAAACTTAGTGCAGACATGTTAAGTTGATCGGGCAGTTAAAATGATCATTCTAAACTAATCATTGGTGCTTATTGAGTAAAGCCTTATCAATGAAGCATAATGCAGAGCATCTCGCGGTTCGGTATAGATTGGATTACTTGGACGCTTTGTCGTATCTACATTTGTTTCAAATTTTGCATGAATATAGAAAAGTGAGCTACCTTAACGTGGGCATTGGATTCGTGTTAAAATGAGCTATAAATCAAAAGTTATGAACAATTTAGTGCAGATATATCAAGTTGATCCGCCAGTTAAATGATCATTCTTATCTGATAATTGGTGCTCATTGAGGAATGTCTTATAAATGAAGCATAATGCAGAACATCACACAGTTCGGGATAGATTGGATTACTTGGACGTTTGTCGTACCTATATCCATCTCAAAATGTATAACAATATAGAAAATTGATCTAGCTTAACGTAGGCAATGGATTCGGGTCATTCGGAGCTCTAAATCAAAAGTTAGAGATGATTTTTTCCGGACATGTCAAGTGAATCAGTCAATTAAAATGATCATTCCTAACTGATCATTGGTGCCTATTGAGTAAAAGCATATAGATGAAGCATAATGCATGGGATCATGCAGTTCGGGATAGATTCGATTACTTGGACACTACTTCGCCTCTATTTATGTCTGCAATTTTTTGAAAAATATAGAAAATGGAGCTAGTTTAACGTGGACATTGGAGCTCATTGAGTAAACGCTAATAAATGTAGAATAATGCATGGCATCACGTATTTTGTATAGATTGGATTACTTGGACGCTTTGTCATCTCTATTTCAGTCTCAAATTTTGTCAAAATATCGAAAATTGAGTTTGCCTTATCATGGGCATTGTATTCGTGCCATTATGAGCTATAAATCAAAAGTTGTGGACAATTTATCGCAGACATGTCAAGTTGATTGGTTGGTTGAAATGATCATTCTAAACTGGTCATTGGTGCTTATTGAGTAAAGGCTTACAAATGAACCATAATGTATAGCATCACGCATTTCGATGTAGATCGGATTACTTGGACGCTTTTTCGTATCTATTTCCATCTCAAAATTACTCATAATATAAAAAATTGAGCTAGTTTAACGTAGGCAATGGATTCGGGTAATTTGGAGCTCTAAATCAAAAGTTATGGACGATTTTGTTCGGACATGTCAAGTTGATCGGTGAGTTAAAATGATCATTTTTAATGATGATTGGTGCTTATTAAGTAAAAGCATATAAATAAAGCTTAAGGCATGGGATCACGTAGTTCAGGATAGATTGGATTACTTGGACGCTTTAGTGTAGACATGTCAAGTTGATCGGCCAGTTAAAATGATCATTCTAAACTAATCATAAATGCTCAATGAGTACAAACTTATAAATGAAGCATAATGCAGAGCATTATGCAGTTCAGGATAGATTGGATTACTTGGACGCTTTTTCATATCTATTTCTGTTTCAAATTTTGTCACAATATAAAAACTTGAGCTGGCTTAACGTGGGCATTGGATTCGTGTCACTCAGAGCTCTAAATCAAAAGATATGGATGATTTAGTGAGGACATGTCAAGTTTATCGACCAGTTAAAATGATCATTCTTAACTGATCATTGGTGCTTATTGAGTAAAAGCTTATAAATGAAACATAATGCATGGGATCATGCAGTTCGGGATAGATTGGATTATTTGGACACTTCTTTGTCTCTATTTCTGTCTATAACTTTGGCAAAATATAGAAAATTGAGCTAGCTTGCATTGGATTCGTGTCATTATGAGCAATAAATCAAAAATTATGGACGATTTAGTGCAGACATGTCAAGTTTATAGTCCAGTTAAAATGATAATTGGTGCTTATTGAGTAAAGGATTACAAAGGAAGCATAATCCGAGCATCATACAGTTTGGTATAGATTGGATTAATTGGACGCTTTGTTGTATCTATTTTTGTCTCAAATTTTGTAATAATATAGAAAATTGAGCTAGCTTAACATGGCCATTGGTTTCGTGTCATTTTGAGCAACGAATTAAAATTTATGGATGATTTAGTGCATACATGTCAAGTTGATCGGCCAGTTAAATTGATCATTCTAAACTGATCAATGATTCTCATTGAGTAAAAACTTATAAATGAAGCATACTGCAGAGTATCACACAGTTTGGGATAGATTGGATTACTTGTACGCTTTGTCATATCTATTTCTGTCTCAAATTTTGTCACAATATAGAAAATCGAGTTCGCTTAACGTGGGCATTGGATTTGTGTCAGTCGTATCTCTAAATCAAAAGTTACGTACAATTTAGTGTGGATATGTCAAGTTGATCGGCCAGTTAAAATGATCATTCTTAACTGATCATTGGTGCTCGTTGAGTAAAGGCTTATAAATGAAGCATAATGCATAACATCACGAAGTTCATGATAGATTGGATTACTTGGACGCTTTGTCATATCTGTTTTTGTCTCCAATTTTCTCTCAATACAGAAATTTGAACAAGCTTTACGTGGACATTGGATTCATTTCATTCTGAGCTCTAAATCAAAAGTTACGGATGACTTATTGTTGACATGTCAAGTTGGTCGGTACATTAAAATGATCATTCTTAACTGATAATTCGTGCTCATTGAGTGAAGTCTTATAAATGAAGCCTAATGTAGAGCATCACGCAGTTCAGGATCGATTGGATTACTTGGACTCCTTGTCGTATTTATTTTTTTCTCAAATATTTTCACAATATAGAAAATTGAGCTAGCTTAACATGGGCATTGGATTCGTGTCATTCTGAGATCTAAATCAAAAGTTACGCACGATTTAATGCAGGCATGTCAAGTTGATCGGCCAATTAAAATTATCATTCTTAACAAAGTAAAAGCTTATAAATTAAGCATAATGCATGTGATCACGCAGTTCGGGATATATTGGAATACTTGGATGCTTCTTCTTCTCTATTTCTGTCTATAATTTTGAAAAAATATAGAAAATTGAGCTAGTTTAACGTGCGCATTCGTGTCATTATGAGCTATAAATCAAAAGTTATGGATGATTTAGTGCAGACATGTCAAGTTGATTGACCAGTTAAAATGATCATTATAAACTGATCATTTGTGCTTATTGAGTAAAGGCTTAAAAATGAACCATAATGCAGAGCATCACGCAGTTCGGTATATATTGGATTAGTTGGACGCTTTGTCGTCACTATATTTGTCAATAATTTTGCCAAATTATAGAAAATTGAGCTACCTTAACGTGGGCATTGATTGGATTCGTGTTATTTTGAGCATTAATGTGACGGACGACTTAGTGTGGATATGTCAAGTTGATAGGCGCATTAAAATGATCATTCTTAAATGATAATTGGTGCTCATTGAGTGAAGGCATATAAATGAAGCGTAATGTAGAGCATCACGCAGTTCAGGATATATTGGATTGCTTGGACTCCTAGTCGTATTTATTTTTTTCTCAAATATTTTCACAATATAGAAAATTTAGCTAGCTTAACGTGGGCATTGGATTCGTGTCATTCGGAGATCTAAATCAAAAGTTACGCACGATTTAATGCGGACATCTCAAGTTGATCGACCAATTAAAATTATCATTCTTAACTGAGTAAAAGCTTATAAATGAATCATAATGCATGGGATCACTTAGTTCGGGATATATTGGATTATTTGGATGCTTCTTCGTCTCTATTTCTATCTATAATTTTGGCAAAATATAGAAAATTGAGCTAGTTTAACGTGTGCATTGGATTCGTGTCATTATGAGCTATAAATCAAAAATTATGAACGATTTAGTGCAGACATGTCAAGTTGATCGACCAGTTAAAATGATCATTATAAATTGATCATTGGTGCTTATTAAGTAACGGCTTACAAATGAAGCATAATGGAGAGCATCACGCAGTTCGGTATAGATTGGATTAATTGGACGCTTTGTCGTCTCTGTTTTTGTTAATAATTTTGCCAAAATATAGAAAATTGAGGTACCTTAACGTGGGTATTGATTGGATTTGTGTCATTCTGAGGTCTAAATCAAAAGTTACGGATGACTTTGTGCGGATATGTCAAGTTAATTAGCCAGTTAAAATGATCATTATTAACTGACCATATGTGCTCATTGAGTAAAAGCTTTTAAATGAAACATAATACATGGTATGACGCAATTTAGGATAGATTGGATTATTTGGACACTTGGTCGTCTTTATTTCTTTCTATAATTTTGTCAAAATATAGAAAATTGAGCTACTTTAATGTGGGCATTGGATTCATGTCATTCCGAGCTCTAAATCAAAAGTTATAGACGATTTACACTACATGAAAACATCATTTTCCCGAAGACAAAATTCGTCGGCAATCCGTTGGAAATAGCATTTCCCGTTGACTTTCTGGTAAAGGTTGTCCACCAAGACTATTTCGTTGGAAACCAATTTCCATCGAGAAATTGTCGGGCATTAACGACGGGTTTGCGAGAAAAGTAGCAGTCAGAAAATGCCGACATATATTCGATGGGTCCAGTCCATCGGCAATTACCGACGTATTTGCGATAGATTTAGTCAGTTGGGCCGCCGATGACATCCGATGACAGGTGCCGTCGGGAATGACAACCGATGGTATATCCCAATGGTTTTCAGCCGTCGGGATGGAACCGACGACATCGCGATGAAATAAGCTTTCCAACGGAAATGTGTCCATCAGTAATTCCCAACAGATTAGCGATAATGGTATCCGTCAGACCAATATCGATTTCTGATGACTTCTTCCGTCGGAAATAACCAAACAATTGAAATTTTTTTTTAATAATACATTAAATATTTTTCAAAAAATATTTATTTTTAAAATAATATTTTTAATTATTAAATTTAATAAATGGTTTTTAAATATTTAATAAAATATTGAAAAAATTAAATAAAACTAATATTTAAAATTATAAATATAATAATATTTAAAGTTTGATTGTTTTAAAATCTACAAATTACATCGGAGGATGAGAAAAATGAAGAAAAAATTCATTCCGATAATCTGGGAATTTGGTTTTCATAAAATTTATAAAACATTTTAGCTTGATTATCTCTATCTCCATAGCCGCCACTTTTTGTTTGAGTTGTGCATTCTCCTCATTTCCGACCGGAGATGTTGCACCACCGATATATGCAACTTTCCCGACTCCTCGATGACGACCATTGGGATATGGTACTTCATGTATTAACAAAATAATATTATTAAAAAATATTACAATATTAAATATAAAAATAAATAAAAGAAAAATCAATCTTACATCAAAAACCATACAGTTAATCTTAGAACGAGGTAATTCGGAGACCAAAGATGAAGAACCAACTTGAGACTGCTGAGGAAAAATATCACTTTATTTCTTTTTCACTTTTTTGATGATCTCAAAAACGAGACCATCTTGGATGCGATCAGTCTTTTTGTTCGTGTGGATGGCCTCGAGAAGTTGCAAGTAATCTGGAGGTGCTACAAATTCTTGTGCCTAAAAGTAAAAAATACTAAATTAATATTTAAAAAAATTTCAAATAATAATAAATAAAATTAATATAATAATAAATTTACCAATGTATCGGCTCGTCTCAGAAAACTAGTCGATCCAACATTGTGAATGTAAATGCTTTTGCCTAAATTAGTACTAAAGATGGCCTCAACACTGGAAGATTCTGAATAACGAATAAAGTCGTTCCAAACCGACTCATTCAACCCTCTTACTTTGTCTTTTCCATTTTTCCACTTTTGTTTCCACTCGTTCATGTGGCGGGAAAATGGTACGGTAACCTCTTTTTTAAAAGCGTCTTCCACCAATTTGTATTCATGGGATCCCATGTAAATTATTGCTGCGAAATTTACTTATATATTACTAAAAATATTTTAAACAATTACATATTTAAAAATAAATTAACGTACCGTAAATGTCTTGAATCAAATCTGACGTTCATTGTACGGAATATCTCAAAATTTTGTATACGGTTTGTTCAAAAGAGAATGAAGCATCTTTAATATAGATTTGATTATTCCGTTGTTTGAAATACTAAATCTACGAATTTTTATTAGAATAACGTTAAAATAATTATTTTAAATCTAATTATAGAAAATTTAATATACTATATCAAATTTTCTTAACGCCTCGGATCAAGAAAAGAAAGATGTTCACAAAGTTGCGGAACCAATTCTTCAATTGTCATTGGTCGAAAAGAATCATTTCCAAATTTTGCAACTTGAGTTGGTATAAAACTCGGAGTACACGACTCACCACGTCGGTACTCTTGATACGGCCTTAAAAATATTATTATTACATGAATACGACAACTACACTTGATGTTAATAATAATATTTAACACACATAAACTAATACAAAGTATAAATATAGACTATCTATCAGAATCGTTTAAATGATTTCATATAATAATAAATAAATGATTTTCTTTATCCATAACTAAAAAAATATAGAATTTTTTAATAAAAATGTTGTTTTGTAAGAAAATAGTTTCACACTAGCTTAGGATCTCCAGCATAATGTTAAACATATTTCATGAATATACACATAAAATATCATTCATAACTAACTTATAAAATAACTTATATGTTACATAAATAATTACCAATTCAAGTCATTATTTGACAAGTAAGACTATGGCTTTTTTAGCTAACTGCAACTTTCCATGATCAAATAGCATACGTAAAACGTCAAAATAGCTTTCCATGATCAAAGACTTGTTTGATCAAACAAGTAACATATACGTTTTACTTTTGCAAAAAAAAAAATTGCAAATTTTTTTAATTTTTATCGAATAAATTTTTTGGCTAACAATCAATCGATGAAAATAAAAAGAATCAGACATGAAACTCATTTAGACAGTTCATCGAACATATTAATTTCATCCAACAGTACAAGAAACAATGTTCTTAATCTTATAAGAATTAACAATCACAAACACCCATAAATCCCACATCTTGTGTGACTAGAAACTATGAGTCAAAAATCTATTGGAACATTCAATTGAACAAGCGTCAGGTTCAAAGGGTTTAGGTAAGAAAGAAAACGTGATTGAAATTCTTCTGGATATTTTTTTGACCTCTATAAAAAAATTGAGGGGAGAAGAAGAAAGAGAGATCTATATAACTCTCTCTCTAACCCAAATTAAGAACGGCTACAAATTTAAAACGCTAAAATCTCTGAGAATAATATCGAGAGAGAGAGAAAGAACATAGTGAAGGTTTTATAAACTTATATTTCTTTATTTATTCAGGTTTTGAAGTTTTTTTATAACAAATAATGTTCATAGTATTTTTCATCGTATTGTTCTCTTTTGATCCGTACGCGAAGCTAGTTAAAGGTCACCGCCTTTTTGGCGATAGTAACCAAAAGTTTGCTATATTCTATGAATTTAATTATAACTTTGAGAGCTCGCCATTTAACTAGGGAGATGACTAAGTCTCCTAAATTAGATTTCAGTTTATATTATAAATGTTTATAAAACTGTTTATTTTAAAAAAACTATCTAGTATATACCATTAGGAATGTGTACCATTTAGTCGTAGCCCATATATGTTTTATACTTTTAAATCTATTAAACTTTACATTTGAAATTTATGTTCATCACATATCCGTCGGAAATTGCAGAGAGAATTCCGATGGGTATTCAAATTCCATCGGCAATCCATCGGATAATCTTCTCCGACACGAGAGGGTATAGTATCAGTACCCTATGTCGTCGAGAATCCGACTGTAGTTTCCGATGGCATTGTGACGGGTTCCGACGGGTATTCAAATTTCATCACCAATCCATTGGATAATCTTCTCCGACACGATAGGGTATAGTATCAATACCCTATGTCGTCGGACTCCAACTGGAGTTTCTGATGGAATTGCGATGGATTTTGTAGTTCCCGTCAAAAATCCGTCGCACACATAAATAAAAAAATTTTAAAAAATATTATTTGACACTGAAAATTAAAGTATCATAAAAACTAAAACATTGCAATCACATATTTAATATAAATTTGATGAACATTCTGAAGTAGCTGAATTTTCGTCGTCAAACTCGCCAATCTCCTCTTCTGAATCTTGAAATATGTTGTAATCAGCGTCTATGGTGTCATCAACAACAATGTTAACTTCAAGAGAAGTCTCTATGGAACCTAAGTTACCAATCGTGCTTTGCTGCATAGGGCCTTGCTCGAAAACACCATATACCATTCCTCTAGGGTGTATTGATGTCACTATAGTCTAAGGATCTTGTTTGTTCTTCACACAAGGATATCGAATGTAACAAACCTGCTCCGCTTGTGATGCAAGTATAAAAGGATCATATTTTTTATGTCACTTACGAGAGTGGACGATGTAACACCGAATTTGTCTTGACGTTGACCAATGACAGGGTCATACCAGTCACAGTAGAACACAATACACCTCAAACCAATCATTCCTGGATAGTGAACTTCTAATATTTCACGAAGAACGCCGTTTTATACAACTTCACCAGATTGAGGTGATATTCCATAATTTGAAATTGTGTGTGATCTTCCTTCGCGATGAGTCTTAAAAGCATATCCACGAATGCAGTACATTGGATAAGATTTTGCCGTAAATGTAGGACCATTCACCAACTTAATTAACCATGTGGGAAACGTTATCCCCGTAGAAGGACCTATAGCAACTTGTAAAATAGTTGAATACACTCAACTATATATATATAGGAAATTATTATTTAAAATTACATAATTAATTAACACTGACGTAAAAGTGTAACCAACTTGCAAATTCGCTCTTTTTAAGTTCGACCAACTCATTCTCTATGTAATTTGAATAATAAAGACATATTTGATCCATGTATATCCTGTTAATTATAAACAAAATAATTAAAAATAAAGTTTAATAACATTTACAAAAAATTAACTGAATGTACCTTTCATATTCCAAAACATCATTGTAATTTCTCAAAATATACAGATGCAAGTGTTTGTGTTCCTTCTCTGATAGGCGTTGCGTCTTCCCTTTTCTACTTAAACGTCAAATTTGTGCAAATACTTCTGGCACATACACTGGACAACTTGGTTTTTCTCCTCCATCATCATGTCATGCAGGTCGTCTATTTTTTTGTTTGGACTTACGATGAAAAATAGTAGGTGGCAAAGTTAGATGTTTCCTCATTAACACTTTGTGCGACGATTGAACCTTCAACCCTGGAAAGATTTTTAACTTCTTTCTTTAGGTGGAACATATATCTCTCAAAAGGATACATCCATCAGTACTGAACAGGTCCTTCAAGCACTGCTTCTCCAGGCAGGTGAATAGGAAGATGTTCCATAATATCAAAAAATGCTGGTGAAAATATTTTCTCAAGGTTACAAATGAGAACCGGTATTTTTTCTTCCAAATTTCGTATATCATCTCCACTAAGTGATCTTGTACATAAATGTCGGAAAAAGCACCAATCCCTGCATCATAAAAAAAAGTTAATCCCGCCAGAAAATTATGATTATATATAAAATAATGTAAACGTACCAGCAATTGCTCCATGGACGGTTTTTACGCAAAAGATCGCTAAAGGCAAATCAAAATAGTCTTTGCATGACAACATGACAATCATGACTTTTTATCCCTGTAAATTTGCCTTCAATAGTATCGACACAATTACGAAGATTAGATTCGTATCCGAATGGAAATTTGACACTATGATTAATACACTAAAAACTCACCTTTTGCATGCGCATCCAACCGGAATGTGGGAGACAATGATTTTCCATTCGATATTACATGTAGTTCCTTTCGGGAACAAATATCTGGCAAATCCAATCTAGCTTTCAAATTATCTTTTATTTTTTCTTGTACATTTAGAATAGTATTCATTATGTTGTCGAAGAATTCTTTTCAATGTGCATAACATCTAGATTGTGGTGCAACAGATGGTCCTTCCAATATGGTAAATCCTAAAAAAATACTTTTCTTGTACCAATTATGGTATTCGCCACAACCATCAACAGAATAATGTCTCTTACCTCCACATGAAGCCGTTCTCTCAGCACCAAAATCTCTAACTTGAGTCATCATATGATTCCCTGGACCATCAATTTGTTTTCCTAAACAATGTATATGGATGATCTTGTGGTAGAAAGCGGTCTAGTTGGAACACATGGGCATGCTAACTTTCCATGCGTCGACCATCCTGATAACATACCATATGCTGGAAAATCACTTATGGTCCACATAAGTACTGTTCGCATCAAGAAGTTCTATTGGTTGGAAACATCAAATGCTTCGACAACATTTTCCCATAACAGTTTTAACTCATGAATTAGTGACTGCAAGAAAATATCAAGCGATCGCTTAGGATGCTCTGGACCAGAAACGAGAATTGATAGAAACAAAAACTCTCATTTCATGCACAACGAAGGAGGAAAATTATAAGGTGTCACGATAACTGGCCACAACGAGTATTGCCTCCCATGCTTCCCAAAAGGGTTGAATCCATCTATAGATAATCCGAGGTATACGTTCCTAGGCTCATATGCAAAACTAGGATAAAACTCTTTAAATGTTTCCATGCTTTTTGCATCCGAGGGATGCACATTTTCTCCATTCGAATTATGGTCTGCATGCCATCTCATACGCTTTGCTGTGTATTCAGATTGATATAACCTCTTTAACCTCTATGTTAATGGTGAATACCACATCCGTTTATGCGGAATAGATACTCTGCCACTTGTCTCTTGAAATCGAGGTTTGTGATAAAATCGGCAATTCATACGGTTTTCATCATTTCTCCAATAGATTCATGCACTTGTCACATACATCGATCATCTGATACGACAATCCAAGGCCAGCTACATGTTTTTGAATCTCGTAATATGAAGCAAAATCAGCTATTGCATTCAAAATTTTTTCAGCCAAGTTGAAATCCTTCTTTATCATCATCAACGTGCTTGCAGCAGATAAAGGTGATAATCCATCTCTACATCCTTTATACAAAGGCTGCTTGGATGCATCTAACATATTAAAAAAATTTTGTGCTTCCAAATTAGGTTCCTCTATTCTACACCTATCTTCAATGTACGATGCTCTTTGTTCACGAAACACATCATTCACCATCTGAACAGTACCTCCGTTTATATCAACTTCTGATGCCGGTTCCTCTACCCTAACATTAGTACTATCTAACGTTTTTGAAGTACTACCATAATATTTCATCGTTGCATCAGTTTCTCCGTGAATACCAAATTTTGTAACCCGGCATAAATCCAGTCCTATACAAATGATTATGTACTTCTCTAACAGAGATTAATCTATGATTTCAACATTTAATACACGGACAACACATTTTACCATATAACAATGTCATGCTATTTTTTGATGCAAATGTCATGAACTCTTCAACACCTTGTGCAAATTCATCCGTCAATTCCCCCATTGTTGAATCATACCAAGGTTTATCCATCCACGATCGAAAATAATCATAAGAACCAGAAGAAGACATTTTGTTAAGATTTTTTTGTTTACTGATCGGCCAATCTAACAATTGCCAAAAAAGAAGGATTTCGTCGGAAAGTCATCGGAACTACCAATGGATTTCCAACGACGTTTAGATTTATTTATCTAAAAAAATAATTAAGTGGAATAAGTCAACCCGATATATTCCCGACGGATAGTAAAAACCAAAATCCGTAGGGAAGTAGTCGGTAGAAAACCGATGATTTTGATTTCGTCAGCAATATCTGACGGTTTCGAGAGGATATCCAGACGCCGATGTTATTGCTCGGTAAGTCGATCGGCTAGTTAAAATGATTATTATTAACTGATCATTGGTGCTCATTCAGTAAAAGCATATAAATGAAGTATAATGCAAGGCATCACGCAGTTTGGGATAGATTGGATTACTTGGACACCTGGTCGTATCTATTTTTGTTTCAAATTTTATTACAATATATAATATTGAGCTAGCTTAATGTGGACATTAGATTCATGTCATTCTGAGGTCTAAATAAAAAGTTACGGACGATTTAGTGCGGACATGTCAACTTGATCGTCCAGTTAAATGATCATTCTTAACTGATCATTGGTGCCCATTCTTAACTGATCATTGGTGCTCATTCATTAAAAGCTTATAAATGAAGCATAATGCATGGCATCATGCAATTTGAAATAGATTGGATTACTTGGACACTTGGTCATATCTATTTTTGTCATAATACAAAAATTGAGCTATCTTAACGTGGGCATTGGATTCGTGTCATTATGAGCTATAAATCAAAAATAATGCACGATTCAGTGCAAACATGTCAAGTTGATTGACCAGTTAAAATGATTATTCTAAACTGATCATTTGTGCTCATTGAGTAAAGGCTTATAAATGAAACATAATGTAGAGCATCACACAGTTTGGGATATTTTGAATTACTTGGACGCTTTGTCGTATCTATTTTTGTCTCAAATTTTGTAACAATAAAGAAAATTAAAGTAGCTTAACGTGGGCATTGGATTCCTGTCATTCGGAGCTCTGAATCAAAAGTTACAGATGATTTAGTTCAGACATATCAAGTTTATCGTTCAGTTAAAATGATCAGTCTTAACTCATCATTGGTGCTCATTGATTGAAAGCTTATAAATGAAATATAATGCATGGCCTCACATAGTTCGAGATAGATTGGATTACTTGGATACATGGTCGTATCTATTTTGTCTGAAATTTTGTCACAATATAGAAAATTGAGCTAGCTTATCGTGGACATTGGATTCGTGTCATTATGAGCTATAAATCAAAAGTTATAGACGATTTAGTGTAGACATGTGAAGTTGATTGACCAGTTAAAATGATCATTCTAAACTCATCATTCGTGCTCATTGAGTAATGGCTTATAAATGAAGAATAACGTAGAGCAACACGCAGTTTGGGATAGACCTGGATTACATAGTTCGAGATAGATTGGATTACTTGGACGCTTTGTCATATCTATTTTCGTTTCAAATTTTGTCACAATATAGAAAAATGAGCTAGCTTAACTTGGAAATTGGATTCCTGTCATTATGAGCTATAAATAAAAAGTTATGGACGATTTAGTGAAGACATGTCCAATTGATCGGCCAGTTAAAATGATCATTATAAGCTGATAATTGGTGCTCATTGAGTAAAGACTTATCTATGAAGTATAATATAGAGCATCACCCAGTTTGGTATAGGTTGGATTACTTTGATGCTTTGTCATATATATTTTTGTCTCAAATTTTATCACAATATAGAAAATCGAGCTAGTTTAACGTGGGCGTTGGATACGTGTCACTCGGAGCTCTAAATCAATAGTTACGGACGACTAAGTGTGCACATGTCAAGTTGATCGGCCAGTTAAAATGATCATTCTTAACTAATCATTGGTGCTCATTGCGTAAAGGCTTATAGATGAAGCATAATGCATAACATCACACAGTTCAGGATAAAATGGATTACTTGGACGCTTTTTCATATCTATTTCTCTCTCAAATTTCCTCTCAATAAAGAAAATTGAACTAGCTTTACGTGGGCATTGGATTCGTGTCATTCGGATCTTTAAATCAAAAGTTACGAACGATTTAGTGTGGACATGTCAAGTTGATCGGCCCGATAAAATGATCATAATTAACGATTTAGTGTGGACATGTCAAGTTGATTGGCGCTCATTGAGTAAAGGCTTATAAATGAAGTATAATGCTAAGCATCACGCAGCTCAGGATAGATTGGATTACTTGGATGCTTGGTCGTCTCTATTTCTGTCTATAAATTTGTCAAAATATAGACATTGAGCTAGTTTAACGTGGGCATTGGATTCGTGTCATTCGAAGCTCTGAATCAAAATTTACTGACGATTTAGTGCGGACATATCAAGTTGATCGTCCATTTAAAATGATCATTCTTAAATGATCATTGGTATTCATTGATTGAAATCTTATAAATGAAATATAATGCATGGCATCACACAGTTCGAGATAGATTGGATTACTTGGACGCTTGGTCATATCTATTTTTGTCTGAAATTTTGTCACAATATAGAAAATTGAGCTAGCTTAACGTGGGCATTGGACTCGTGTCATTATGAGCTATAAATCAAAAGTTATGGAGTATTTAGTGCAGACATGTGAAGTTGATCAGCCAGTTAAAATGGTCATTCTAAACTGATCATTCGTGCTTATTGAGTGAAGGCTTACAAATGAAGCATAATGTAGAGCAACACGTAGTTTGGGATTGATTGGATTACTTGGATGCTTTTTCGTGTCTATTTTTGTCTCAAATGTTTTCACAATATAGAAAATTCAGCTAGCTTAACGTATGCATTAGATTTGTGTCATTATGAGCTATAAATCAAAAGTTATGAATGATTTAGTGCAGACATGTCAATTTGATCGGCCAGTTAAAATGATCATTCTAAACTGATCATTAGTGCTTATTGAGTAAATGGTTACAAATGAAGCATACTGTAGAGCATCACAAAGTTCAGTATAGACTGGATTACTTGGACGCTTTGTTGTATCTATTTTTGTTTCAAATTTTGTCACAATATAGAAAATTGAGCTAGCTTAACGTGGGAATTGGATTCGTGTCATTATGAGCTATAAATAAAAAGTTATGGACGATTTAGTGTTCACCTGTCAAGTTGATCGGTTAGTTAAAATGATCCTTCTAAATTGATCATTGGTTTGTCATTGAGCAAAGACTTATAAATGAAGCATAATGTAGAGCATTACCTAGTTCGGGATAGATTGGATTACTTTGAAGCATTGTCATATCTATTTCTATCCCAAATTTTGTCACAATATAAACAATCGAGCTACCTTTACGTGGGCATGGGATTCGTGTCACTCGGAGCTCTAAATCAAAAGTTATGGACGATTTAGTGTGGACATGTAAAGTTGATGGGCCAGTTAAAATGATCATTCTGAACTGATCATTCGTGCTCATTGAGTAAAGGCTTATAAATAACGCATAATGCATGACATCACACAGTTCGGGATAGATTGGATTACTTGGATGCTTTGTCGTATCTTTTTCTGTTTCAAATTTTGGCACAATATACAAAATTGAGCTACCTTAATGTGGGCACCGGATTCGTGTCATTCTGAGCTCTAAGTCAAGAGTTACAGACGATTTTGTGTTGATATGTCAAGTTGATCGGCCAGTTAAAATGATCATTCTAAACTAGTCATTGGTGCCCCTTGAGTAAGGACTTATAAATGTTGCAAAATGCCAAGCCTCATGCAATTGTGGATAGATTGGATTACTTGAATGCTTTTTCATATCTATTTCTGTCTCAAATTTTGTCTCAATATGGAAAATTGAGCTAGCTTAACGTGGGCATTGGATTCGTGTCATTATGAGCAATAAATCAAAAGTTACGGACAATTTGGAGCGCACAAGTCAACTTGATCGGCCAGTTAAAATGATCATTATTAACTGATCATTGGTGCTTATTGAGTAAACGCTTACAAATGAAGCATAATGAAGAGCATCAAGCAGTTCGGGATAGATTGGATTACTTGGACGCTTTGTCATATCTCTTTTTCTCAAATTTTATCACAAATAGAAAATTGAGCTAGCTTAACGTGGGCATTGGATTCGTGTCATTCAGAGCTCTAAATCAGAAATTACGGATGCTTTAGTGCGGACATGTCAAGTTGATCGTCCAGTTAAAAGGATCATTATGAACTTGTCATTGGTGCTCATTAATTAAAAGCTTATAAATGAAGCAAAATGCATGACATCACGCAGTTTGGGATGTATAGGATTACTTAGACGCTTCGTCATCTCTATTTTTATCTATAATTCTGTCAAAATATATAAAATTGAGCTACCTTAAAGTGGGCATTGGATTCATGTCATTCTGAGCTCTAAATCAAAGTGACGGACTATTTAGTGCCGACATGTCAAGTTGATCGGCCTATTAAAATGATCATTCTAAACTGACTATTCGTGCACATTGAGTAAAGGCTTATAAATGACACATAATGTAGTGCATCACACAGTTCGGGATAGATTGAATTATTTTGACGCTTTTTCGTATCTATTTTTGTCTCAAATTTTGTCACAATATATAAAATTGAGATAGCTTAACGTGGGCATTGGATTCGTGTCATTTTGAGTTCTAAATCAAAAGTTATGTACGATTTAGTGCGGACATATCAAGTTGATCGTCCAGTTAAAATGATCATTCTTAACTACTCATTGGTGCTCATTGATTAAAAGCTTATAAATGAAGTATATACATGGCATCACGCGGTTCGGGATATATTGGATTACTTGGACGCTAGACGTCATCTCTATTTCTGTCTATAATTTTGTCAAAATATGGAAAATTGAGCTACCTTAACGTGGGCATTGGATTCATGTCATTCTGAGCTCTAAAGCAATAGTTACGGACGATTGAGTGCGAGCATGTTAAGTTGATCGGCTAGTTAAAAAGATCATTTTTAACTGATCATTGAGTAAAAGCTTATAAATGAAGCATAATGAATGGCATCATGCAGTTTGGGATAGATTGGGTTGCTTGAACACTTGGTCATCTCTATTTCTGTCTAAAATTTTCTCAAAATATAGAAAATTGAGCTATCTTAATGTGGGCATTGGATTCGTGTCATTCTGAGCTCTAAATCAAAAGTAATGGACGATTTAGTGTAGACATGTCAAGTTGATCGGTCAGTTAAATTGATCATTCTAAACTAATCATTCGTGCTCATTGAGTAATCGCTTATAAATGAAGCATAATGTACAGCATAACACAGTTCGGGATAGATTGAATTACTTTGATGCTTTGTTGTTTCTATTTTTGTCTTAAATTTTATCACAAAATAGAAAATTGAGCTAGCTTAACGTGGACACTCGATTCGTGTTATTCGGAGCTCTAAATCCAAAGTTACAGACGATTTAGTGCGGACTCGTCAAGTTGATCGGCCTGTTAAAATGATCATTTTAACTGATCATTGGTTCTCATTGATTAAAAGCTTGTAAAAGAAGCATAATGCATGGCATTACGCAGTTTGGGATAGATTGGATTACTTGGACGCTTGGTCTTTGCTATTTCTGTCTATAATTTTGTCAAAATATAGAAAATTGAGCTACCTTGACGTGGGCATTGGGTTCGTGTCATTCTTAGCTCTAAATCAAAGTGACGGATGATTCAGTGCAGACAAGTCAAGGTTATCGGCCAGTCAAAATGATCATTCTAAACTGATCATTCGTGCTCATTGAGTAAAGGCTTATACATGAAGCATAATGCATGACATCACATAGTTCAGGATAGATTGGATTATTTGGATGCTTTGTCGTATCTATTTACGTCTCAAATTTTGGCACACTATACAAAATTGAGATAGCTTAACGTGGGCACCGGATTCATGTAATTCTGAGCTCTAAGTCAAGAGTTACAGACGTTTTAGTGTGGACATGTCAAGTTGATCGGCCAGTTAAAATGATCAATCTAAACTGATCATTGGTGCCCATTGAGTAAAGGTTTATAAATGTTGCAAAATGCAGAGCATCACGAAATTTTGGATTGATTGGATTAGTTGCATGCTTTGTCATATCTATTTTTGTCTAAAATTTTATCACAATTTAGAAAATTGAGCTAGTTAAACGTGGATATTGGATTGTGTCATTCTGAGCTCTAATCAAAAGTTACGGACGATTTGGTGCGCACAAGTCAACTTGATCGGCCAAATAAAATGATCATTATTAACTGATCATTGGTGCTTATTGATTAAAAGTTTATCAATGAATCATAATGCAAGGGATCATGCAATTCAGGATAGATTGGATTACTTGGACGCTTCTTTGTCTCTATTTCTATCTATAATTTTGCCAAAATATAGAAAATTTAGCTAGTTTAACGTGGGCATTGGATTCTTGTCATTATGAGCTATAAATCAAAAGTTATGTATGATTTAGTGCAGAAATGACATGTTGATCGGCAAGTTGAGATGATCATTATAAACTGATCATTGGTGCTTATTGAGTAAAGGCTTACAAATGAACCATAATGCAGAGCATCACGCAGTTCGGTATAGATTGGATTACTTGGATGCTTGCTTGTCTCTATTTCTATCTATAATTTTGTCATCACGCAGTTCGGTATAGATTGGATTACTTGGATGCTTGCTTGTCTCTATTTCTATCTATAATTTTGTCCCAATTTAGAATATTGAGCTACCTTAATGGGGGCATTAAATTGAGTAAAAGCTTATATTGCATGACATCACACAGTTCGGGATAGATTTGATTACTTGAACGCTTTGTCGTATCTATTTCTGTCTCAAATTTTGGCTCAATATACAAAATTGAGCTAGCTTAATGTGGGCACCAGATTCGTGTCATTCTGAGCTCTAAGTCAACAGTTTCAGACAATTTAGTGTGCACATGTCAAGTTGATCGGCCAGTTAAAATGATCAATCTAAACTGATCATTGGTGCCCATTGAGTAAAGGCTTATAAATGTTGCAAAATGCCGAGCATCACGCAATTTTGGATAGATTGCATTATTTTGAATTGTCTACCTATATCAATCTCAAATACCTCGGACCAACACTGTCCGAAGCCTAACCAAGTCCCAAATACCTCGGACAATCTGTCCGAATTTTGACTAAGTCATGAAATTTGACCACTGACATCCTTCCATCTTGATCTCGACCAGGCTCCGAGAACTCCGACTAAATTTTGTCACAATTTAGGAAATTGAGCTAGCTAAATGTGGGCATTTGATTCATGCAATTTTGAGCTCTAATCAAAAGTTACAAACGATTTGGTGGAGACAAGTCAAGTTAATCAGATAGTTAATATGATCATTATTAACTGATCATTGGTACTCATTGAGTAAAAACTAATAAATGAAGCATAATCTATGACATCATGCAATTCAGGATAGATTGGATTACATGGATGCCTCGTCGTATGTATTTTTGTCTCTAATTTTGTCACATTATAGAAAATTGAGCTAGCTTAACGTGGGCATTGGATTCATGTCATTATGAGCTATAAATCAAAAGTTATGGACGCTTTAGTGCAGACATGTAAAGTTGATAAGCCAGTTAAAATGATCATTCTAAGCTGATCATTGGTGTTTATTGAGTAAAGGCTTAGAAATGAAGCATAATGTCGAGGATCACACAGTTAGAGATAGATTGGATAACTTAGATGCTTTGTCATATCATATTTTGTCTAAAATTTTGGCACAATATAGAAAACAAAGATAGGTTAACGTGGGACTGGATTCATGTCATTCAGAGCTCTAAATCAAAAGTTACAGACGATTTAGTGCGGACATGTCACGTTGATTTTCCGATTAAAATGATAATTTTTAACTGATCATGGGTACTCATTGACTAAAAGCTTATAAATGAAGCATAATGCATGGCATCACGTAGTTCGGGATAGATTGGATTACTTGGATGCTTTGTCGTCTCTATTTCTTTCTATAATTTTGTCACAATATAGAAATTTGAGCTATCTTATTTTGAGCACTAGATTCGTGTCATTCTGATCTATAAATCAAAAGTTATGGACGATTTGGTGCGGACAAGTCAAGTTTATTGGCCAGTTAAAATGATCATTCTTAACTTATCATTCGTGCTCATTGAGTAAAACCTTATATACGATGCATAATGCATGGCATCACACAATTCGGGATAGATTGGATTACATGGATGATTGCTCGTATCAATTTTTGTCGCAAATTTTGTCACATTATAGAGAATTGAGCTAGCTTAACGTGGGCATTGGATTCGTGTCTTTATGAGCTATAAATCAAAATTTATGGACAATTTAGTGCAGACATATCAAGTTGATTGGCCAATTAAAATGATCATTCGAATCTGATTATTGGTGCTTGTTGAGTAAGGGCTTACCAATGAAGCATAATGCATAGCATCAAGGAGTTCGGGATAGATTAGATTACTCGGATGCTTTCTCGTATCTATTTTTTTCTCAAATGTGTCACAATATAGAAAATTGAGCTAGCTTAATGTGGGCAGTGGATTCGTGTCATTTAAAGCAACAAATCAAAAGTTATTGACGATTAGTGCGGACATGTCAAGTTGATCGTCCAGTTAAAATGATCATTCTTAACTGATCATTGGTGCTCATTGATTTAAAGCCTACGAATGAAGCACAATGCATGGCATCACGAAGTTCGGGATAGATTAGATTACTAGGACATTTGATCTTATCTACTTTTGTCTCAAATTTTGTCATATTATAGAAAATTGACATAGATTAATGTTAGTATTGGATTCATGTCATTATGAGCTATGAATCAAAAGTTATGGGCAATTTAGTGGAGACATGTCAAGTTGATCGGCTAGTTAAAATGATCATTCTAAATTGATCATTCATGCTCATTGAGTAAAGGCTTATAAATGAAGCATAATGTAGAGCACCACGCAGTTCGGGATAGATTGGATTACTTGCCCGCTTTGTCATATTTATTTTGTCTCAAATTTTTTCTCAATATAGAAAATTGAGCTTGCTTAACGTGGGCATTGGATTCGTGTCATTCAGATCTGTAAATCAAAAGTTACAGAAGATTTATTGCGAACATGTCAAGTTGATCCTCTAGTTAAAATGATCATTCTTAACTTATCATTGGTGCTCATTGATTAAAAGCTTATAAATGAAGCATAATGCATCACATCACGCAGTTCGGGATAGATTGGATTACTTGGACATTTGGGCGCATATATTTTTGTCTCAAAGTTTGTGACAATATAGAAAATTGAGCTAGATTAATGTGAGGCATTAAATTCGTGTCATTATGAGCTATAAATCAGAAGTTATGGAGCATTAAGTGCAGACATGTCAAATTGATCGGCTTGTTAAAATGATCATTCTAAACTAATCATTCGTGCTCATTGAGTAAAGGCTTATAAATGAAGCATAATACAGAGCATCACACAGTTTGGGATAGATTGGATTCTTTGGACCTTTGTCGTATCTATTTTTGTCCCAAAGTTTGTGACAATATAGAAAATTGAGCTAGATTAATGTGTGCATTGGATCCCTGTCATTATGACCTATAAATCAAAAGTATTTGACGATTTAGTGCAAACATGTCAATTTGATCGGCTAGTTAAAATGATCATTCTTAACTGATCATTGGTGCTCATTGAGTAAAAGCTTATAAACGAAACATAATGCATGGCATCATGAAATTCGGGATAGATTGGGTTACATGGATGATTGGTCGTATCTAATTTTTGTCTCAAATTTTGTCATAGTATAGAAAATTGAGATAGCTTAAAGTGGGCATTGGAGTCGTGTCATTATGAGCTATAAATCAAAAGTTATGGATGATTTAGTGTAGACATGTCAAGTTGATCAGCCCGTTCAAATGATCATTCTAAACTGATCATTGGTGGTTATTGACTAAAGGCTTACAAATGAAGCATAATGTAGAGGATCATGCAGTTTGGGATAGATTAGATTACTTAGACGCTTTGTCGTATCTTAGCTATTTGAAAATTTGGGAAATGTTATTGTTTTCATAGTAATTGAAATTTGTATAACTTATAATCAATTAATCAATCTTATATAATTATATGTATTCATCAAAATCTCAAAATTTAGGGTTTAGGGTATTATTTGTGACTGATTTGCCACCACTTTGCCACTGTATTGGCAATGTGGTGGCATTTCAGTAACAAAAATTAAACGTGTTTGGAAATCAGTCGCAAATTTGTCACTGATTTGCGACCCCATTCTAAAAATTTGTTGTGAAGTCCCAAATCATTCGCAAATTTGCGACCACATATTGTAAATTCACATTTCCCCTAAGTATTTTCCACATTTAAAACTTGTATTTCTATGCTAATGAGACTACTAACCGTTATAAGTGATAACATATATTGAAAACCATATTTCTAATGATTTCATATTAAGAAAACATTTGAAATGTATATAAGAAGTATAAGGTTAAGTGTTTTAGGTAAGTTATTTGAAAATTTGGGAAATGTTATTGTTTTCATCGTAATTGAAATTTGTATAACTTATAATCAATTAATCAATCTTATATAATTATATGTATTCATCAAAATCTCAAAATTTAGGGTTTAGGGTATTATTTGTGACTGATTTGCCACCACTTTGCCACTGTATTGGCAATGTGGTGGCATTTCAGTAACAAAAATTAAAAGTGGTCGGAAATCAGTCGCAAATTTGCCACCGATTTGCGACCACATTCTAAAAATTTGATGTCAAGTCGCAAATCAGTCGCAAATTTGCAATTAATTTGTGACCACATATTGTAAATTCACATTTCCCCTAAGTATTTTCCACATTTAAAACTTGTATTTCTATACTAATGAGACTACTAACCATTATAAGTGATAACATATATTGAAAACCATATTTCTAATGATTTCATATTTAGAAAACATTTGAAATGTATATAAGAAGTATAAGGTTAAGTAGATTTGTTAAATGTTTTAGGTAAGTTATTTGAAAATTTGGGAAATGTTATTTTTTTTCATGGTAATTGAAATTTGTATAACTTATAATCAATTAATCAATCTTATATAATTATATGTATTCATCAAAATCTCAAAATTTAGGGTTTAGGGTAATATTTGTGACTGATTTGCCACCACTTTGCCACTACATTGGAAATGTGGTGGCATTTTCTAAAAATTTGACGTGAAAACGCAAATCAGTCGCAAATTTGCGACTGATTTGTGACCACATATAGTAAATTCACATTTCCCCTAAGTATTTTCCACATTTAAAACTTGTATTTCTATAGTAATGAGACTACTAACCATTATAAGTGATAACATATATTGAAAACCATATTTCTAATGATTTCATATTTAGAAAACATATGAAATGTATATAAGAAGTATAAGGTTAAGTAAATTACTTAAGTGTTTTAGGTAAGTTATTTGAAAATTTGGGAAATGTTATTGTTTTCATAGTAATTGATATTTGTATAACTTATAATCAATTAATCAATCTTATATAATTATATGTATTCATCAAAGTCTCAAAATTTAGGGTTTAGGGTATTATTTGTGACTCATTTGCCACCACTTTGCCATTGTATTGGAAATGTGGTGGCATTTCAGTAACAAAAATTAAACATGGTCGGAAATTGGTTGCAAATTTGCCACTGATTTGCGACCACATTCTAAAAATTTGATGTGAAGTCGCAAATCAGTCGCAAATTTGCGACTAATTTGCGACCACATATTGTAAATTCACATTTCCCCTAAGTATTTTCCACATTTAAAACTTGTAGTTCTATACTAATGAGACTACTAACCATTATAAGTGATAACATATATTGAAAACCATATTTCTAATGATTTCATATTTAGAAAACATTTAAAATGTATATAAGAAGTATAAGGTTAAGTAAATTTGTTAAGTGTTTTAGGTAAGTTATTTGAAAATTTGGGAAATGTTATTGCTTTCATAGTAATTGAAATTTGTATAACTTATAATCAATTAATCAATCTTATATAATTATATGTATTCATCAAAATCTCAAAATTTAGGGTTTAGGGTATTATTTGTGACTGATTTGCCACGGTATTGGCAATGTGGTGGCATTTCAGTAACAAAAATTAAACGTGTTTGGAAATCAGTCGCAAATTTGCCACTGATTTGCGACCTCATTCTAAAAATTTGTTGTGAAGTCACAAATCTGTCACAAATTTGCGACTAATTTGCGACCACATATTGTAAATTCACATTTCCCCTAAGTATTTTCCACATTTAAAACTTGTATTTCTATGCTAATGAGACTACTAACTGTTATAAGTGATAACATGTATTGAAAACCATATTTCTAATGATTTCATATTTAGAAAACATTTGAAATGTATATAAGAAGTATAAGGTTAAGTAAATTTGTTAAGTGTTTTAGATAAGTTATTTGAAAATTTGAGAAATGTTATTGTTTTCATAGTAATTGAAATTTGTATAACTTATAATCAATTAATCAACCTTATATAATTATATATATTCATCAAAATCTCAAAATTTAGGGTTTAGGGTATTATTTGTGACTGATTTGCCACCACTGTGCCACTGTATTGACAATGTGGTGGCATTTCAGTAACAAAAATTAAACAAGGTCTCAAATAAGTCGCAAATTTGCCACTGATTTGCGACCACATTCTAAAAATTTGATGTGAAGTCGCAAATCAGTCAAAAATTTCCAACTAATTTGCGACCACATATTTTAAATTCACATTTCCCCTAAGTATTTTCCACATTTAAAACTTGTATTTCTATTCCAATGAGACTACTAACCATTATAAGTGATAACATATATTGAAAACCATATTTCTAATGATTTCATATTTAAAAAACATTTGAAATGTATATAAGAAGTATAAGGTTAAGTAAATTTGTTAAGTGTTTTAGGTAAGTTATTTGAAAATTTGGGAAATGTTATTGTTTTCATAGTAATTGAAATTTGTATAACTTATAATCAATTAATCAATCTTATATAATTATATGTATTCATCAAAATCTCAAAATTTAGGGTTTAGGGTATTATTTGTGACTGATTTGCCACCACTTCGCCACTGTATTGGCAATGTGGTGGCATTTCAGTAACAAAAATTAAACGTGTTTGGAAATCAGTCGCAAATTTGCCACTGATTTGCGACCACATTCTAAAAATTTGTTGTGAAGTCGCAAATCAGTCGCAAATTTGCGACTAATTTGCGACCACATATTGTAAATTCACATTTCCCCTAAGTATTTTCCACATTTAAAACTTGTATTTCTATACTAATGAGACTACTAACCATTATAAGTGATAACATATATTGAAAACCATATTTCTAATGATTTGATATTTAGAAAACATTTGAAATGTATATAAGAAGTATAAGGTTAAGTAAATTTGTTAAGTGTTTTAGGTAAGTTATTTGAAAATTTGGGAAATGTTATTGTTTTCATAGTAATTGAAATTTGTATAACTTATAATCAATTAATCAATCTTATATAATTATATGTATTCATCAAAATCTCAAAATTTAGGGTTTAGGGTATTATTTGTGACTGATTTGCCACCACTTTGCCACTGTATTGGCAATGTGGTGGCATTTCAGTAACAAAAATTAAACGTGGTCGGAACTCAGTCGCAAATTTGCCACTGATTTGCGACCACATTCTAAAAATTTGATGTGAAGTCGCAAATCAGTCACAAATTTGCGACTAATTTGCGACCACATATTGTAAATTCACATTTCCCCTAAGTATTTTCCACATTTAAAACTTGTATTTCTATACTACTGAGACTACTAAACATTATAAGTGATAACATATATTGAAAATCATATTTCTAATGATTTCATATTTTGAAAACATTTGAAATGTATATAAAAAGTATAAGGTTAAGTAAATTTGTTAAGTGTTTTAGGTAAGTTATTTGAACATTTTGGAAATGTTATTGTTTTCATAGTAATTGAAATTTGTATAACTTATAATCAATTAATCAATCTTATATAATTATATGTATTCATCAAAATCTCAAAATTTAGGGTTTAGGGTATTATTTGTGACTGATTTGCCACCACTTTGCCATTGTATTGGCAATGTGGTGGCATTTCAGTAACAAAAATTAAACGTGGTCGGAAATCAGTCGCAAATTTGCCACTGATTTGCGACCACATTCTAAAAATCTGATGTGAAGTCGCAAATCAGTCGCAAATTTGCGACTAATTTGCAACCACATATTGTAAATTCACATTTCCCCTAAGTATTTTCCACATTTAAAACTTGTATTTCTACACGAATGAGACTACTAACATTTATAAGTGATAACATATATTGAAAACAATATTTCTAATGATTTCATATTTAGAAAACATTTGAAATATATATAAAAGTATGAGGTTAAGTAAATTTGCTAAGTCTTTTAGGTAAGTTATTTGAAAATTTGGGAAATGTTATTGTTTTCATAGTAATTGAAATTTGTATAACTTATAATCAATTAATCAATCTTATATAATTATATGTATTCATCAAAATCTCAAATTTAGGGTTTAGGGTATTATTTGTGACTGATTTGCCACCACTTTGCCACTGTATTGGCAATGTGGTGGCATTTCAGTAACAAAAATTAAACGTGGTCGCAAATAAGTCGCAAATTTGCCAATGATTTGCGACCACATTCTAAAAATTTGATATGAAGTCGCAAATCAGTAATTTACATATAAATTCACATTTCACATTTAAAACTTGTATTTCTATACTAATGAGACTACTAACCATTATAAGTGATAACATATATTGAAAACCATATTTCTAATGATTTCATATTTAGAAAACATTTGAAATGTATATAAGAAGTATAAGGTTAAGTAAATTTGTTAAGTGTTTTAGGTAAGTTATTTGAAAATTTGGGAAATGTTATTGTTTTCATAGTAATTGAAATTTGTATAACTTATAATCAATTAATCAATCTTATATAATTATATGTATTCATCAAAATCTCAAATTTTAGGGTTTAGGGTATTATTTGTGATGATTTGCCACCACTTTGCCACCTGTATTGGCAATGTGGTGGCATTTCAATAACAAAATTAACGTAATTATGAAATCAGTCGCAAATTTGCCACTGATTTGCGACCACATTCTAAAATTGATGTGAAATCGCAAATCAGTCATATTTCACTAATTTACACCACATATTATGTAAATTCACATTTCCCTAAGTATTTTCCACATTTAAAACTTGTATTTCTATACTAATGAGACTACTAACCATTATAAGTGATAACATATATTGAAAACCATATTTCTAATGATTTCATATTTAGAAAACATTTGAAATGTATATAAGAAGTATAAGGTTAAGTAAATTTGTTAAGTGTTTTAGGTAAGTTATTTGAAAATTTGGGAAATGTTATTGTTTTCATAGTAATTGAAATTTGTATAACTTATAATCAATTAATCAATCTTATATAATTATATGTATTCATCAAAATCTCAAAATTTAGGGTTTAGGGTATTATTTGTGACTGATTTGCCACCACTTTGCCATTGTATTGGCAATGTGGTGGCATTTCAATAAAAATTAAGTGATAAATCGATGTAAATTTTACACTGATTTGCGACCATTCTAAAATTTGATGTGAAGTCTAATCAAAATTTGCGTAAATTCACATTTCCCCTAAGTATTTTCCACATTTAAAACTTGTAGTTCTATACTAATGAGACTACTAACCATTATAAGTGATAACATATATTGAAAACCATATTTCTAATGATTTCATATTTAGAAAACATTTAAAATGTATATAAGAAGTATAAGGTTAAGTAAATTTGTTAAGTGTTTTAGGTAAGTTATTTGAAAATTTGGGAAATGTTATTGCTTTCATAGTAATTGAAATTTGTATAACTTATAATCAATTAATCAATCTTATATAATTATATGTATTCATCAAAATCTCAAAATTTAGGGTTTAGGGTATTATTTGTGACTGATTTGCCACTGTATTGGCAATGTGGTGGCATTTCAGTAACAAAAATTAAACGTGTTTGGAAATCAGTCGCAAATTTGCCACTGATTTGCGACCTCATTCTAAAAATTTGTTGTGAAGTCACAAATCTGTCACAAATTTGCGACTAATTTGCGACCACATATTGTAAATTCACATTTCCCCTAAGTATTTTCCACATTTAAAACTTGTATTTCTATGCTAATGAGACTACTAACTGTTATAAGTGATAACATGTATTGAAAACCATATTTCTAATGATTTCATATTTAGAAAACATTTGAAATGTATATAAGAAGTATAAGGTTAAGTAAATTTGTTAAGTGTTTTAGATAAGTTATTTGAAAATTTGAGAAATGTTATTGTTTTCATAGTAATTGAAATTTGTATAACTTATAATCAATTAATCAACCTTATATAATTATATATATTCATCAAAATCTCAAAATTTAGGGTTTAGGGTATTATTTGTGACTGATTTGCCACCACTGTGCCACTGTATTGACAATGTGGTGGCATTTCAGTAACAAAAATTAAACAAGGTCTCAAATAAGTCGCAAATTTGCCACTGATTTGCGACCACATTCTAAAAATTTGATGTGAAGTCGCAAATCAGTCAAAAATTTCCAACTAATTTGCGACCACATATTTTAAATTCACATTTCCCCTAAGTATTTTCCACATTTAAAACTTGTATTTCTATTCCAATGAGACTACTAACCATTATAAGTGATAACATATATTGAAAACCATATTTCTAATGATTTCATATTTAAAAAACATTTGAAATGTATATAAGAAGTATAAGGTTAAGTAAATTTGTTAAGTGTTTTAGGTAAGTTATTTGAAAATTTGGGAAATGTTATTGTTTTCATAGTAATTGAAATTTGTATAACTTATAATCAATTAATCAATCTTATATAATTATATGTATTCATCAAAATCTCAAAATTTAGGGTTTAGGGTATTATTTGTGACTGATTTGCCACCACTTCGCCACTGTATTGGCAATGTGGTGGCATTTCAGTAACAAAAATTAAACGTGTTTGGAAATCAGTCGCAAATTTGCCACTGATTTGCGACCACATTCTAAAAATTTGTTGTGAAGTCGCAAATCAGTCGCAAATTTGCGACTAATTTGCGACCACATATTGTAAATTCACATTTCCCCTAAGTATTTTCCACATTTAAAACTTGTATTTCTATACTAATGAGACTACTAACCATTATAAGTGATAACATATATTGAAAACCATATTTCTAATGATTTGATATTTAGAAAACATTTGAAATGTATATAAGAAGTATAAGGTTAAGTAAATTTGTTAAGTGTTTTAGGTAAGTTATTTGAAAATTTGGGAAATGTTATTGTTTTCATAGTAATTGAAATTTGTATAACTTATAATCAATTAATCAATCTTATATAATTATATGTATTCATCAAAATCTCAAAATTTAGGGTTTAGGGTATTATTTGTGACTGATTTGCCACCACTTTGCCACTGTATTGGCAATGTGGTGGCATTTCAGTAACAAAAATTAAACGTGGTCGGAACTCAGTCGCAAATTTGCCACTGATTTGCGACCACATTCTAAAAATTTGATGTGAAGTCGCAAATCAGTCACAAATTTGCGACTAATTTGCGACCACATATTGTAAATTCACATTTCCCCTAAGTATTTTCCACATTTAAAACTTGTATTTCTATACTACTGAGACTACTAAACATTATAAGTGATAACATATATTGAAAATCATATTTCTAATGATTTCATATTTTGAAAACATTTGAAATGTATATAAAAAGTATAAGGTTAAGTAAATTTGTTAAGTGTTTTAGGTAAGTTATTTGAACATTTTGGAAATGTTATTGTTTTCATAGTAATTGAAATTTGTATAACTTATAATCAATTAATCAATCTTATATAATTATATGTATTCATCAAAATCTCAAAATTTAGGGTTTAGGGTATTGTTTGTGACTGATTTGCCACCACTTTGCCATTGTATTGGCAATGTGGTGGCATTTCAGTAACAAAAATTAAACGTGGTCGGAAATCAGTCGCAAATTTGCCACTGATTTGCGACCACATTCTAAAAATCTGATGTGAAGTCGCAAATCAGTCGCAAATTTGCGACTAATTTGCAACCACATATTGTAAATTCACATTTCCCCTAAGTATTTTCCACATTTAAAACTTGTATTTCTACACGAATGAGACTACTAACATTTATAAGTGATAACATATATTGAAAACAATATTTCTAATGATTTCATATTTAGAAAACATTTGAAATATATATAAAAGTATGAGGTTAAGTAAATTTGCTAAGTCTTTTAGGTAAGTTATTTGAAAATTTGGGAAATGTTATTGTTTTCATAGTAATTGAAATTTGTATAACTTATAATCAATTAATCAATCTTATATAATTATATGTATTCATCAAAATCTCAAATTTAGGGTTTAGGGTATTATTTGTGACTGATTTGCCACCACTTTGCCACTGTATTGGCAATGTGGTGGCATTTCAGTAACAAAAATTAAACGTGGTCGCAAATAAGTCGCAAATTTGCCAATGATTTGCGACCACATTCTAAAAATTTGATATGAAGAAATTTGCGCATATAGTAAATTCACATTTCCCCTAAGTATTTTCCACATTTAAAACTTGTATTTCTATAGTAATGAGACTACTAACCATTATAAGTGATAACATATATTGAAAACCATATTTCTAATGATTTCATATTTAGAAAACATTTGAAATGTATATAAGAAGTATAAGGTTAAGTAAATTACTTAAGTGTTTTAGGTAAGTTATTTGAAAATTTGGGAAATGTTATTGTTTTCATAGTAATTGATATTTGTATAACTTATAATCAATTAATCAATCTTATATAATTATATGTATTCATCAAAGTCTCAAAATTTAGGGTTTAGGGTATTATTTGTGACTCATTTGCCACCACTTTGCCATTGTATTGGAAATGTGGTGGCATTTCAGTAACAAAAATTAAACATGGTCGGAAATTGGTTGCAAATTTGCCACTGATTTGCGACCACATTCTAAAAATTTGATGTGAAGTCGCAAATCAGTCGCAAATTTGCGACTAATTTGCGACCACATATTGTAAATTCACATTTCCCCTAAATATTTTCCACATTTAAAACTTGTATTTCTATACTAATGAGACTACTAACCATTATAGGTGATAACATATATTGAAAACCATATTTCTAATGATTTCATATTTAGAAAACATTTGAAATGTATATAAGAAGTATAAGGTTAAGTAAATTTGTTAAGTGTTTTAGGTAAGTTATTTGAAAATTTGGGAAATATTATTGTTTTCATCGTAATTGAAATTTGTATAACTTATAATCAATTAATCAATCTTATAGAATTATATATATTCATCAAAATCTCAAAATTTAGGGTTTAGGGTATTATTTGTGACTGATTTGCCACCACTTTGCCACTGTATTGGCAATGTGGTGGCATTTCAGTAACAAAAATTAAACGTGTTTGGAAATCAGTCGCAAATTTGCCACTGATTTGCGACCCCATTCTAAAAATTTGTTGTGAAGTCGCAAATCAGTCGCAAATTTGCGACCACATATTGTAAATTCACATTTCCCCTAAGTATTTTCCACATTTAAAACTTGTATTTCTATGCTAATGAGACTACTAACCGTTATAAGTGATAACATATATTGAAAACCATATTTCTAATGATTTCATATTTAGAAAACATTTGAAATGTATATAAGAAGTATAAGGTTAAGTAAATTTGTTAAGTGTTTTAGGTAAGTTATTTGAAAATTTGGGAAATGTTATTGTTTTCATAGTAATTGAAATTTGTATAACTTATAATCAATTAATCAATCTTATATAATTATATGTATTCATCAAAATCTCAAAATTTAGGGTTTAGATATTATTTGTGATGATTTGCCACCACTTTGCCATGTATTGGCAATGTGGTGGCATTTCAGTAACAAAATTAAACGTATAAAGCAAGAATTTGCCACTGATTTGCACAACATTCTAAAAATTTGATGTGAAGTCAAAATCAGTCGCAAATTTGCGACTAATTTATACCACATATTGTAAATTCACATTTCCCTAAGTATTTTCCACATTTAAAACTTGTATTTCTATACTAATGAGACTACTAACCATTATAAGTGATAACATATATTGAAAACCATATTTCTAATGATTTCATATTTAGAAAACATTTGAAATGTATATAAAGTATAAGGTTAAGTAAATTTGTTAAGTGTTTTAGGTAAGTTATTTGAAAATTTGGGAAATGTTATTGTTTTCATAGTAATTGAAATTTGTATAACTTATAATCAATTAATCAATCTTATATAATTATATGTATTCATCAAAATCTCAAAATTTAGGGTTTAGGTATTATTTGTGATTGATTTGCCACCACTTTGCCACTATTGGCAATGTGGTGGCATTTCAATAACAAAAATTAAACATGGTCGTAAATAAGTCGCAAATTTGTCATTGATTTAGGACCACATTCTAAAAATTTGATGTGAATTAAAATCAGTCGCACATTTACGACTGATTTGTGACCACATATGGTAAATACACATTTTTCCTAAGTATTTTCCACATTTAAAACTTGTATTTCTATACTAATGAGACTACTAACCATTATAAGTGATAAGATATATTGAAAACCATATTTCTAATGATTTCATATTTAGAAAACATTTGAAATGTATATAAGAAGTATAAGGTTAAGTAAATTTGTTAAGTGTTTTAGGTAAGTTATTTGAAAATTTGGGAAATGTTATTGTTTTCATAGTAATTGAAATTTGTATAACTTATAATCAATTAATCAAACTTATATAATTATATGTATTCATCAAAGTCTCAAAATTTAGGGTTTAGGATATTATTTGTGACTGATTTGCCACCACTTTGCCACTGTATTGGAAATGTGGTGGCATTTCAGTAACAAAAATTAAACATGGTCGGAAATCAATTGCAAATTTGCCACTGATTTGCGACCACATTCTAAAAATTTGATGTGAAGTCGCAAATCAGTCGCAAATTTGCGACTAATTTGCGACCACATATTGTAAATTCACATTTCCCCTAAGTATTTTCCACATTTAAAACTTGTATTTCTATACTAATGAGACTACTAACCATTATAAGTGATAACATATATTGAAAACCATATTTCTAATGATTTCATATTTAGAAAACATTTGAAATGTATATAAGAAGTATAAGGTTAAGTAAATTTGTTAGGTGTTTTAGGTAAGTTATTTGAAAATTTGGGAAATGTTTTAGTTTTCATTGTAATTGAAATTTGTATAACTTATAATCAAGTAATCAATCTTATATAATTATATGTATTCATCAAAATCTCAAAATTTTGGGTTTATGGTATTATTTGTGATTGATTTGCCACCACTTTGCCACTGTATTGGCAATGTGGTGGCATTTCAGTAACAAAAATTAAACATGGTCGTAAATAAGTCGCAAATTTGTCATTGATTTAGGACCACATTCTAAAAATTTGATGTGAATTCGCAAATCAGTCGCACATTTGCGACTAATGTGCGACCACATATTGTAAATTCGCATTTCCCCTAAGTATTTTCCACATTTAAAACGTGTATTTCTATACTAATGAGACTACTAACCATTATAAGTGATAACATATATTGAAAACCATATTTCTAATGATTTCATATTTAGAAAACATTTGAAACGTATATAAAAAGTATAAGGTTAAGTAAATTTGCTAAGTGTTTTAGGTAAGTTATTTGAAAATTTGTGAAATGTTATTGTTTTCATAGTAATTGAAATTTGTATAACTTATAATCAATTAATCAATCTTATATAATTATATGTATTCATCAAAATCTCAAAATTTAGGGTTTAGGGTATTATTTGTGACCGATTTGCCACCACTTTGCCACTGTATTGGTAATGTGGTGGCATTTCAGTCACAAATATTAAACGTGGTCGGAAATCAGTCCCAAATTTGCGACTGATTTGCGACCACATTCTAAAAATTTGATGTGAAGTCGTAAATCATTCGCAAATTTGCGACTAATTTGCGACCATATATTGTAAATTCACATTTCCCCTAAGTATTTTCCACATTTAAAACATGTATTTCTATACTAATGAGACTACTAACCGTTATAAGTGATAACATATATTGAAAACCATATTTCTAATGATTTGATATTTAGAAAACATTTGAAATGTATATAAGAAGTATATGGTTAAGTAAATTTGTTAAGTGTTTTAGGTAAGTTATTTGAAAATTTGGGAAATGTTATTGTTTTCATAGTAATTTAAATTTGTATAACTTATAATCAATTAATCAATCTTATATAATTATATGTATTCATCAAAATCTCAAAACTTAGGGTTTAGGGTATTATTTGTGACTGATTTGCCATCACTTTGCCACTGTATTGGCAATGTGGTGGCATTTCAGTAACAAAAATTAAACGTGGTCGGAAATCAGTCGCAAATTTGCCACTGATTTGCGACCAGATTCTAAAAATTTGATGCGAAGTCGCAAATCAGTCGCAAATGTGGTCGCAAATCCATCGCAGATATGCGACTAATTTGCGACCACATATTGTAAATTCACATTTCTCCTAAGTATTTTCCACATTTAAAACTCTTATTTCTATACTAATGAGACAACTAACCATTATAAGTGATAACATATATTGAAAACCATATTTCTAATGATTTCATATTTAGAAAACATTTGAAATGTATATAAGAAGTATAAGGTTAAATAAATTTGTTAAGTGTTTTAGGTAAGTTATTTGAAAATTTGGGAAATGTTATTGTTTTCATAGTAATTGAAATTTGTATAACTTATAATCAATTAATCAATCGTATATAATTATATATATTCATCAAAATCTCAAAATTTAGGGTTTAGGTTATTATTTGTAACTGATTTGCCACCACTTTGCCACTGTATTGGCAATGTGGTGGCATTTCAGTAACAAAAATTAAACGTGGTCGTAAATAAGTCGCAAATTTGCCACTGATTTGCAACCACATTCTAAAAATTTGATGTGAAGTCGCAAATCAGTCGCAAATTTGCGACTAATTTGCGACCACATATTGTAAATTTGCATTTCCCCTAAGTATTTTCAACATTTAAAACTTGTATTTCTATACTAATGAGACTACTAACCATTATAAGTGATAACATATATTGAAAACCATATTTCTAATGATTTCATATTTAGAAAACATTTGAAATGTATATAAAAAGTATAAGGTTAAGTAAATTTGTTAAGTGTTTTAGGTAAGTTATTTGAAAATTTGGGAAATGTTATTGTTTTCATAGTAATTGAAATTTGTATAACTTATAATCAATTAATCAATCTTATATAATTATATGTATTCCTCATAATCTCAAAATTTAGGGTTTAGGGTATTATTTCTGACTGATTTGCCACAACTTTGCCACTGTATTGGCAATGTGGTGGCATTTCAGTAACAAAAATTAAACGTGGTCGCAAATAAGTCGCAAATTTGCCACTGATTTGCGACCACATTCTAAAAATTTGATGTGAAGTCGCAAATCAGTCGCAAATTTGCAACCTATTTGCCACCACATATGGTAAATTCACATTTCCCCTAAGTATTTTCCACATTTAAAACTTGTATTTCTATACTAATGAGACTACTAACCATTATAAGTGATAACATATATTGAAAACCATATTTCTAATGATTTCATATTTAGAAAACATTTGAAATGTATATAAAAGTATAAGGTTAAGTAAATTTGTTAAGTGTTTTAGGTAAGTTATTTGAAAATTTGGGAAATGTTATTGTTTTCATAGTAATTGAAATTTGTATAACTTATAATCAATTAATCAATCTTATATAATTATATGTATTCATCAAAATCTCAAAATTTAGGGTTTAGGGTATTATTTGTGACTGATTTGCCACCACTTTGCCACTGTATTGGCAATGTGGTGGCATTTCAGTAACAAAAATTAAACGTGTTTGGAAATCAGTCGCAAATTTGCCACTGATTTGCGACCCCATTCTAAAAATTTGTTGTGAAGTCGCAAATCAGTCGCCAATTTGCGACCACATATTGTAAATTCACATTTCCCCTAAGTATTTTCCACATTTAAAACTTGTATTTCTATGCTAATGAGACTACTAACCGTTATAAGTGATAACATATATTGAAAACCATATTTCTAATGATTTCATATTTAGAAAACATTTGAAATGTATATAAGAAGTATAAGGTTAAGTAAATTTGTTAAGTGTTTTAGGTAAGTTATTTGAAAATTTGGGAAATGTTATTGTTTTCATAGTAATTGAAATTTGTATAACTTATAATCAATTAATCAATCTTATATAATTATATGTATTCATCAAAATCTCAAAATTTAGGGTTTATATTATTTGTGATTTGCCACCACTTTGCCACTGTATTGGCAATGTGGTGGCATTAGTAAAAAAATTAAAAGTGGAAATCAAGCAAATTTGCCACGATTTGCTAATTACATTCTAAAATTTGATGAAGTCAGAAATCAGCAAATTTGCAATTAATTTACCACATATTGTAAATTCACATTTCCCTAAGTATTTTCCACATTTAAAACTTGTATTTCTATACTAATGAGACTACTAACCATTATAAGTGATAACATATATTGAAAACCATATTTCTAATGATTTCATATTTAGAAAACATTTGAAATGTATATAAGAAGTATAAGGTTAAGTAAATTTGTTAAGTGTTTTAGGTAAGTTATTTGAAAATTTGGGAAATGTTATTGTTTTCATAGTAATTGAAATTTGTATAACTTATAATCAATTAATCAATCTTATATAATTATATGTATTCATCAAAATCTCAAAATTTAGGGTTTAGGGTATTATTTGTGACTGATTTGCCACCACTTTGCCTCTGTATTGGCAATGTGGTGGCATTTCAATAACAAAAATTAAACGTGGTCGCAAATAAGTCGCAAATTTGCCACTGATTTGTGACCACATTCTAAAAATTTGCTGTGAAGTAGCAAATCAGTCGCAAATTTGCGACTAATTTGCGACCACATATTGTAAATTCATATTTCCCCTAAGTATTTTCCACATTTCAAACTTGTATTTCTATACTAATGAGACTACTAACCATTATAAGTGATAACATATATTGAAAACCATATTTCTAATGATTTCATATTTAGAAAACATTTGAAATGTATATAAGAAGTATAAGGTTAAATAAATTTGTTAAGTGTTTTAGGTAAGTTATTTGAAAATTTGGGAAATGTTATTGTTTTCATACTAATTGAAATTTGTATAACTTATAATCAATTAATCAATCTTATATAATTATATATATTCATCAAAATCTCAAAATTTAGGGTTTAGGTTATTATTTGTGACTGATTTGCCACCACTTTGCCACTGTATTGGCAATGTGGTGGCATTTCAGTAACAAAAATTAAACGTGTTTGGAAATCAGTCGCAAATTTGCCACTGATTTGCGACCCCATTCTAAAAATTTGTTGTGAAGTCGCAAAT
>CM032157.1:28917999-29037150 GCA_018901935.1 Pugionium cornutum | reverse complement strand
ACATTTCCCTAAGTATTTTCCACATTTAAAACTTGTATTTCTATACTAATGAGACTACTAACCATTATAAGTGATAACATATATTGAAAACCATATTTCTAATGATTTCATATTTAGAAAACATTTGAAATGTATATAAGAAGTATAAGGTTAAGTAAATTTGTTAAGTGTTTTAGGTAAGTTATTTGAAAATTTGGGAAATGTTATTGTTTTCATAGTAATTGAAATTTGTATAACTTATAATCAATTAATCAATCTTATATAATTATATGTATTCATCAAAATCTCAAAATTTAGGGTTTAGGGTATTATTTGTGACTGATTTGCCACCACTTTGCCACTGTATTGGCAATGTGGTGGCATTTCAGAATAAAATTAAACGTGTTGAAATGTCTAAATTTGCCACTGATTTGCATACATTCTAAAATTTCGATGTGAAGTCGTAAATCTGTCGCAAATTTGCGACTGATTTGCGACCACATATGGTAAATTCACATTTCCCTAAGTATTTTCCACATTTAAAACTTGTATTTCTATACTAATGAGACTACTAACCATTATAAGTGATAACATATATTGAAAACCATATTTCTAATGATTTCATATTTAGATAACATTTGGAATGTATATAAGAAGTATAAGGTTAAGTAAATTTGTTAAGTGTTTTAGGTAAGTTATTTGAAAATTTGGGAAATGTTATTGTTTTCATAGTAATTGAAATTTTTATAACTTATAATCAATTAATCAATCTTATATAATTATATGTATTCATCAAAATCTCAAAATTTAGGGTTTAGGGTATTATTTGTGGCCGATTTGCCACCACTTTGCCACTGTATTGGCAATGTGGTGGCATTTCATTATCAAAAATTAAACGTGGTCGCAAAGAAGTCGCAAATTTGCCACTGATGTGCGACCACATTCTAAAAATTTGATATTGAGTCGCAAATGAGTCGCAAATTTGCGACTAATTTGCGACCACATATTGTAAATTCACATTTCCCTAAGTATTTTCCACATTTAAAACTTGTATTTCTATACTGCTGAGACTACTTACCATTATAAGTGATAACATATATTGAAAACCATATTTCTAATGATTTCATATTTAGAAAACATTTGAAATGTATATAAGAAGTATAAGGTTAAGTAAATTTGTTAAGTGTTTTAGGTAAGTTATTTGAAAATTTGGGAAATGTTATTGTTTTCATAGTAATTGAAATTTGTATAACTTATAATCAATTAATCAATCTTATATAATTATATATATTCATCAAAATCTCAAAATTTAGGGTTTAGGTTATTATTTGTGACTAATTTGCCACCACTTTGGCACTGTATTGGCAATGTGGTGGCATTTCAGTAACAAAAATTAAACGTGGTCGTAAATAAGTCGCAAATTTGCCACTGATTTGCAACCACATTCTAAAATTTTGATGTGAAGTCGCAAATCAGTCGCAAATTTGAGACTAATTTGCGACCACATATTGTAAATTTGCATTTCCCCTAAGTATTTTCAACATTTAAACTTGTATTTCTATACTAATGAGACTACTAACCATTATAAGTGATAACATATATTGAAAACCATATTTCTAATGATTTCATATTTAGAAAACATTTGAAATGTATATAAAAAGAAAAGGTTAAGTAAATTTGTTAAGTGTTTTAGGTAAGTTATTTGAAAATCTGGGGAAATGTTATTGTTTTCATAGTAATTGAAATTTGTATAACTTATAATCAATTAATCAATCTTATATAATTATATGTATTCATCAAAATCTCAAAATTTAGGGTTTAGGGTATTATTTGTGACTGATTTGCCACCACTTTGCCTCTGTATTGGCAATGTGGTGGCATTTCAATAACAAAAATTAAACGTGGTCGCAAATAAGTCGCAAATTTGCCACTGATTTGTGACCACATTCTAAAAATTTGCTGTGAAGTAGCAAATCAGTCGCAAATTTGCGACTAATTTGCGACCACATATTGTAAATTCATATTTCCCCTAAGTATTTTCCACATTTAAAACTTGTATTTCTATACTAATGAGACTACTAACCATTATAAGTGATAACATATATTGAAAACCATATTTCTAATGATTTCATATTTAGAAAAGATTTGAAATGTATATAAGAAGTATAAGGTTAAGTAAATTTGTTAAGTGTTTTAGGTAAGTTATTTGAAAATTTGGGAAATGTTATTGTTTTCATACTAATTGAAATTTGTATAACTTATAATCAATTAATCAATCTTATATAATTATATATATTCATCAAAATCTCAAAATTTAGGGTTTAGGTTATTATTTGTGACTGATTTGCCACCACTTTGCCACTGTATTGGCAATGTGGTGGCATTTCAGTAACAAAAATTAAACGTGTTTGGAAATCAGTCGCAAATTTGCCACTGATTTGCGACCCCATTCTAAAAATTTGTTGTGAAGTCGCAAATCAGTCGCAAAATTTGCGACTAATTTACATATTGTAAATTCACATTTCCTAAGTATTTTCCACATTTAAAACTTGTATTTCTATACTAATGAGACTACTAACCATTATAAGTGATAACATATATTGAAAACCATATTTCTAATGATTTCATATTTAGAAAACATTTGAAATGTATATAAGAAGTATAAGGTTAAGTAAATTTGTTAAGTGTTTTAGGTAAGTTATTTGAAAATTTGGGAAATGTTATTGTTTTCATCGTAATTGAAATTTGTATAACTTATAATCAATTAATCAATCTTATATAATTATATGTATTCATCAAAATCTCAAAATTTAGGGTTTAGGTATTATTTGTGACTGATTTGCCACCACTTTGCCACTGTATTGGCAATGTGGTGGCATTTCAACAAAATTAAACGGTCGAAAAGTGCAAATTTGCCACTGATTTGCAACCACATTCTAAAAATTTGATGTGAAGTCGAAATCAGTCAAATTTGCGACTAATTTGACCACATATTGTAAATTCACATTTCCCTAAGTATTTTCCACATTTAAAACTTGTATTTCTATACTAATGAGACTACTAACCATTATAAGTGATAACATATATTGAAAACCATATTTCTAATGATTTCATATTTAGAAAACATTTGAAATGTATATAAGAAGTATAAGGTTAAGTAAATTTGTTAAGTGTTTTAGGTAAGTTATTTGAAAATTTGGGAAATGTTATTGTTTTCATAGTAATTGAAATTTGTATAACTTATAATCAATTAATCAATCTTATATAATTATATGTATTCATCAAAATCTCAAAATTTAGGGTTTAGGGTATTATTTGTGATGATTTGCCACCACTTTGCCTCTGTATTGGCAATGTGGTGGCATTTCAATAACAAAAATTAAACGTGGTCGCAAATAAGTCGCAAATTTGCCACTGATTTGTGACCACATTCTAAAAATTTGCTGTGAAGTAGCAAATCAGTCGCAAATTTGCGACTAATTTGCGACCACATATTGTAAATTCATATTTCCCCTAAGTATTTTCCACATTTCAAACTTGTATTTCTATACTAATGAGACTACTAACCATTATAAGTGATAACATATATTGAAAACCATATTTCTAATGATTTCATATTTAGAAAACATTTGAAATGTATATAAGAAGTATAAGGTTAAGTAAATTTGTTAAATCTTTTAGGTAAGTTATTTGAAAATTTGGGAAATATTATTGTTTTCATAGTAATTGAAATTTGTATAACTTATAATCAATGAATCAATCTTATATAATTTATATGTATTCATTAAAATCTCAAAATTTAGGGTTTAGGGTATTATTTGTGAATGATTTGCCACCACTTTGCCACTATATTGGCAATGTGGTGGGATTTCATTATCAAAAATTAAACGTGTAAAATCAGTCATAAATTTGCCACTGATTTGTAATTACATTCTAAAATTTGATGTGAAGTCGAAATCAGTCAAATTTGCGACTAATTTGACCACATATTGTAAATTCACATTTCCCTAAGTATTTTCCACATTTAAAACTTGTATTTCTATACTAATGAGACTACTAACCATTATAAGTGATAACATATATTGAAAACCATATTTCTAATGATTTCATATTTAGAAAACATTTGAAATGTATATAAGAAGTATAAGGTTAAGTAAATTTGTTAAGTGTTTTAGGTAAGTTATTTGAAAATTTGGGAAATGTTATTGTTTTCATAGTAATTGAAATTTGTATAACTTATAATCAATTAATCAATCTTATATAATTATATGTATTCATCAAAATCTCAAAATTTAGGGTTTAGGGTATTATTTTGATTGATTTGCCACCACTTTGCCACGTATTGGCAATGTGGTGGCATTTCAAGAACAAAAATTAAACGTGGTAAATAATGCAAATTTGCCACTGATTTGCGACCACATTCTAAAATTTGATGTGAAGTCAAATCAGTCGTAAATTTGCGAACTAATTTGCGACCACATATGTAAATTCACATTTCCCTAAGTATTTTCCACATTTAAAACTTGTATTTCTATACTAATGAGACTACTAACCATTATAAGTGATAACATATATTGAAAACCATATTTCTAATGATTTCATATTTAGAAAACATTTGAAATGTATATAAGAAGTATAAGGTTAAGTAAATTTGTTAAGTGTTTTAGGTAAGTTATTTGAAAATTTGGGAAATGTTATTGTTTTCATAGTAATTGAAATTTGTATAACTTATAATTAATTAATCAATCTTATATAATTATATGTATTCATCAAAATCTCAAAATTTAGGGTTTAGGGTATTATTTGTGGCCGATTTGCCACCACTTTGCCACTATATTGGCAATGTGGTGGCATTTCATTATCAAAAATTAAACGTGGTCGCAAAGAAGTCGCAAATTTGCCACTGATGTGCGACCACATTCTAAAAATTTGATATGAAGTCGCAAATCAGTCGCAAATTTGCGACTAATTTGCGACCACATCTTGTAAATTCACATTTCCCTAAGTATTTTCCACATTTAAAACTTGTATTTCTATACTGCTGAGACTACTAACCATTATAAGTGATAACATATATTGAAAACCATATTTCTAATGATTTCATATTTAGAAAACATTTGAAATGTATATAAGTATAAGGTTAAGTAAATTTGTTAAGTGTTTTAGGTAAGTTATTTGAAAATTTGGGAAATGTTATTGTTTTCATAGTAATTGAAATTTGTATAACTTATAATCAATTAATCATTCTTATATAATTATATGTATTCATCAAAATCTCAAATTTTAGGGTTTAGGGTATTATTTGTGACTGATTTGCCACCACTTTGCCACTGTATTGGCAATGTGGTGGCATTTCAGTACCAAAAATTAAACGTGGTCGCAAATAAGTCGCAAATTTGCCACTGATTTGTGACCACATTCTAAAAATTTGCTGTGAAGTAGTAAATCAGTCGCAAATTTGCGACTAATTTGCGACCACATATTGTAAATTCACATTTCCCCTAAGTATTTTCCACATTTCAAACTTGTATTTTCTATACTAATGAGACTACTAACCATTATAAGTGATAACATATATTGAAAACCATATTTCTAATGATTTCATATTTAGAAAACATTTGAAATGTATATAAGAAGTATAAGGTTAAGTAAATTTGTTAAGTGTTTTAGGTAAGTTATTTGAAAATTTGGGAAATGTTATTGTTTTCATAGTAATTGAAATTTGTATAACTTATAATCAATTAATCAATCTTATATAATTATATGTATTCATCAAAATCTCAAAATTTAGGGTTTAGGTATTATTTGTGATTGATTTGCCACCAATGTATGGCATTGTATTCACAAAAATTCTCTAAATTTGCCACGGGTGAGTAGCAATCAGTAAATTTACTAATTTGCCACATATTGTAAATTCACATTTCTAAGTATTTTCCACATTTAAAACTTGTATTTCTATACTAATGAGACTACTAACCATTATAAGTGATAACATATATTGAAAACCATATTTCTAATGATTTCATATTTAGAAAACATTTGAAATGTATATAAGAAGTATAAGGTTAAGTAAATTTGTTAAGTGTTTTAGGTAAGTTATTTGAAAATTTGGGAAATGTTATTGTTTTCATAGTAATTGAAATTTGTATAACTTATAATCAATTAATCAATCTTATATAATTATATGTATTCATCAAAATCTCAAAATTTAGGGTTTAGGTATTATTTGTGATGATTTGCCACCACTTTGCCATTGTATTGGCAATGTGGTGGCATTTCAAAAAAAAATTAAACGTGAAATAAGTAAATTTGCCACTGATTTGCACCACATTCTAAAATTTGATGTGAAGTCATAAATCAGTCGCAAATTTGCGACTAATTTACATATTGTAAATTCACATTTCCTAAGTATTTTCCACATTTAAAACTTGTATTTCTATACTAATGAGACTACTAACCATTATAAGTGATAACATATATTGAAAACCATATTTCTAATGATTTCATATTTAGAAAACATTTGAAATGTATATAAGAAGTATAAGGTTAAGTAAATTTGTTAAGTGTTTTAGGTAAGTTATTTGAAAATTTGGGAAATGTTATTGTTTTCATAGTAATTGAAATTTGTATAACTTATAATCAATTAATCAATCTTATATAATTATATGTATTCATCAAAATCTCAAAATTTAGGGTTTAGGTATTATTTGTGACTGATTTGCCACCACTTTGCCACTGTATTGGCAATGTGGTGGCATTTCAACAAAATTAAACGGTCGAAAAGTGCAAATTTGCCACTGATTTGCAACCACATTCTAAAAATTTGATGTGAAGTCGAAATCAGTCAAATTTGCGACTAATTTGACCACATATTGTAAATTCACATTTCCCTAAGTATTTTCCACATTTAAAACTTGTATTTCTATACTAATGAGACTACTAACCATTATAAGTGATAACATATATTGAAAACCATATTTCTAATGATTTCATATTTAGAAAACATTTGAAATGTATATAAGAAGTATAAGGTTAAGTAAATTTGTTAAGTGTTTTAGGTAAGTTATTTGAAAATTTGGGAAATGTTATTGTTTTCATAGTAATTGAAATTTGTATAACTTATAATCAATTAATCAATCTTATATAATTATATGTATTCATCAAAATCTCAAAATTTAGGGTTTAGGGTATTATTTGTGATGATTTGCCACCACTTTGCCACTGTATTGGCAATGTGGTGGCATTTCAAACAAAATTAAACGTGGTCAAATAAGTCGTAAATTTGCCACTGATTTGCGACCACATTCTAAAATTTGATGTGAAGTCAAATCAGTCAAATTTGCAACTAATTTGTGACCACATATTGTAAATTCACATTTCCCCTAAGTATTTTCCACATTTAAAACTTGTATTTCTATACTAATGAGAGTACTAACCATTATAAGTGATAACATATATTGAAAACCATATTTCTAATGATTTCATATTTAGAAAACATTTGAAATGTATATAAGAAGTATAAGGTTAAGTAAATTTGTTAAGTGTTTTAGGTAAGTTATTTGAAAATCTGGGAAATGTTATTGTTTTCATCGTAATTGAAATTTGTATAACTTATAATCAATTAATAAATCTTATATAATTATATGTATTCATCAAAATCTCAAAATTTAGGGTTTAGTGTATTATTTGTGACTGATTTGCCACCACTTTGCCACTGTATTGGCAATGTGGTGGCATTTCACTCAAAAAAATTAAACGTGGTCGCAAATCAATCGCAAATTTGCCACTGATTTGCGACCACATTCTAAAAATTTGATGAAGTCTCAAATCAGTGCAAATTTGCACTAATTTGCGACCACATATTGTAAATTCACATTTCCTAAGTATTTTCCACATTTAAAACTTGTATTTCTATACTAATGAGACTACTAACCATTATAAGTGATAACATATATTGAAAACCATATTTCTAATGATTTCATATTTAGAAAACATTTGAAATGTATATAAGAAGTATAAGGTTAAGTAAATTTGTTAAGTGTTTTAGGTAAGTTATTTGAAAATTTGGGAAATGTTATTGTTTTCATAGTAATTGAAATTTTTATAACTTATAATCAATTAATCAATCTTATATAATTATATGTATTCATCAAAATCTCAAAATTTAGGGTTTAGGGTATTATTTGTGACTGATTTGCCACCGTTTTGCCACTTCATTGGCAATGTGGTGGCATTTCAGTCACAAAAATTAAACATGGTCGCAAATCAGTTGTAAATTTGCGACTCATTTGCGACCACGTGTAATAAATTCAATATATGTAAATGTAGTCGCAAATCAGTCGCAAATTTGGGACTGATTTGCGACTACGCGTGATACATTAAATATATGTGAATGTGGTGGTAAATCAGTCGCAAATTTGCGACTGATTTGCGACCACATTTACAGTTTTCGATAACTGAACAGGTGGTCGTAAATCAGTCGCAAATTTGCGAGTGATTTGCGACCACCATTTTATTTGGTGGGAGTTTGAAAGTTTTCGGAAATTTAACTCCTCCCAAATTAATTGGTGGTAGCAAATCAGTCGCAAATTGTATACAAAAACTGTATACGTGGTAGCAAATCAGTCGCAAATTTGTGACTGGTTTGCGACCACCAATTAATTTGGTGGGAGTTTGAACGTTTTTGTTTCCCACCAAATTAATTGGTAGTCGCAAATCAGTCTTAAATTTGCGACTGATTTGTGACTACTTCAATTTCGCCACTGATTTGCGACCACATCCGTGGTCGCAAAAAAAAACTATAAAAACACGAAGGTTTTTCCTCATTTTTCACAAATCTCTCAAAACTTCATAATCAAAATCCTCTCTAAACACAAATATTTTACAAAAAATGGCAAGTAGCGGTAGGTCGTTAAGCGGTCGTGGAAGACGATCTATCGGATCATCTTCCGGCCGAGGAACCTCTTCGGCCTTCACGAACCCTTCACCATCCGCTAATAGAGCGACATCCCGCCTCCCTCCCAAATATACCTTTATCCCTCACTCCGTTCCTGAAACCCAAACACCTCCACAGTTTCAAGAATCGGATGAACATGTGGAGGAAGAAATTTCCGACTGCGAAACGGGAACGGATGAACAAATTATCACTTTTGATAGTTTGTTACAAACTCCGGGCCATGAGCAGTATTTGACAGTGCTGTCTCCACAAGCGGCTCCCAATACATTGTGGTAAGAATTTTTCTAATTAATTAATTTTTTTAATAAATATTTATTATAATTGTAATTATATTAATATAAATTTAAAAATTTCTCTGTATAATTGAACTATTAGGTTTGACCGCGATAACAGGGCTATTACCCGTCAAATCGCCAAAATTTTGAAAAATAAATTTGATGGCCCGTACTGAGAGTCAGGAAAAATATTTCATAGAGTTTGCGGTAAGTTATTTTTTAAAAAATTTTATTTATTTTATAATATTTAAATAATATGTATTAATATTTTATAATTTAATTTCAAGCAATCGTACACGTGGGATCCTCTGATCACCCCGGTGGTACAAAAAGAGTTGGAGGCCATCTGCGTAAGGCAGATGAAAGGGATGGTGAGCACGGTTCATACAACTAGAAAACGTCCCCGATGGATTTCCCTAAGTCTGTACAAAGTTATGATAGGCTATTGGGGAACAGAAACATCTACCGAGAGGAGTACCAAATCCTCTCATAACCGCAACTCCGCTCGGGATGGTCTTGGCCCGCACAAACATTTGTCGGGCCAAAAATCCTATATTCAGGTCCAGCAGGAAATGGTAAGTCAAAATTTTTTATTTATTTAATTAACATTTGTGGTAGCAATTAAATAAAATTGATTTCAATATCTGTGAAAGAACATAATTTGGGACGACCAGTCTCAATAGGTGAGGTCTTTATAAAGACTCACATAGGACTGGATGGTTCGTATGTAGATTTGAAAGCAAAACAAATCTGTGAAGCATACGAACGAAACATCCAAGAGAAGATGGCGATCGTGGAGGTCGATCCAACAGAAACATCTGATGGAACCTCCCGTCCAATTGAGCTGACTCTAGAACAAAAGAATGAGATCTTCATTCAGGTAAAAAAAAATTTTCAAAGTTTTTTCTTTTAACATATTTTTGTAATTAATTAAATATTTAAAATTTGTTTTTGTTATTTTGTAGTCTTCTGTTGCGGATGAACGAGGTCGTCTTTATGGACTCGGTAGCCTCAACCGCATACAGTCTACGGGTAGACGTACTGGGGTGCAAACCAATTCACCCGAGTACGTAATGCTTCAAGAACAAAACGCGTTGATTAAACAACAAAACGCACAGATTCTGGAAAAAAGTCAGAAGATGGAAGAGCTGAACAAAGAAAATCAGAAGAAGATCTCGAGCTTGGAGATGCTCCTCTGGTATTTCCAACAGACGGATCCCGCATTTGCCTCCTATATGCGGGATAGCGATTGCACATGGGAACCATCAACGGCTCCGCCCACGACCCCATTTTTGCCATCAGATTTCCAATTTCCGCCACCTGAGAATTAGATTTTTTTCATGTATTAAATAATTTTCAATAATAAATATTAGAATTTTAATTTAGTATTTCTTTTTATTCAATATTTATATTAATTAGTTCACATATTTTTCATTTAATATTATAAGATTTTTAATTCATTAATAAAAATTAATAAAAATTTAAATAATATGAATTTTAAACCATAAATTATAACTATTATATTAATATTTATGAAAAATTAACTACTATTAATATTAAAACATAAAAACATAAATTATTTTATTAATATTTCTAATTTCCAAAATTATTATTCAAATTTAAATTTACAAATATTATTTTACATTTATTTTTAAAATAATTGGAATTTTTTGAAATTAAATTAAAAAATTATTAATATTTTTTTCCAAAATATACAAAATTATTTCAATAATAATAAAAAATATAATATGTTTTTTTTAAATCTAATTACGGTGTAATCGCACATCAGTCCTAAATCAATCGCAATTTTTGCCACCGATTTGCGACTCTTTCATACATGTGGTCGCAAATCAGTCACAAAAAATTGCGACTGATTTGCGACTACAGGACAAATATAGTCGCAAATCAGTCACAATTTTTTGAGACTGATTTGCGACTACAGGACAAATGTAGTCATAAATGAGTAACAATTTTTTGTGACTAATTTGCGACTATAAGACAAATGTAGTCACAAATTAGTCACAATTTTTTGACTGATTTGCGACTATAGGAGAACCGCAGTCGCGAAACAGTCACAAAATTTTGTGACTGATTTGCGACTAAGAGAGTTGTACAGTCGCAAATCAGTCACAAAAAATTGTGACTGCTTTGCGACTACAGTTCTCCTGTAGTCGCAAATCAGTCACAAAAAATGTGACTGATTTGCGACTACATATTTAGCAACCACATATGTATTTGCAAAACAGTAGCAAAATTTGTTACGGAAATTCAGTGGCAAATTAGTCGCAAAAATAGTCACCACCTTGTGGTCGCAAATTAGTCACAAAAAGAACCACTATTTCCGTGGTCGCAAATCAGTCACAAATTTGTGATTGATTTGCGACTACTTTTTTTGCGACTAGTATTTTGCAACCACTTCACGTGGTCGCAAAGTAGTCGTAAAAAATAGTTTTGCGACTACATTGCGACCATTACCGTGGTCGTAAATTGCATGTTTTCTTGTAGTGCAATATAGAAAATTGAGCTTGCTTAACATGAGAGTTGGATGGGTGTCATTCTGAGTTCTAAATCTTAATGACGGATGATTTATTGTTTATATGTCAGGTTTATCAGCCATTAAAATTATCATTCTAAACGGATCATTGGTCCTCATTGAGTAAAGGCTTATAAATGAATTATAATGCATGACATCACGTAGTTTGGGATAGATTTAATTACTTGGGGGGCTTTGTTGTATCTATTTGAGTCTAAAATTTTGTCACAATATAGAAAATTGAACTAGCATAACATGGGTGGTTGATATAACGTGGGCGTTAGATTCATGTCACTCTGAGCTCAAAATAAAAGGTTATGGACAATATAGTGCAAACATGTCAAGTTTATAGGCCAGTTAAAATGATCATTCTAAACTAATCATTGGTGCTCATTGATTAAAACCTCATAAGTGAAGCATAATGCATGGCATCACGCAGTTCGGGATAGAATAGATTACTTGGAGGCTTTGTCGTATCTATTTCATTCCTAACTTTTGTCACAATATAAAAAATTGAGCTAGATTAACATGGAGGTTGGATTCATGTCATTCTGAGCTCTAAATCTAAATTGACGGACGAGTTATTGTGGACATGTCAAGTTGATCAGCTTGTTAAAATGATCATTCTAACTGGATCATTGGTTCTCATTGAGTAAAGGCATATAAATGAATTATAATCCACGGCATCATACAGTTTGGGATTGATTGGATTCCTTGCAGGCTTTATCATAGCTATTTCAGTCTTAAATTTTGCCACAATGTAGAAAATTGAGATAGCTTAACGTGGTGTTGGATTTGTAACAATCTAAGATCTAAATTAGAAGTTACAGATGATTTAGTGCACACATGTCAAGTTGATCGGCCGGTTCTAATGATCATTCTAAATTGATCATTGGTACTCATTGAATAAAAACTTATAAGTGAAGCATAACGCATGGAATCATGTAGTTTGGGATAGATTGAATTACTTGGGGGCTTTGTCGTATCTATTTGAGTCTGAAATTTTTTCACAATATAGAAAATTGAACTAGCATAATGTGGGTGGTTGATATAACGTGGGCGTTGGATTCATGTTATTTTGAGCTCTAAATAAAAAGTTATGGACGATATAGTGCAAACATGTCAAGTTTATCAGCAAGTTAAAATGATCATTCTAAACTGATCATTGGTGCTCATTGATTAAAACCTCATAAGTGAAGCGTAATGCATGACATTACGCAGTTTGGGATAGATTAGATTACTTCGAGGCTTTGTCGTATCTATTTCATTCCTAACTTTTGTCACAATATAGAAAATTGAGCTAGCTTAACATGGGGGTTGGATTTGTGTCATTCTGAGCTCTAAATCTAAATTGACGGACGATTTATTGTGGACATGTCAAGTTGATCAGCCTGTTAAAATGATAATTCTAAACGGATCATTGGTTCTCATTGAGTAAAGACATATAAATGAATTATGATGCATGGCATCATACAATTTGGGATTGATTGAATTACTCGCAAGCTTTATTGTAGATATTTCAGTCTTAAATTTTATCCCAAGGTAGAAATTTGAGCTAGCTTAACGTGGGCATTGGATTTGTGTGAATTTGAGCTCAAAATCAAAAGTTACAGACGATTTAGTGCGGACATGTCAAGTTGATCGGCCGGTTCTAATGATCATTCTAAACTGATCATTGGTGCTCATTAAGTAAAGGCTTATAAGTGAAGGATAACGAATGGCATCATGTAGTTTGGGATAGATTGGATTACTTAGGGGCTTTGTCGTATCTATTTGAGTCTGAAATTTTGTCACAATATAGAAAATTGAACTAGCATAACGTGGGCGGTTGATATAACGCGGGCGTTGGATTCATTTCATTCTGAGCGCTGAATAAAAAGTGTTGGACGATTTAGTGTACAAATCTCAAGTTTATCGGCCAGTTAAAATGATCATTCTAAACTGATCATTGGTTCTCATTGATTAAAACTTCGTAACTGAATCATAATGCATGGCATCATGCAATTTGGGGTAGATTGTATTATTTGGAGGCTTTATTGTATCTATTTCATTCCTAACGTTTGTCACAATATAGAAAATTGAGCTTGCTTAACATGAGAGTTGGATGCGTATCATTCTGAGTTCTAAATCTTAATGACAGACGATTTATTGTTTACATGTCAGGTTTATCAGCCTTTAAAATGATCATTCTAAACGGATCACTGGTCCTTATTGAGTAAAGGCTTATAAATGAATTATAATGCATGGCATCATACATTTTGGGATCGATTGGATTATTTGCAGGCTTTGTTGTAGCTATTTCAGTCTTAATTTTTGTCACAATGTAGAAAATTGAGCTAGCTTAACGTGGGCGTTGGATTCGTGTCAATCTGAGCTCTAAATGAAAAGTTACAGATGATTTAGTGCGGAGATGTCAATTTGATCGGCCGGTTCTAATGATCATTCTAAACTGATCATTGGTGCTCATTTAGTAAAGGCTTATAAGTGAATCATAATGCATGACATCACACAGTTTGGTATAGATTGGATTACTTGGGAGCTTTGTCGTATCTATTTGACTCTGAAATTTTGTCACAATATAGAAAATTGAACTACCATAACATGGGTGTTGTATTCATGTCATTCTGAGTTATAAATCAAGTGCATACATGTCAAGTTGACCGGCCATTTAAAATGATCGTTCTAAACTGATCATTGGTGCTAATTGATTAAAACCTCATAAGTAAAGCATAATGCATGGCATCACGGAATTTGTGATAAATTGGATTAATTGGAGGCTTTATCGTATCTATTTGATTCCTAACTTTTTTCAAAATATAGAAACTTGAGCTAGCTTAACATGGGCATTAGATTCATGTCATTTCGAGCTCTAAATCTATATTGACGGACGATTTATTGTGGACATTTCAGGTTTATCAGCCTTTAAAATGATCATTCTAAACTGATCATTGGTTCTCATTGAGTAAAGGCTTATAAATGAGTTATAATGCATGGCATCATATAGTTTGGAATCGATTGGATTACTCATAGTCTCTGCCGTAGCTATTTCAGTATTAAATTTTGCAACAATGTAGAAAATTGAGATAGCTTAACGTGGTGTTGGATTCGTATCAATCTAAGATCTAAATTAAAAGTTACAGACAATTTAGTGCGGACATGTCAAATTGATCAGCCGGTTCTAATGATCATTCTAAATTTATCATTGGTGCTCATTGAATAAAAACTTATAAGTGAAGCATAATGCATGGCATCACGTAGTTTGGGATAGATTGAATTACTTGGGGGCTTTGACGTATCTATTTGAGTCTGAAATTTTGTCACAATATAGAAAATTGAACTAGCATAACGTGGGTGGTTGATATAACGTGGGCGTTGGATTCATGTCATTCTGAGCTCAAAATAAAAGGTTATGGATGATATAGTGCAAACATGTCAAGTCTATCGGCCAGTTAAAATGATCATTCTATACTGATCATTGGTGCTCATTGATTAAAACCTCATAAGTGTAGCATAATGCATGGCCTCACGTAGTTTGGGATAGATTGGATTAATTGAAGGCTTTTCATATCTATTTCATTCCTAACTTTGGTCACAATATAGAAAATTGAGCTAGCTTAACATGGGGGTTGGATTCGTGTAATTCTGAGCTATAAATCTAAATTGACGGACAATTTACTGTGGACATGTCAAGTTGATCAGCCTGTTAAAATGATCATTATAAACGGATCATTGGTTCTCATCGAGTAAAGGCATATAGATGAATTGTAATGCATGACATCATACAGTTTGGGATCGATTGGATTACTCGCAGGCTTTATTGTAGCTATTTCAGTCTTAAATTTTATCACAAGGTAGAAATTTGAGCTAGTTTAACGTGGGTGTTGGATTCGGGTCAATCTGAGCTCTAAATCAAAAGTTACAAACGATTTAGTGCGGACATGTCATGTTGATCGGCCGGTTCTAATGATCATTCTAAACTGATCATTGGTGCTCATTGAGTAAAGGCATATAAGTGAAGGATAACGCATGGTATCATGTAGTTTGGGATAAATTTGGTTACTTGGAGGCTTTGTCATATCTATTTGAGTCTGAAATTTTGTAACAATATAGAAAATTGAACTAGCATAACGTGGGCAGTTGATATAATGTGGGCGTTGGATTTATTTCATTCTGAGCTCTAAATAAAAAGTGTTGGACGATTTAGTGTTGACATGTCAAGTTTATCGGCCAGTTAAAATGATCATTCTAAACTGATCATTGGTGCTCAATTATTTAAACCTCGTTAGTGAAGCATAATGCATGGCATGGCGCAGTTTGGGATAGATTGGATTATTTGGAGGCTTTGTCATATCTATTTCATTCCTAACGTTTGTCACAATATAGAAAATTGAGCTTGCTTAACATGGGAGTTGGATGCGTGTCATTCTGAGCTCTAAATCTTAATGATAGACGATTTATTGTGGACATGTCAGGTTTATCAGCCTTTAAAATGATCATTCTAAACGGATCATTGGTCCTCATTGAGTAAAGGCTTATAAATGAATTATAATGCATGGCATCATACAGTTTGGGATCGATTGGATTATTTGCAGGCTTTGTTGTAGCTATTTCAGTCTTAATTTTTGTCACAATATAGAAAATTGAGCTATCTTAACGTGGGCGTTGGATTCGTGTCAATCTGACCTGTAAATGAAAAGTTACAAACGATTTAGTGCGGAGATGTCAATTTGATCGGCCGGTTCTAATGATCATTCTAAACGGATCATTGGTTCTCATTGAGTAAAGGGTTATAAATGAGTTATAATGCATGGCATCATACAGTTTGGAATCGATTGAATTACTCATAGGCTCTATCGTAGTTATTTCAGTCTTAAATTTTGTCACAATATAGAAAATTGAGCTAGCTTAACGTGGCATTGGATTTGTATCAATCTAAGATCTAAATTAAAAGTTACAGACGATTTAGTGCGGGCATGTCAAGTTGATCGGCCTGTTCTAATGAGCATTCTAAACTGATCATTGGTGCTCATTGGGTAAAGACTTATAAGTGAAGCATAATGCATGGCATCACGTATTTCGCGATAGATTGAATTACTTGGGAGCTTTGTCATATCTATTTGAGTTTGAAATTTTGTCACAATATAGAAAATTGAACTAGCATAACGTGGGTGGTTGATATAATGTGGGCGTTGGATTCATGTCATTGTGAGCTCTAAATAAAAGGATATGGACGATATAGTGCAAAAATGTCAAGTTTATCGGCCAGTTAAAATGATCATTCTAAATTGATCGTTAGTGCTCATTGATTAAAACCTCATAAGTGAAGCATAGTGCATGGTATCACGCAGTTTGGGATAGATTGGATTACTTGGAGGCTTTTTTGTATCTAATTCATTCCTAACTTTTGTCACAATTTAGAAAATTGAGCTAGCTTAACATGGGGGTTGGATTCGTGTCATTTTGAGCTATAAATCTAATTTTCCAGACGATTTACTGTGGAGATGTCAAGTTGATCAGCCTGTTAAAATGATCATTTTAAACAGATCATTAGTTCTCATTGAGTAAAGGCATATAAATGAATTATAATGCATGGCATCATACAGTTTGGGATCGACTGGATTACTCGCAGGCTTTATCGTAGCTATTTCAGTCTTAATTTTTAGTACAAGGTTGAAATTTGAGCTAGTTTAACGTGGGCTTTGGATTCGTGTCAATCTGAGCTATAAATTAAAAGTTACAGACGATTTAGTGCGGACATGTCAAGTTGATCGGCTGGTTCTAATGATCATTCTAAACTTATCATTGGTGCTCATTGAGTAAAGACTTATAAGTGAAGCATAATGCATGGCATCACATAGTTTGAGATAGATTGAATTACTTGGGGGCTTTGTCGTATCTATTTGAGTCTGAAATTTTGTCACAATATAGAAAATTGAACTAGCATAACGTGGGTGGTTGATATAATGTGGGCATTGGATTCATGTCATTCTGAACTCTAAATAAAAGGTTATAGACGATATAGTGCAAACATTTCAAGTTTATCGACCAATTAAAATGATCATTCTAAACTGATCATTGGTGCTCATTGATTAAAACCTCATAAGTAAAGCATATTGCATGGCATTACAAAATTTGGGATAGAGTGGATTACTTGGAGGCTTTGTCGTATCTATTTCATTCCTAACTTTTGTCAAAATATAGAAAACTGAGCTAACTTAACATGGGTGTTGTATTCGTATCATTCTGAACTCTAAATATAAATTGACGGACGATTTATTTTGGATATGTCAGGTTGATCAGCATGTTAAAATGATCGTTCTAAACGGATCATTGGCTCTGATTGAGTAAAGGATTATAAATGAATTATAATGCATGGCATCATACCGTTTGGGATCGATTGGATTACTCCCAGACTTTGTCGTAGCTATTTTAGTCTTAAATTTTGTCACAATGTAGAAAATTGAGCTAGTTTAACGTGGGCGTTGGATTCGTGACATTCTGAGCTCTAAATCAAAAGTTTCAAATAATTTAGTGTGCACATGTCAAGATGATCGGCTGGTTCAAATAATCAATCTAAACTGATCATTGGTGCTCATTGAGTAAAAGCTTATAAGTGAAGCATAATGCATGGCATCACGCAGTTTGGTGCTTTATCGTATCTATTTGAGTCTGAAATTTTGCCCCAATATGGAAAATTGAGCAAGCATAACGTGGGCATGGGATTCATGTCATTCCGAGCTCTCAATCAAAAGTTATAGGCAATTTAGTGCGGACATGTCAAGTTGATCGATCAGTTAAAATGATCATTCTAAACTGATCATTGGTGCTCATTGATTAAAACCTCATAAGTGAAGCGTAATGCATGACATTACGCAGTTTGGGATAGATTAGATTACTTCGAGGCTTTGTCGTATCTATTTCATTCCTAACTTTTGTCACAATATAGAAAATTGAGCTAGCTTAACATGGGGGTTGGATTTGTGTCATTCTGAGCTCTAAATCTAAATTGACGGACGATTTATTGTGGACATGTCAAGTTGATCAGCCTGTTAAAATGATAATTCTAAACGGATCATTGGTTCTCATTGAGTAAAGACATATAAATGAATTATGATGCATGGCATCATACAATTTGGGATTGATTGAATTACTCGCAAGCTTTATTGTAGATATTTCAGTCTTAAATTTTATCCCAAGGTAGAAATTTGAGCTAGCTTAACGTGGGCATTGGATTTGTGTGAATTTGAGCTCAAAATCAAAAGTTACAGACGATTTAGTGCGGACATGTCAAGTTGATCGGCCGGTTCTAATGATCATTCTAAACTGATCATTAAAGCTCATTGAGTAAAGGCTTATAAGTGAAGTATAATGCATGGCATGACACAGTTTGGGATAGATTAGATGACTTATTAGCTTTGTCGTATCTATTTGAGTCTGAAATTTTATCATAATATAGACAATTGAACTAACATAGCCTGGGCGTTGGATATAACGTGGGCGATGGATTCATGTCATTCTGAGCTCTAAATCAAAAGTTATGGATATCTATTTGAGTCTGAAATTTTATCATAATATAGACAATTGAACTAACATAGCCTGGGCGTTGGATATAACGTGGGCGATGGATTCATGTCATTCTGAGCTCTAAATCAAAAGTTATGGATGATTTAGTGCATACATGTCAAGTTTATCAGCCAGTTAAAATGATCATTCTAAACTTATCACTGGTGCTCATTGATTAAAACCTCATAAGTGAAGCATAATGCATGGCATAACTTAGTTTGGGATAGATTGGATTACTTGAAGGCTTTCTTGTATCTATTTCATTCCTAACTTTTGTCACAATATAGAAAATTGAGCTACCTTAACCTGGGCGTTGGATTCGTGTCATTCAGAGCTCTAAATCTAAATTGACGGATGATTTTTTGTTGATGTCAGGTTGATCAGCCTTTTAAATTGTCATTCTAAACGGATCATTGGTTCTCTCATTGAGTAAGGGCTTATAAATAAATTATAATGCATGACATCATACAATTTGGGATCGATTGGATTATTCGTAGGCTTTTTCATAGCTATTTCAGTCTTTAATTTTGTCACAATATATAAAATTGAGCTAGCTTAATGTGGGCGTTGAATTCGTGTTAAAGTGAGCTCTAAATCAAAAGTTACAGAGGATTTACTACAGACATGTCAAATGATCATTCTAAACTGATCATTGGTGCTGATTGAGTAAACGCATATAAGTGAAGCATACTGAATGGCATCACGCAGTTTGGGATATATTGGATTAATTGGGAGCTTTGTCATATCTATTTGAGTCGGAAATTTTGTCACAATAAAGTCAATTGAACTAGCATAACGTGGGCATTGGATTCATGTAATTTCAAGATCTAAATCAAAAGTTAGGGACTATTTAGTGCTGATATGTCAAGTTGATCGGCCAGTTAAAATGATCATTCTAAACTGATCATTGGTGCTCATTGATTAAAACCTCATAAATGAAACATAATGCATGACATCACGCTGTTTGGGGTAGATTGGATTACTTGGAGACTTTTTCGTATCTATTTCATTCTTAACTTTTGTCACAAAATAGAAAATCAAGCTAGCTTAACATGGGCGTTGAATTCGTGTCATTCTGGCTCTAAATCTAAATTGACAGATGATTTATTGTGGACATGTCAAGGTTGTCAGCCTTTTAAATGATCATTCTAATTGGATCATTGGGTCTCATTGAGTAAAGGCTTATAAATGAATTATAATGCATGTTATCATACAGTTTGGGATCGATTGGATTACTCACAGGCTTTGTCATAGCTATTTCAGTATTAAATTTGGTCACAATTTAGAAAATTGAGCTAACTTAACTTGGGCGTTAGATTCGTGTCAATCTGAGCTCTAAATCAGAATTTACAAACGATTTAGTGCGGACATGTCAAGTTGATCGCTGGTTCTAATGATCATCCTAAACTGAGCATTGGTGCTCATTGAGTAAAAGCTTATAAGTGAAGCATAATGCATCGCATCACGCAGTTTGGCATAGATTGGATTACTTGGGAGCTTTTTTATATCTATTTGAGTCTGAAATTTTGTCACAATAAAGAAAATTGAACTAGCATAACGTGGCCGTTGGATTCATGTCATTTTGAGCACTAAATCAACAGTTATGGACGATTTAGTGCCGACATATCAAGTTGATCGGCCAGTTAAAATGATCATTCTAAACTGATCGTTGGTGCTCATTGATTAAAACCTCATAAATGAAACATAATGCATGGCATCACGAAGTTTGGGATAGATTGGATTACTTGGAGGCTTTGTCGTATCTATTTCATTCTTAACTTTTGTCACTGTATAGAAAATTGAGCTAGCTTAACATGGGCGTTGAATTGGTGTCATTCTGGCTCTAAATCTAAATTGATAGATGAGTTACTGTGGACATGTCAGGTTGATCAGCCTTTTAAGTGATCATTTTAAATGGGTCATTGGGTCTCATTGAGTAAAGACATATAAATGAATTATAATGCATGCCATCATATAGTTTGGGATCGATTGGATTACTCATAGGTTTTGTCGTAGCAATTTCAGTCTTAAATTTTGTCCCAATTTAGAAAATTGAGCTATCCTAACGTGGGTGTTGGATTCGTGTCAATCTGAGCTCTAAATAAAAATTTACAGACAATTTAGTGCAGACATATCAAGTTGGTCGGCCGATTCTAATGATATCCCTAAATTGATCATTGGTGCTCATTGAGTAAAGCCTTATAAGTGAAGCATAATGCATGGCATCACAAAGTTTGGGATAGATTGGATTACTTGGGAGCTTTGTCATACCTATTTGAGTCTGAAATTTTGTCACAATATAGACAATTGAACTAGCATAGCTTGGGCGTTGGATATAACGTGGGCGATGGATTCATGTCATTCTGAGCTCTAAATCAAAAGTTATGGACGATTTAGTGCAGACATGTAATATTTATCGGACAGTTAAAATGATCATTCTAAATTGATCATTGGTTCTCATTGATTAAAACCTCATAAGTGAAGCATAATGCATGGCATAACGCAGTTTGGGATAGATTGGATTACTTTGAGGCTTGATTGTATGTATTTCATTCCTAACTTTTGTCACAATAGAGAAAATTGAGCTAGCTTAACATGAGCATTGAATTCCTGTCATTCTGGCTCTAAATCTAAATTGATAGATGATTTATTGTGGACATGTCAAGTTGATCAGCCTTTTAAATGATCATTCAAAATGGATCATTGGGTCTCATAAAGGCTTATAAATGAATTATAATGCATGGCATCATACAGTTTGGGATCGATTGGATTACTCACAGGCTTCATCGTAGCTATTTCAGTCTTAAATTTTGTCACAATTTAGAAAATTGAGCTAGCTTAACGTGGGTGTTGGATTCGTGTAAATCTAAGCTCTAAATAAAAATTTAAAGATGATTTAGTGCGGACATGTCAACTTGATCGGCCAGTTCTAATGATCATCCTAAACTGATCATTGGTGCTCATTGAGTAAAGGCTTATAAGTGAAGCATAATGCATGGCATCACACAGTTTGGGATAGATTGGATTACTTGGGAGCTTTGTCATATCTTTTTGAGTCTGAAATTTTGTAACACTATAGAAAATTGAACTATCATAACCTGGGCGTTGGATTCATGTCATTCGGAGCTCTAAATGAAAAGTTATGGACGATTTAGTGTAGATATATCAAGTTGATCGGCCAGTTAAAATGATTATTTTAAACTGATCATTGGTGCTCATTGATTAAAACCTCATAAATGAAGCATAATGCATGGCATCCCGCAGTTTGGGATAGATTGGATTACTTGGAGGTATTGTCGTATCAATTCGTTTCCTTACTTTTGTCACAATATAGAAAATTGAGCTAGGTTAACATGGGCATTGGATTCGTGTCATTCTCATATCTTATTATAAATTGACAGACGATTTACTGTGGACATGTCAGGTTGATCAGCCAGTTAAAACGATCATTCTAAACGGATCAATTGTTCTCATTGAGTAAAAGCTTATAAATGAATTATAATGCATGGCATCATACAGTTTGGGATCGATTGGATTGCTCGCAGTCTTAGTCGTAGCTATTTCAGTATTAAATTTTGTCACAATGTAGAAAATTGAACTAGCTTAACGTGAGCATTGGATTCGTGTCAATCTAAGTAGTAAATAAAAATTTACAGACGATTTAGTGCGAGCATATAAACTTGATCGGCCGGTTCTAATGATCATTCTAAACTGATCATTGGTGCTCATTAAGTAAAGGCTTATAAGTGAAGCATAACGCATGGCATCACGCAGTTTGGGATAGATTGGATTACTTGGGGGCTTTTTCCTATCTATTTGAATCTGAAATTTTGTCGCAATATAGAAAATTGAGCTAGCATAACATGGGTCTTGGATTCATGTCGTTCTGAGCTCTAAATCAAAAGTTATGGACGATTTTATGCGGACATGTTAAGGTTATCGGTCAGTTAGAATGATCATTCTAAGCTGATCATTGGTGCTCATTGATTAAAACCTCGTACGTAAAGCATAATGCATGGCATCACGCAGTTTGGGATTGAATGGATTACTTGGAGGCTTTGTCGTATCTATTTCATTCCTTAATTTCGTCACTATGTAGAAAATTGAGCTAGATTAACATGGGAGTTGGATTAGTGTCATTCTGAGCTCTAATTATAAATTGACGGATGATTTACTATGGACATGTTAGGTCTATCAGCCAGTTAAAATGATCATTCTAAATGGATCATTGGTTCTCATTGTGTAAAGGCTTATAAATGAATTATAATGAATGGCATCATACAGTTTGGGATCGATTGGATTATTCGCAGGCTTTGTCGTAGCTATTTGAGTCTTAAATTTTGTCACTATGTACAAAATTGAGTTAGCTTAATGTGGGTGTTGGATTCGTGTCTATCTGACCTCTAAATCAGAAGTTACAAACGATTTCGTGCGGATATGTCAATTTGATCGGTCGGTTCTATTAATCATTATAAACTAATCATTGGTGCTCATTGAGTAACTGCTTATAAGTGAAGCATAATGCATGGCATCACACAGTTTGGAATAGATTGGATTACTTGGGGGCTTTGTCGTATCTATTTGGGTCTGAAATTTTGTCACAATATAGAAAATTGAGCTAGCATAATATAGGCATTGGATTCGTGGCATTATGAGCTCTAAATCAAAAATTATGGACGGTTTAATGTGGACATATTAAGGTTATCAGTCTGTTAAAATGATCATTCTAAGCTAATCATTGGTGCTCATTGATTAAAACCTCATACGTAAAGCATAATGCATGGCATCACGCAGTTTGGGATGGATTGGATTACTTGAAGGCTTTGTCGTATCTATTTCCTTCCTAAATTTTGTCACAATGTAAAAATTTGAATTAGCTTAACATGGGCGTTGGAGTCGTGTCATTCTGAGCTCTAATTATAAATTGACGGAAGATATACTGTGGACATGTCAGGTTGATCAGCCAGTTAAAATAATCATTCTAAACGAATCATTGGTTCTCGTTGAGTAAAGCTTTATAAATGAATTATAATGCATGACACCATACAGTTTGGGATTGATTGGATTACTCAGAGGCTTTGTCGTAGCTATTTCAGTCTTAAATTTTGTCACAATATAGAAAATTGAGTTAGGTTAAAGTGGGCATTGGATTCCTGTCAATCTGAGCTCTAAATCAAAAGTTATAGACGATTTAGTACGGACATGTCAATTTGATCAGCTGGTTCTAAAGATCATTCTAAACTGATCATTGGTACTCAATGAGTAAAAGCTTATAATTGAAGTATAATGCATTGCACCACTGAGTTTGGGATAGATTGGATTACTTGGGGATTTTGTTGTATCTATTTGAGTCTGAAATCTTGTCCCAATATAGAAAATTGAGCTAGTATAACGTGGGGGGTTAGATTCATGGCATTTTTTTGAGTTCTAAATCAACAGTTTTGGATGATTTAATGCGGACATGTCAAGTTGATCGGTCAGTTAAAATGATCATTCTAAACTGATCATTGGTGCTCATTAATTAAAACCTCATACGTAAAGCATACTACATGGCATCGTGGAGTTTAAGATAGATTGGACTACTTGGAGGCTTTGTTGTATCTTTTTCTTTTCTAAATTTTCTAACAATATAGAAACTTGAGCTAGCTTAACATGGATGTTAGATTTGTGTATTTCAAAGCTCTAATTATAAATTGACGGACTATTTACTATGGACATGTCAGGTTTATCAGTTTGTTAAAATGATCAGTCAAAACGGATCATTGGTTCTCATTAAGTAAAGGTTTATAAATGAATTATAATGCACGACATCATACAATTTGGGAATCGGTTGGATTACTCGCAGGATTTATCGTAGCTATTTTAGTCTTAAATTTTCTTACAATGTAGAAAATCGAGCTAGCTTAAGGTGGGCGTTGAATTCATGTCATTCTGAGCTCTAAACCAAAAGTTATGGATGATTTAGTGCGGACATGTCAAGTTGATCGGTCAATTAAAATGATTATTCTAAACTGATAATTTGTGCTCATTAACTAAAACCTCATACGTCATAATGCATGACATCCCGCAGTTTGGGATATATTGGATTACTTGGAGGCTTTGTCGTATCTATTTCATTACTAACTTTTTTCAAAATATAGAAAATTGAGCTAGCTTAACATGGGTGTAGGATTCGTGTCATTATGAGCTTTAAATCTAAATTGATGGACGATTTATTGTGGACATGTCAGGTTGATCAGCTGGTTAAAATGATCATTGTAAACAGATCATTGGCTCTCATTGAGTAAAGGCTTATAAATGAATTATAATGCATGCCATCATATAGTTTGGGATCGATTCGGTTACTTGCAGGCTTTTTCGTAGCGATTTCAGTATTAGAATTTGTCACAATGTACAAAAGTAAGCTAGCTTACCGTGGGCGTTGGATTCTTGTCAATTTGAGCTCTAAATAAAAAGTTATAGACGAATTAGTGTGGACATGTCAAGTTGATTGGCCGGTTCTAATTATCATTCTAAACTGATCATTGGTGCTCATTGAGTAAAGGCTTATAAGTGAAGTATAATGCATTGCATCACTCAGTTTGGGATAGATTGGATTACTTGGGGGCTATTTTGTATCCATTTGATTCTGAAAACTTGTCCCAATATAGAAAATTGAGGTAGTATAACGTGGGCGTTAGATTCATTGGCATTTTGAGCTCTAAATAAAAAATTATGGATGATTTAATGCGGACATCTCAAGTTGATCGGTCAGTTAAAATGATCATTCTAAACAGACCATTGGTGCTCATTGATTAAAACCTCATACGTAAAGCATACTACATAGTATCACGTAGTTTAAGATAGATTGGATTACTTAGAGGGTTTGTCGTATCTGATTCATTCCTAAATTTTGTCACAATGTAGAAAATTGAGCTAGCTTAAACATTGGCGTTAGATTTGTTTCATTCAAAGCTCTAATTATAAATTGACGGACTATTTAATATGGACATGTCAGGTTTATCAGCTAGTTAAAATGATCATTCAAAACGGATCATTGGTTCTTATTGAGTAACGGCATATAAATGAATTATAATACACGGCATCATACAGTTTCAGATTGATTGGATTACGCGCAGGCTTTATTTTAGCTATATTAGTCTTAAATTTTGTTACAATGTAGAAAATTGAGCTAGCTTAACATGGGCATTGGATTCCTGTCAATCTGAGCACTAAATCAAAAATTACAGACAATTTATTGCGGATATACCAAGTTGATCGGTCGGTTCTAATGATCATTCTAAACTGATCATTGGTGCTCATTGAGTAAAGGCTTGTAAGTGAAACACAATGAATTGCATCACTCAGTTTGGGATAGATTGGATTACTTGGGGGCTTTTTGTATCTATTTGAGTCTGAAATTTTGTCACAATTTAGAAACTTCAGCTGGCATAACGTAGGCGTTGGATTCATGTCGTTCTGAGCTCTAAATCAAAAGTTATGGACAATTTAATGTGGTGATTTCAAGGTTATCGGTCAGTTAAAATGATCATTCTAAACTGATCATTGGTGCTCATTGATTAGATTTGTGTCATTCAAAGCTCTAATTATAAATTGATGGACTATTTACTATGGACATGTCAGGTTTATCAGCTAGTTAAAATGATCATTCAAAACGGATCATTGGTTCTCATTAAGTAAAGGCTTATAAATGAATTATAATGCACAACATCATACAATTTGGGAATCGATTGGATTACTCGAAGGCTTTGTCGTAGCTATTTTAGTCTTCAATTTTCTTACAATGTAGAAAATGGAGCTAGCTTAAGGTGGGCGTTGGATTCATGTCATTCTGAGCTCTAAATCAAAAGTTATGGACGATTTAGTGCGGACATTTCAAATTGATTCGTCAGTTAAAATGATCATTCTAAACTGATCATTTGTGCTCATTGATTAAAATCTCATATGTAAAGCATACTGCATGGCATGACGCAGTTTAGGATAGATTACATTACTTGGTGGCTTTGTTGTATCTATTTCATTCCTAACTTTTGTTAAAATATAGAAAATTGAGCTAACTTAACATGGGCATTGGATTCGTGTCATTTTGAGCTCTAAATTTAAATTGACGGACGATTTATTGTGGACATGTCAGGTTGATCAGCATGTTAAAATGATCGTTCTAAACAGATCATAGGCTCTCATTGAATAAAGGCTTATAAATGAATTATAATGCCTGGCATCATACCGTTTGGGATCGATTGGATTACTCGTAGGCTTTATCGTAGTGATTTCAGTCTTAAATTTTGTCACAATGTAGAAAATTGAGGTAGTTTAACGTGGGCATTGGATTCGTGACATTCTGAGCTCAAAATCTAAAGTTACAGACAATTTAGTGTGCACATGTCAAGATGATCGGCCGGTTCTAATAATCATTCTAAACTGATCATTTGGCGCTCAATGAGTAAAGGCTTATAAGTGAAGCATAATGCATGGCATCCCGCAGTTTGGGATAGATTGGATAACTTGGGTGCTTTGTCGTATCTATTTGAGTCTGAAATTTTGCCCCAATATAGAAAATTGAGCTAGCATAACGTGGGCATTGGATTCATGTCACTCCGAGCTCTAAATAAAAAGTTATGTAAATTAACATGGATGCTAGATTCGTGTCATTCCGAGCTCTAAATCTAAATTGACGGACGAATTATTTTGGACATGTCAGGTTGATCAACGAGTTAAAATGGTCGTTCTAATTGGATCATTGGCTCTCATTGAGTAAAGGCTTATAAATAAATTGTAATGCATGGCATCATACAGTTTGGGATCGAATGGATTACTCGTAGGCTTTGTCGTAAAATGATCATTCTAAACTGATCATTGGTGCTCATTGATTAAAACCTTATACGTAAAGTATAATGCATATGGCATCACGCAGTTTGGGATAGATTGGATTACTTGGAGGTTATGTTGTATCTATTTCATTCCTAACTTTTGTCAAAATTTAGAAAATTGAGCTAGCTTAACATGGGGATTGGATTCGTGTCATTCTGAGCTCTAGATCAAAAGTAACGAACGATTTACTGTGGACATATCAGGTTTATCAACCAGTTAAAAGGATCATTCTAAATGGATCATTGGTTTTCATTGAGAAAAGGCTAACAAATGAATTATAATGCATAGCATCATACAATTTGGGATCGATTGGATTACTTTCAGGCTTTGTCGTAACTATTTAAGTCATAAATATTTTCGTAATCTAGAAAATTGAGCTAGCTTAATGTGGGCGTTGGATTCGTGTCAATCTAGGCTCTAAATCAAAGTTACATATGATTTAGTGCGGACATATCAATTTGATCGGTCGGTTCTAATGATTATTCTAAACTGATCATTGGAGCTCATTAAGTAAATATTTATAAGTGAAGCATATTGCATTGCATCACTCAGTTTTGGATAGATTGGATTACTTGGAGGCTTTTTTGTATCAATTTAAGTCTGAATATTTTTCACAATATAGAAAATTGAGCTAGCAAAATGTGGATGTTGGATTCATGTCCTTCTTATCTCTAAATCAAAAGTTATGGACGATTTAGTGCGGACATGTCAGGTTGATCGGTCCGTTAAAATAATCATTCTAAACTGATCATTGGTGCACACTAATTAAAACCTCATACGTAAATCATAATGCATGGCATCATGCAGTTTGGGATAGATTGGATTACTTGGAGGTTTTTTCGTATCTATTTCATCCTAACTTTCGTCAAAATATAGAAAATATAGCTAGCTTAACATGGGCGTTGGATTCGTGTCATTCTGAGCTCTTATTCTAAATTGACGGACGATTTATGGTGGACATGTAAGGTTTATCAGCCAGTTAAAATGATCATTCTAAACGGATCATTGGTTCTCATTGACTAAAGGCTAATAAATGAATTATAATGCCTGGCATCATACAGTTTGGGATTGATTGGATTACTCGCAGGCTTTGTCGTAGCCATTTCAGTCTTAAATTTTGTCACAATATAGAAAATTGAGCTAGTTTAACATGGGCGTTGAATTCATGTTATTCTGAGCTTTAAAACAAAAGTTACAGACGATTTAGTGCGCACATGTCAAGATGATCGGCCGGTTCTAATGATCATTCTAAACTGATCATTGGTGCTCATTGAGTAAAGGCTTATAAGTGAAGCATAATGCATGGCATCACACAGTTTGGGATAGATTGGATTACTTGTGGGCTTTGTCGAATCTATTTGAGTGTGAAAATTTTCCCCAAAATAGAAAATTGAGCAAACATAACGTGGACATTGGATTCATGTCATTCCGAGCTCAAAATCAAAAGTAACAGACGATTTAATGCGGACATATCAATTTGATCGGCCGGTTCTAATGATCATTCTGAACTGATCATTGGTGCTCATTGAGTAAAGGCGTATAAGTGAAGCATAATGCATTGCATCACTCAAATTTGGATAGATTGGATTACTTGGTGGCTTTTTTGAATCTATTTGAGTCTGGAATTTTGTCACAATATAGAAAATCGAGCAAGCATAACATGGGCATTGGATGCATTTCATTTTGAGCTCGAAATCAAAAGTTATGGACGATTTAGTGCGGACATGTCAAGTTGATCGATCAGTTAAAATAATGATTCTAAACTGATCAAGTGTGCTCATTGATTAAAACCTCATATGTAAAGCATACTGCATGGCATGACGCAGTTTGGGATAGATTGGCTTACTTGGTGGCTTTGTCGTATCTATTTCATTCCTAACTTTTGTCAAAATATAGAAAACTGAGCTAACTTAACATGGGCGTTGTATTCGTATCATTCTGAGCTCTAAATATAAATTGACGGACGATTTATTTTGGATATGTCAGGTTGATCAGCATGTTAAAATGATCGTTCTAACCGGATCATTGGCTCTGATTGAGTAAAGGATTATAAATGAATTATAATGCATGGCATCATACCGTTTGGGATCGATTGGATTACTCCCAGACTTTGTCGTAGCTATTTTAGTCTTAAATTTTGTCACAATGTAGAAAATTGAGCTAGTTTAACATGGGCGTTGGATTCGTGACATTCTGAGCTCTAAATCAAAAGTTTCAAATAATTTAGTGTGCACATGTCAAGATGATCGGCTGGTTCAAATAATCATTCTAAACTGATCATTGGTGCTCATTGAGTAAAAGCTTATAAGTGAAGCATAATGCATGGCATCACGCAGTTTGGTGCTTTATCGTATCTATTTGAGTCTGAAATTTTGCCCCAATATGGAAAATTGAGCAAGCATAACGTGGGCATGGGATTCATGTCATTCCGAGCTCTCAATCAAAAGTTATAGGCGATTTAATGCGGACATGTCAAGTTGATCGATCAGTTAAAATGATCATTCTAAACTGATCATTGGTGCTCATTGATTAGATTTGTGTCATTCAAAGCTCTAATTATAAATTGACGGACTATTCATTATGGACATGTCAGGTTTATCAGCTAGTTAAAATGATCATTCAAAACGGATCATTGGTTCTCATTAAGTAAAGGCTTATAAATGAATTATAATGCACAACATCATACAATTTGGGAATAGATTGGATTACTCGCAGGCTTTGTCGTAGCTTTTTTAGTCTTAAATTTTCTTACAATGTAGGAAATTGAGCTAGCTTAAGGTGGGCGTTGGATTCATGTCATTCTGAGCTCTAAATCAAAAGTTATGGACGATTTAGTGCGGACATTTCAACTTGATTGGTTAGTTAAAATGATCATTCTAAACTGCTCATTTTTACTCATTGATTAAAACCTCATATGTAAAGCATACTGCATTGCATGACGCAGTTTAGGATAGATTAGATTACTTGGTGGCTTTTTCGTATCTATTTCATTCCTAACTTTTGTTAAAATATAGAAAATTGAGCTAACTTAACATGGGCATTGGATTTGTGTCATTCTGAGCTCTAAATATAAATTGACGGACGATTTATTGTGGACATGTCAGGTTGATCAGCATGTTAAAATGATCGTTCTAAACGGATCATAGGCTCTCATTGAATAAAGACTTATAAATGAATTATAATGCATGGCATCATATCGTTTGAGATCGATTGGATTACTCGCAGGCTTTATCGTAGTGATTTCAGTCTTAAATTTTGTCACAATGTAGAAAATTGAGGTAGTTTAACGTGGGCATTGGATTCGTGACATTCTCACTACAAGAAAACAGCATATTTCCAACGGCCATATCCATCGGAAAAACGTTGGTAAAATAGATTCTGGACTAATTTCCGACGAAAATAGTCCGTCGGGACTATTTCGCGGAAATTAGTTTCCATCAGGAATTTATCGCGAATTTCCGATGGATTGGCGATTAATTACACCTTCGGAATATTCAGACTGATTTGCGATGGGAGAGGTCCGTCGGAAAGTACCGACGGATATTCGATGGTCCGGAGCCATCAGGAATTACCGACGAATTATCGAGGGCCGTTTTCCGATGATTTCCGCCGTTGGGAGTTTGGTCCGATGATATTTCCCTATGGTTTATAATCGTCGGGATATCGCAACACATTTCCTCCGTCGGAAATTTCCAACGACATAATCCGTCGGAAAAAACTAATTAATTGAAAAAATAAAAAATTTATTTTTTTAAATATTTATATTTTAAAAATATTTAATTAAATATTTTTAAAATATAAATATTAAAAAATAAATTTAAAAAAAAATTATTTTAAAATTTAAATTAATATTTTTAAAAATAATCATACAATTAATAACAATAATATTATAAATATAAATATTATTAAAAAATTGTTTTAAATTACAAATTACAAAGGAGGAGCAGGAGAAGAAGGAGGAGAAAAAAAGTCATCAGACAATTTATTTTTATCATTTCTACAAAGTTTTTGAGATTATTCATCTCTATTTTCATAGACGCCATTTCTTTTTTTAGCTGCTCATTTTCCTCGTTTCTAACTGTAGATGTTGCGCCACTGGTATCTGCAACTCTCCCGAGTCTTGGATGACGACCCTTTGAAAATGGTATTTCCTGTAAAAATAAAAATATTATTAGAAAATTTAATGAAAATTATTATAATATTAATTATATATTTAAAAAAAACTTACATCAAGAACGAGATGGTTAATCTCAGAACGAGGCAATTCGGGGACCGAAGATGAAGAACCAACTTGAGATTGCTGGGTTAGAATATCACTTTTTTTTCTTTTACTTTTTCGATGATCTCACTAACGAGACCATCTTGGATACGACCAGTCTTTTTGTTCGTGTGCACGGCCTCGAGAAGTTGCAAGTGATCTGGAGGCGTTCCAATTTCTTGTGCCTCAAAATAAAAAAATTCTATATTAATAATTTTTAAAATTTTAAATAATTAATATAATAATTAATTTATCAATTGATCGGCTCGTCTGAGAAAACTAGTCGATCCGGCATTGTGAATATAAATGTCTTTGCCTCCTTGGTCGCTCTTCCGGTTTCCCGAATTAGTTTTTGAGATGACCTCAACGCTGAAAGATTCCCAATAACAAATAAAGTCGTTCCAAACCGACTCATTCAACCCTCTTGGTTTATCTTTTCCCTTTTTCTATTTTTGTTTCCACTCGTTCATGTGGCGGGAAAATTGTACTGTAGCCTCTTTTTCGAAAGCTTCTTCCACCAATTTTGTGTTCATGGGATACCATGTAAATTCTTGCTGCGAAATTTTAGTATTTATTACTGAAAATATTATTAAAAACTATTTAAAATAATTATATATTTAAAATTTAAATAACGTACCGCAAACGTCCTGAACCAAATCTGACATTTTTCGTACGGAATATCTCGAAATTTGGTATATGGTTTGTTCAAAATAGAATGAAGCATCTTTAATATAGATTTGCTTATTCCATTGTTTGAAATACCAAACCTACGAATTTTTATTACAATAGCGTTTAAATAATTATTTTAAATATAATTATAGAATAAAATTAAAATAATTATTTTAAATATAATTATAGAAAATTTAATTTATCATATCGAGTTTTCTTGACGTCTCGGATCAAGAAATGTAAGAAGTTCACGACCAGGCTGCTGAACCAATTCTTCAATTGTCATTGATCGGAAAGAATCATTTGCAGATTCTGGAATTTGAGTTGGTATAAAACTCGGAGTCGATGATTCACCAGGTCTTTGGTAATCTTGATACGACCTATAATTGGGTCATTTTATCAATCTATCTACATTAACTATTTACTATTTTTTTGAAATATTAAATTATTTAATATAATATTCAAGTATTTTTATTTTTATTTTTTGAAAAAATCAAGGTTTATTATTTGGAACTTTTTCAAATATAACAAAACCGAGACCAAACTAATATCATCAATAAACATATAAACTTAATTGTATCTACTTTTCTAAACTATAAACTATTCTAATTTTAAAATTTTAAATATTTTCATTTAGTAGTTTTGAAACTTACAAGTAGGTAACATTAGTTATTGAAAAGTGCATAGAAAATCTAAAAACAATTTTCATCTGTAAAAAAAAAAATAAAAACAGTCTATTAAAATAGATGATGTAGTATCTACCAAAACAATTTTACTTTGCAAAGTCGCATAGTATTAATGTATATTCTATTATATAATAAGTAGCAAACACAAAACTTTGAGCATGATTTATAAGACTAATCATGTTATGTTACTATAACATGATGCCAATTCAACATGAAACACACATTCGGACCACTATCCCATATTTTTGACAGAGTATTACGTGGAATGATTCATGACAATTGCTCCTTTGGTTCGAAGAGACAAAGACCATTTACTTCTCCCATGCAAACTGTGATTATGCCAAGTGGAAACCAAATGCCATCTTCCTTTGCTTAAAATTCACTGTCACTACTACTACATTTATCTATAATTTTTGGATCACTGTTTATAAGTTTCACTGTCATCTGAATAGATAGTTTTTATAACCAGCATGTATGTATAAGTAATTTCTTTTGATGAATATGAATTCCATCAAGATAAATATCTTTGATGGGAGATATATTTTATACAAAAACAGGTAAAATAACTCACATTATAGAAATGAAAATCGTAGGTATGGCAACAACGTATGATGAGCAGCTAAGTTGGTTTGCACTAAATAAAGATGGTTGTAGAAAACTCACGCCTTTCAACAGATATATACTGGAAAACATTTTGTCAATCTCAAGGATTTGTGAGCTCGTTTGCTTTCAAAACATTTTAATATTTTTACAGATAAATCACAGTTTAATTTTTAGTTTCTGTCTAAAATCATAAAACACACACATTCGGTTGAATGTTTATTCCATTTACTATTATTATTATTATTCAAATTCTACATCTAAAACATGACAAATTCTACATCTAAAACATGACAGTGGAGAGGTGAATCGGGCCACCAGTGGAATCAATTATGTTCAATTAGAGAAAAACACCCAAACGAATTTGAAAAACTAATCTGACAAATTAATTTGAAAAACTAATCTGAAAAACTAAAACTTACATGTTGAGGACGAGAATCGGCGGCGACGAGGAGAAAAACGGCGGTGAGGAGTAACGGCGATGAGGTCCTTCGGCGATCGACGGAAATTTTCAGGGTAACATGAAACGGCGAGAGAGAGAGGAGAAGAAGAAGTCGTAGGTTATAATCGATATTTCCGACGGACGTTTCCATCGGAAATCCGTCAGTACATCAATTAATTTTCGCGAAACCCTGCGTTTTTAATTTCGTTTACCGTATAAATCCATCGGATTTATTACAACACCGTGCATGATCGACACATGGTCTGCCCACGTTTGAAATAATTTTCCGACGGATATCCGACGGAATTAAAATGTCCATCGGATATCCATCGGTATATAGAGTCAATAATCCAAATTATATGTATATTAATGTGTTAGATAAAACTTATACTATAAGGATATTTTTAACAAATTTCATATAACTATATGTATATCAATTTTTAAATTAAATAAAATTTAAATATAATAACATATAATTATTAATATAATATATAATTTTCTAATTCACTTATTTTATCAAATAACTCTAACTTTTGTATAACATGCATATTGGTTATCTATTATTCAAATAGGACAACAACAGTAAATCTCACAAATTTAACGAGAAGAGTTTTCAAACCAAACAAAGGAAGTTGTACGAAACTACGTATAGAATCCTAAAACATTATTATCACAAATTATTCATCAGAAGAAGATAATGGAAAAAAAAAATCTTATTATCACAAATTTAATCTGAATCTGATGAATATTCTGAATTAGCTGAATTTTGGTCGTCAAACTCGCCAATCTCTTCTTCTGAATCTTGAAACACGTTGTAATCTTCGTTCGTGGTGTCATCAACAACAAAGTTAACTTCAAGAGAAGTGTCTATTGAACCTAAGTTACCAATTGTGCTTTGTTGCATAGGCTCTTGTTCGGTAATACCACATACCATTCTTCTAGGATGTATTGAGGTCACTGTAATCCAAGGATCTTGCTTGTTTCTCACATGAGGATATTGAATGTAACAAACCTGGTCCGCTTGTGATGCAAGTATAAAAGGATCATATTTTCGATGTCGCTTACGAGAGTGGACAGATGTAACACCGAATTCGTCTTCACGTTGACCCATGACAGGGTCATACTAGTCACAATAGAACACAATACACCTCAAATCAATCATTCCTGGATAGTGAACTTCTAATATTTCACGAAGAATACCATTGTATACAATTTCTCCCGATTGAGATGATACATCATAATTACAAGTTGTTTGTGAGTTTCCTTCCCAATGACTCTTAAAGAATATCCACGAGTGCAGTACATTGGATAAGATTTTGCAGTAAATGTAGGACCACTCACCAACTCAGCTAACCACGTGGGAAACGTTATACCCCTAGAAGGACTTGTAGTAACCTACAAAATAATAGAATATAGTAAATTATATATATATATATATAGTAAACTATTATTGAAAATTATATAATTGTGGTAACACTAACATAAAAATGCAACCATTTTGCAAAATTGCTTTTTTAAGTTCGACCAACTCATTATCGTTGTAATCTGAATAATGAACACGTATTTGTTCCATGCATATCCTGTTAATTATGGAAAAAAAAATTAACAATAAATTAAAATAATAACTAAAAACAAAATTAAATTGAATGTACCTTTCATATTCCAAAACGTCATCGTAATTTATCAAAATATACAAATGCAAGTGATTGTGTTCCTCCTCTGATAGGCGTTGCGTCTTCTCTTTTCCACTTAATTGTCCAGTTTGTGCAAATATTTCTGGCACATTCACTGGATAGCTTGGTTTTTCTCCTCCATCATCATGTCGAGAAGGTCGTCAATTTTTTGCTTGCACTTACGATGGAAAATAGTAGCTAGCAAAGTTAGATGTTTCTTCATTAATACTTTGTGTGACGATTGAACCTTCAACCCTGGCAAGATTTTTAACTTTTTTCTTTAGGTGGAACACATATCTCTCAAAAGGATACATCCATCGCTACTGAACATGTCCTCCAAGTGCTGCTTCTCTAGGGAGGTGAATAAGAAGATCCTCCATAACATCAAAAAATGCTGGTGGAAATATTTTCTCCAAGTTACAAATGAGAACCGGTATTTTTTCCTCCAAATTTCGGATATCGTCTATAGTAAGTGATCTTGTACATAAATCTCGGAAAAACACCAATCCCTACATAAAAATATATTTTAATATCATATAATATATGAAACTATTATTATTTATATATAAAATAATGTAAACGTCGTACCTGCAATTGCTCCGTGGACGTTTTTAGGCAGTAGATCGCTAAAGGAAAATGGGAATAATCTTTGCATGACAACATGAAAATCATGACTTTTCATCCCTGAAAATTTACCTTCAATAGTATCGACACAATTACGAAGATTAGATGCGTATCCATCTGGAAATTTGACACTATGCTTAATCCAATCAAAGAATTCATCTTTTGCATGTGCATCCAACCGGAATACGGGAGACAATGATTTTCCATTTGACATTACATGTAGTTTCTTCTGGGAACAAATATCTAGCAAATCCAATCTAGCTTTCAAATTATCTTTTGTTTTTCCTTGCACATTTAGAACGGTATTCATTATGTTGTCGAAAAAATTCTTCTCAATGTGCATAACATCTAGATTATGGCGCAACAAATGGTCCTTCCAATATGGTAAATCCCAAAAAGTGCTCTTCTTGTGCCAATTATGGTATTCGCCACAACCATCAACAGGGTAATGTCCGTTACCTCCACATGAAGCCGTTCTCTTAGTACCAAAATCTCTAAGTTGAGTCATCATATAATTCCCGTCAAGAATAGAAGGTGGAGCATCAATTTTTTTTGTTTTTCCTAAACAATGTCGTGCTCCGGCAATATGGGTGATCTTCTGGTAGAAATCGACGATGACAATCGAACCAACTAGTCTTTCGTCCTTGTTTCAGTTGGAACGCATCAGTATTATCTTGACAATATGGGCATGCTAATCTTCCATGCGTCGACCATCCTGATAACATACCATATGCTGGAAAATCACTTATCGTCCACATAAGTACAGCTCGCATCAAGAAGTTCTGTTGGTTGGAAACATCGAATGCTTCGACACCATTTTCCCATAATATTTTTAACTCATGAATTAGTGGCTGCAAGAAAATATCAAGCGATCGCTTAGGATGCTCTGAGCTGGGGACGAGAATTGTTAGAAATAAAAACTCTCGTTTCATGCACAAAAAAGGAGGCAAATTATAAGGTGTAACGATAACTGGCCACAACGAGTATTGCCTCCCATGCTTCCCAAAAGGGTTGAATCCATCTGTAGATAATCCGAGGTATACGTTTCTAGGCTCATATGCAAAACTAGGATAAACCTGTTGAAAATGTTTCCATACTTCTGCATCCGAGGGATGTACAATGTCTCCATTCGAATTATGTTCTGCATGCCATCTCATAGGTTTTGCCATGTGTTCAGATTGATATAACCTCTTTAACCTCTCTGTTAATGGCAAATACCACATCCGTTTATGCAGTATAGGTACTCTACCACTTCTCTCTTGATATCGAGGTTTGTGACAAAATCGGCACTTCATGCGGTTTTCATCATTTCTCCAATAGATCATGCAGTTTTCAATACATACATCGATCATCTGATATGGCAATCCAAGACCAGATACAAGTTTTTGAACCTCGTAATATGAAGCAGGTGCAATATTATCTTCAGGTAATATATCTCTAACAAAATCAGCTATCGCATTCACACAATCTTCAGGCAAGTTGAAATCCGTCATTATCGTCATCAAACTGCTTGCAGTAGATAAAGGTGATAATCCATCTCTACATCCTTTATACAAAGGCTGCTTGGATGCATCTAACATATCAAAAAATTTCCGGGCTTCCAAATTAGGTTCCTCTATTCTGCTAATATCTTCAATGTGCCATTCTCTTTGTTCACGAAAAGCATCATTCACCATCTGAACAGTACCTCCATTTATATCAACTTCTGACGCCGGTTTCTCTACCCTAATATTAGTATTAGCTATCCTTTTTGAAGTACTACCATAATATTGCATCGTTGCATCAGTTTCTCCATGTGAATACCAAATTTTGTAACCCGGCATAAATCCATTCCTATACAAATGATTACGTACTTCTCTAACAGAGATTAATCTATGATTTCGACATTTAATACACGGACAATACATTTTACCGTATTCTGATGTCATGCTATTCTTTGATGCAAATGCCATTAACTCTTCAACACCTTGCGCAAATTCATCAGTCAATTCCCCCGTGGCTGAATCATATCGAGGTTTATCTATCTATGATCGAAAATACTCATAAGAACCCGAAGAACACATTTTCTTAAAATTTTTAGTTCTGTTGAAATTGTGAAAGATCATAGCTTATTTATAGTGAAAATTAGATATTATCATGAATTTTTAACAGATTATTAAGAATTTTTAACAGATTATTAAGAATTTTTAACAGATAATTATGAATTTTTAACAGATAATTACGAATTTTAAACAGATTATTCGTCAGAATATTCTCTATTTCCGACGGATTCCGACCACAACCGGATATTCACATATTTTGAATAGATTTTATAATCATCAACCAACAGATTTCCGACGGTTTCCGACCACCGAGGATAAATACAAAATTTTAATAGATTATTCATAAATTGCCGACGGATTGCTGACCGCATCCGACAATGGTCGGATATTTCCGATGGTTTTCCGATGACTACTATGGACAGATTCCCGATCGACTGTAAAACACAAGATCCATCGGGAAATCGTCGGACTATTACCGACGGCCTGAGATACGTCGGTAACGTTCCGACGGTTTCAAGAAGACATCTCGACGATTACGTGTTTGTTGGAAATTCAACGGTTTACCGTCAGGTTTTACCATCGATTTACCGACGACCTTGCCAGTGTCAGAAATTACCGACGGATCTCCGACGGTTTTATTTCGCTCGGTTATCCGTCGATTTTCCATCGCAAAATCGTTGGAAAAGTCCGATGGTTTTATTTCCGTCGGAAATGCCGTCGAAAATTTTAATGTCTTCTTGTAGTGTCTGAGCTCAAAATCTAAAGTTACAGACAATTTAGTGTGCACATGTCAAGATGATCGGCTGGTTCTAATAATCATTCTAAACTGATCATTGGTGCTCATTGAGTAAATGCTTATAAGTGAAGCATAATGCATGGCATCCCATAGTTTGGCATAGATTGGATAACTTGGGTGCTTTGTCGTATCTATTTGAGTCTGAAATTTTGCCCCAATATAGAAAATTGAGCAAGCATAACGTGGGCATTGAATTCATGTCATTCCGAGCTCTAAATAAAAAGTTATGGGCGATTTAGTGCGGACATGTCAAGTTTATCGGTCGTTAAAATGATCATTATATACTGATCATTGATGCTCATTGATTAAAACCTCATACGTAAAGCATACTACATGGCATTATGCAATTTGGGAAAGAGTGGATTACTTGGAGGCTTTGTCGTATCTATTTCATGCCTAACTTTTGTCAAAAATAAAGAAAATTGAGCTAGATTAACATGGACGTTAGATTCGTGTCATTCCGAGCTCTAAATCTAAATTGACGGACGAATCATTGTTGACATGTCAGGTTGATCAGCGAGTTAAAACGGTCGTTCTAATTGGATCATTGGTTCTCATTGAGTAAAGGCTTATAAATAAATTGTAATGCATGGCATCATACAGTTTGGGATCGATTGGATTACTCGTAGGCTTTGTCGTAAAATGATCATTCTAAACTGATCATTGGTGCTCATTGATTAAAAACTGATACGTAAAGCATAATGCATGGCATCACGCAGTTTGGGATAGATTGGATTACTTGGAGGTTATGTCGTATCTATTGCATTCCTAACTTTTGTCAAAATTTAGAAAATTGAGCTAGCTTAACATGGGCATTGGATTCGTGTCATTCTGAGCTCTAGATCAAAATTAACGAACAATTTACTGTGGACATATCAGGTTTATCAACCAGTTAAAAGGATCATTCCAAATGGATCATTGGTTTTCATTGAGAAAAGGCTAATAAATGAATTATAATGCATAGCATCATACAGTGTGGGATCGATTGGATTATTTTCAGGCTTTGTCGTTACTATTTAAGTCATAAATATTTTCGTAATCTAGAAAATTGAGCTAGCTTAACGTGGGCATTGGATTTGTGTCAATCTAAGCTCTAAATCAAAGTTATAGATGATTTAGTGCGGACATATCAATTTGATTGGCTGGTTCTAATGATCATTCTAAACTGATCATTGGTGCTCATTGAGTAAATGTTTATAAGTGAAGCATAATGCATTGCATCACTCAGTTTTGGATAGATTGGATTACTTGGAGGCTTTTTTGTATCTATTTAAGTCTGAATATTTTTCACAATATAGAAAATTAAGCTAGCAGAACGTGGACGTTGGATTTATGTCATTCTTATCTCTAAATCAAAAGTTATGGATGATTTAGTGCGGACATGTCAAGTTGATCGGTCCGTTAAAATAATCATTCTAAACTGATCACTGGTGCACACTGATTAAAACCTCATACGTAAATCATAATGCATGGCATCATGCAGTTTGGGGTAGATTGGATTAATTCGAGGTTTTGTCGTATCGATTTCATCCTAACTTTTGTCAAAATATAGAAAATTGAGCTAGCTTAACATGGGCGTTGGATTCATGTCATTCTGAGCTCTAATTCCAAATTGATGGACGATTTACGGTGGACATGTAAGGGTTATCAGCCAGTTAAAATGATCATTCTAAACGGATCATTAGTTCTCATTGACTAACGGCTAATAAATGAATTATAATGCATGGCTTCATACAATTTGGGATTGATTGGATTACTCGCAGGCTTTGTCGTAGCCATTTCAATCTTAAATTTTGTCACAATGTAGAAAATTGAGCTAGTTTAACGTGGGCGTTGAATTCATGTCGTTCTGAGCTCTAAATCAAAAGTTATAGATGATTTAGTGCGCACATGTCAAGATGATCGGCCGGTTCAAATGATCATTCTAAACTGATCATTGGTGCTCATTGAGTAAAGGCTTATAAGTGAAGCATAATGGATGGCATCACACAGTTTGGGATAGATTGAATTACTTGTGGGCTTTGTCGTATCTATTTGAGTGTGAAATTCGTATCTATTTGAGTGTGAAATTTTGCCCCAAAATAGAAAACTGAGCAAACATAACGTGGGCATTGGATTCATGTCATTCCAAGCTCTAAATCAAAAGTAACAGACAATTTAATGCGGGCATGTCAATTTGATCGTCCGGTTCTAATGATCATTCTGAACTGATCATTGGATCTCATTGAGTAAAGTAAGTGAAGCATAATGCATTGCATCACTCAAATTTGGATAGATTGGATTACTTGGTGGCTTTTTTGAATCTATTTGAGTCTGAAATTTTGTCACAATATAGAAAATCGAGCAAGCATAACATGGGCATTGGATGCATTTCATTCTGAGCTCTAAATCAAAAGTTATGGACGATTTAGTGCGGACATGTCAAGTTGATCGATCAGTTAAAATAATGATTCTAAACTGATCAATTGTGCTCATTGATTAAAACCTCATATGTAAAGCATACTGCATGGCATGACGCAGTTTGGGATAGATTGGCTTACTTGGTGGCTTTGTCGTATCTATTTCATTCCTAACTTTTGTCAAAATATAGAAAACTGAGCTAACTTAACATGGGTGTTGTATTCGTATCATTCTGAGCTCTAAATATAAATTGACGGACGATTTATTTTGGATATGTCAGGTTGATCAGCATGTTAAAATGATTGTTCTAAACGGATCATTGGCTCTGATTGAGTAAACGATTATAAATGAATTATAATGCATGGCATCATACCGTTTGGGATCGATTGGATTACTCCCAGACTTTGTCGTAGCTATTTTAGTCTTAAATTTTGTCACAATGTAGAAAATTGAGCTAGTTTAACGTGGGCGTTGGATTCGTGACATTCTGAGCTCTAAATCAAAAGTTTCAAATAATTTAGTGTGCACATGTCAAGATGATCGGCTGGTTCAAATAATCATTCTAAACTGATCATTGGTGCTCATTGAGTAAAAGCTTATAAGTGAAGCATAATGCATGGCATCACGCAGTTTGGTGCTTTATCGTATCTATTTGAGTCTGAAATTTTGCCCCAATATGGAAAATTGAGCAAGCATAACGTGGGCATGGGATTCATGTCATTCCGAGCTCTCAATCAAAAGTTATAGGCAATTTAGTGCGGACATGTCAAGTTGATCAATCAGTTAAAATGATCATTCTAAACTGATCATTGGTGCTCATTGATTAAAACCTCATAAGTAAAGCATATTGCATGGCATTACAAAATTTGGGATAGAGTGGATTACTTGGAGGCTTTGTCGTATCTATTTCATTCCTAACTTTTGTCAAAATATAGAAAATTGAGCTAGATTAACATGAACGTTAGATTCGTATCATTCTGAGCTCTAAATCTAAATTGATGAGCGAATTATTGTCGACATGTCAGGTTGATCAGCGAGTTTAAATTGTCGTTCTAATTGAATAATTGGCTCTCATTGAGTAAAGGCTTATAAATAAATTATAATGCATGGCATCATACTGCTTGGGATCGATTGGATTACTCGATCACTTTTTCATAGCTATTTCAGTCTTAAATCTTTTCGCAATGTCGAACATTGAGCTGGCTTAACGTGGACATTGGATTCAAGTCATTCTGAGCTCTAAATCAAAAGTTATGGACAATTTAGTGTGGACATGTCAAGTTGAACGGTCCGTTAAAATGATCATTCTAAACTGATCATTGGTGCTCATACATAAAGCATAATGCATGGCATCACGCAGTTTGGGATAGATTGGATTACTTGGAGGTTTTGTCGTATCTATTTTATTCCTAACTTTTGTCAAAATATAGAAAATTGAGCTAGCTTAACATGGACATTGGATTCGTGTCATTCTGAACTCTAGATAAAAATTGACGGACGATGTACTGTGGACATATCATGTTTATCAACCCGTTAAAGGGATCATTCTAAACGGATCATTGGTTTTCATTGAGAAAAGGCTAATAAATGAATTATAATGCATAGCATCATACAGTTTGGGATCGATTGGATTACTCGTAGGCTTTGTCGTAGCTATTTAAGTCATAAAAAATTTCGTAATCTAGAAAATTGAGCTAACTTAACGTGGACGTTGGATTCGTGTCAATCTAAGCTCTAAATCAAAGTTACAGATGATTTAGTGCGGATATATCAATTTTGCCGGTTCTAATGATCATTCTAAACTGATCATTGGTGCTCATTGAGTAAATGTTTATAAGTGAAACAAAATGCATTGCATCATTCTTTTGGATAGATTGAATTACTTGGGGGCTTTTTTGTATCTATTTAAGTCTGAAGTTTTTCAAAATATAGAAAATTGAGCTAGCAAAACGTGGACGTGGGATTCATGTCATTCTTTCTCTAAATCAAAAGTTATGGACGATTTGGTGCGGACATGTCAAGTTGATCGCTCTGTTAAAATAATTATTCTAAACTGATCATTGGTGCTCATTGATTAAAACCTCATAAGTAAAGCATAACGCATGGCATCGTGCAGTATAAGATAGATTGGATTACTTGGAGGCTTTATCGTATCTATTTCATTCCTAACTTTTGTCAAAATATAGAAAAGTGAGCTAGCTTAACATGGGCGTTGGATTCGTGTCATTCTGAGCTCTAATTCTAAATTGACGGACGATTTACTGTGGACACGTAAGATTTATCAGCCAGTTAAAATGATCATTCTGAACGGATCATTGGTTCTCATTGAGTAAAGGCTAATAAATGAATTATAATGCATGGCATCATACCGCTTGGGATTGATTGGATTACTCAGATTCTTTGTCGTAGCCATTTCAGTCTTACATTTTGTCACAATGTAGAAAATTGAGCTAGTTTAACGTGGGCATTGGATTTGTGTGATTCTGAGCTCTAAATCAAAAGTTACAGACGATTTAGTGCGCAGATGTCAAGATTATCGGCCGGTTCTAATGATCATTCTAAAGTGATCATTGGTGCTCATTGAGTAAAGGCTTATAGGTGAAGCATAATGCATGGCATCACGAAGTTTGAGATAGATTGGATTACTTGGGGGCTTTGTCGTACCTCTTTGAGTGTGAAATTTTGCCCCAATATAGAAAATTGAGCAAGCATAACGTGGGCATTGGATTCATGTCATGCCGAACTCTAAATCAAAAGTTATGGGCGATTTCGTGCGGACATGTCAAGTTGATCAGTCATTCAAAATGATCATTCTAAACTGATCATTGGTGCTCATTGATTAAAACCTCATATGTAAAACATATTGCATGCCATTACACAGTTTGGGACAGAGTGGATTACTTGAAGGCTTTCTCGTATCTATTTCATTCCTAACTTTTGTCAAAATATAGAAAATGGAGCTAGCTTAGCATGGGTATTAGATTCGTGTCATTCTGAGCTCTAGATCAAAATTAACGGACGATTTACTGTGGACATATTAGGTTTATCAACCATTTAAAAGGATCATTCTAAACGGATCATTGGTTCTCATTGAGAAAAGGCTAATAAATGAATTATAATACATGGCATCATACAGTTAGCGATCGATTGGATTACTCGTAGGCTTTGTCGTAGCTATTAAAGTCATAAATTTTTTCTTAATCTAGAAAATTGAGCTAGCTTAACCTGGGCGTTGCATTCGTGTCAATCTGAGCACTAAATCAAAAGTTATAGACGATTTAGTGCGGACATGTCAAGTTGATCGGCCGGTTCTAATGATCATTCTAAACTGATCATTGGTGCTCATTGAGTAAAGGCTTATAAGTGAAGAATAATGCATTGCATCACTCAGTTTTGGATAGATTGGATTACTTGGGGGCTTTTTTGAATCTATTTGAGGCTCAAATTTTTTTCAGAATAATGAAAATTGAGCTAGCATAGCGTAGGGTTTGGATTCATGTCATTCTGAGCTTTAAATCAAAAGTTATGGACGATTTAGTGCGGACATGTCATTGGTGCTCATTAATTAAAAACTCAAATGTAAAGCATAATGCATGGTATCATGCAGTTTGGGATAGATTTGATTACTTGGAGGCTTTGTTTTATCTATTTCATTCCTAACTTTTGTCAAAATATAGAAAACTGAGCTAGCTTAACATGGGCATTGGTTCGTGTCATTCTGAGCTCTAAATCTAAATTGACGGACGATTTATTGTGGACATGTCAGGTTTATCAGCCAGTTAAAATGATCATTCTTAACGGATCATTGGTTCTCATCGAGTAAAGGCTAATAAATGAATTATAATGCTTGGCATCACGCAGTTTGGGATTGATTGGATTACTAGCAGGGTTTTTCGTAGCTATTTTAGTTTTAAATTTTGTCACAATGTAGAAATTTGAGCTAGCTTAACTTGGGCGTTGGATTCGTGTCAATCTGAGCTCTAAATCAAAAGTAATAGACGATTTAATGCGGACATGTCAATTTGATCGGCCGGTTCTAATGATCATTCTGAACTGATCATTGGTGCTCATTGAGTAAAGGCTTATAAGTGAAGCATAATGCATTGCATCACTCAGGTTTGGATAGACTGGATTACTTGGGTGCTTTGTTGTATCTATTTGAGTCTGAAATTTTGCCCCAATTTACAAAATTGAGCAAGCATAACGTGAGCATTGGATTCATGTCATTCCGAGCTCTAAATCAAAAGATATGATCGATTTATTGCGGACATGTCAAGTTGATCAGTTAGTTAAAATGATCATTCTAAACTGATCTTTGGGGCTCATTGATTAAAACCTCATACGTAAAGCATACTGCATGGCATTACGCAATTTGGGATAGAGTGGATTATTTGGAGGCTTTGTCGTATCTGAAATTTTGTCACAATTTAGAAACTTCAGCTGGCAAAACGTAGGCGTTGGATTCATGTCATTCTGAGCTCTAAATCAAAATTTATGGACAGTTTAATGTGGTGATGTCAAGGTTATCGGTCAGTTAAAATAATCATTCTAAACTGATCATTGGTGCTCATTGATTAAAACCTCATACCTAAAGCATAATGCATGGCATCACATAGTTTGGGATAGATTAGATTACTTGGAGGCTTTGTCGTATCTATTTTATTCTTAAATTTTGTCACAATGTAGAACATTGAGCTAGCTTCACATGGGCGTTGCAAACGTGTCATTCTGACCTCTAATTATAACTTGATGGACGATTGATTGTGGACATGTCAGGTTGATCAGCCAGTTAAAATAATCATTCTAAACGAATCATTGGTTCTCGTTGAGTAAAGCTTTATAAATGAATTATAATGCATGACACCATACAGTTTGGGATTGATTGGATTACTCAGAGGCTTTGTCGTAGCTATTTCAGTCTTAAATTTTGTCACAATATAGAAAATTGAGTTAGGTTAAAGTGGGCATTGGATTCCTGTCAATCTGAGCTCTAAATCAAAAGTTATAGACGATTTAGTACGGACATGTCAATTTGATCAGCTGGTTCTAAAGATCATTCTAAACTGATCATTGGTACTCAATGAGTAAAAGCTTATAATTGAAGTATAATGCATTGCACCACTGAGTTTGGGATAGATTGGATTACTTGGGGATTTTGTTGTATCTATTTGAGTCTGAAATCTTGTCCCAATATAGAAAATTGAGCTAGTATAACGTGGGGGGTTAGATTCATGGCATTTTTTTGAGTTCTAAATCAACAGTTTTGGATGATTTAATGCGGACATGTCAAGTTGATCGGTCAGTTAAAATGATCATTCTAAACTGATCATTGGTGCTCATTAATTAAAACCTCATACGTAAAGCATACTACATGGCATCGTGGAGTTTAAGATAGATTGGACTACTTGGAGGCTTTGTTGTATCTTTTTCTTTTCTAAATTTTCTAACAATATAGAAACTTGAGCTAGCTTAACATGGATGTTAGATTTGTGTATTTCAAAGCTCTAATTATAAATTGACGGACTATTTACTATGGACATGTCAGGTTTATCAGTTTGTTAAAATGATCAGTCAAAACGGATCATTGGTTCTCATTAAGTAAAGGCTTATAAATGAATTATAATGCACGACATCATACAATTTGGGAATCGGTTGGATTACTCGCAGGATTTATCGTAGCTATTTTAGTCTTAAATTTTCTTACAATGTAGAAAATCGAGCTAGCTTAAGGTGGGCGTTGAATTCATGTCATTCTGAGCTCTAAACCAAAAGTTATGGATGATTTAGTGCGGACATGTCAAGTTGATCGGTCAATTAAAATGATTATTCTAAACTGATAATTTGTGCTCATTAACTAAAACCTCATACGTCATAATGCATGACATCCCACAGTTTGGGATATATTGGATTACTTGGAGGCTTTGTCGTATCTATTTCATTACTAACTTTTTTCAAAATATAGAAAATTGAGCTAGCTTAACATGGGTGTAGGATTCGTGTCATTATGAGCTCTAAATCTAAATTGATGGACGATTTATTGTGGACATGTCAGGTTGATCAGCTGGTTAAAATGATCATTGTAAACAGATCATTGGCTCTCATTGAGTAAAGGCTTATAAATGAATTATAATGCATGCCATCATATAGTTTGGGATCGATTCGGTTACTTGCAGGCTTTTTCGTAGCAATTTCAGTATTAGAATTTGTCACAATGTAGAAAAGTAAGCTAGCTTACCGTGGGCGTTGGATTCTTGTCAATTTGAGCTCTAAATAAAAAGTTATAGACGAATTAGTGTGGACATGTCAAGTTGATTGGCCGGTTCTAATTATCATTCTAAACTGATCATTGGTGCTCATTGAGTAAAGGCTTATAAGTGAAGCATAATGCCTTGCATCACTCAGTTTGGGATACATTGTATTACTTGGGGGCTTTTTGTATCTATTTGAGTCTGAAATTTTGTCACAATATAGAAAATTGAGCTACCATAACGTGGACGTTGGATTCATGTCATTCTGAGCTCTAAATCAAAGTGATGGACGATTTAGTGCGGAGATGTCCAATTGATCGGTCAGTTGAAATGATCATTCAAAGCTGCTCATTGGTGCTGATTGACTAAAACCTCATATGTAAAGTATAATGCATGACATCATGCAGTTTGGGATAGATTAGATTACTTGGAGGCTTTGTCTTATCTATTTCATTCCTAACTTTTGTCAAAATATAGAAAATTGACCTAGCTTAACATGGGCGTTGGATTTGTGTCATTCTGAGCAATAAAACTAAATTGATGGACGAATTATTGTGGACATGTCAGGTTGATCAGCCATTTAAAATTATCATTCTAAACAGATCATTGGCTTTCATTGAGAAAAGGCTTATAAATGAATAATAATGCAAGGCATCATACAGTTTGGTATCGATTGGATTACTCGTAGGATTTGTCATAGCTATTTCATTCTTAAATTTTGTCACACTTTAGAAAATTGAGATAGCTTAATGTGAGCATTTGATTCGTGTCAATCTGAGCTCTAAATCCAAAGTGATGGACGATTTAGTGTGGATATGTCAAGCTGATCGGCCGGTTCTAATGATCATTCTAAACTGATCATTGGTGCTCATTGAGTAAAGATTTATATGTGAAACATAATGCATGGCATCACTCAGTTTAAGATAGATTGGATTACTTGTGGGGCTTTTTGTATATATTTGAGTCTGAAATTTTGTCACAATATAGAAAACTGAGCAAGCATAACAATGGCATTGGATGCATGTCATTCTGAGCTCTAAATCAAAAGTTATGGGCGATTTAGTACGGAAATTTCAAGTTGATCGGTCAGTTAAAATGATCATTCTAAACTGAACATTTGTGCTCATTGATTAAAACCTCATATGTAAAGCATACTGCATGGCATGACGCAGTTTAGGATAGATTAGATTACTTGTTGGCTTTGTCGTATCTACTTCATTTCCTAACTTTTGTTAAAATATAGAAAATTGAGCTAACTTAACATGGGCGTTGGATTCGTGTCATTCTGAGCTCTAAATATAAATTGACGGACGATTTATTGTAGACATGTCAGGTTGATCAGCATGTTAAAATGATCGTTCTAAATGGATCATTGGCTCTGACTGAGTAAAGGCTTATAAATGAATTATATTGGATGACATCATACCGTTTGGGATCGATTGGATTACTCGCAGGCTTTATCATAGGTATTTCAGTCTTAAATTTTGTCATAATGTAGAAATTGAGCTAGTTTAATGTGGGCGTTGGATTCGTGACATTCTGAGCTTAAAATCTAAAGTTACAGACAATTTAGTGTGCACATGTCAAGATGATCGGCCGGTTCTAATAATCATTCTACACTGATCATTGGTGCTCATTGAGTAAAGGCTTATAAGTGAAGCATAATGCATGGCATCCCGCAGTTTGGGATAGATTGGATAACTTGGGTGCTTTGTCGTAGACATGTCAGGTTGATCAGCGAGTTAAAATTATCATTCTAAACAGATCATTGGCTCTCATTGAGAAAAGACTTATAAATGAATAATAATGCAAGACATCATACAGTTTGGTATCGATTGGATTACTCGCAGGTTTTGTCATAGCTATTTCAGTCTTAAATTTTGTCACACTTTAGAAAATTGAGATAGCTTAACGTGATCGTTGGATTCGTGTCAATCTGAGCTCTAAATCCAAAGTGATGGACGATTTAGTGTGGATATGTCAAGCTGAACGGCCGGTTCTAATGATAATTCTAAACTGATCATTCTAAACTGATCATTGGTGCTCATTGAGTTAAGATTTATAAGTGAAGCATAATGCAAGGCATCACTCAGTTTAAGATAGATTGGATTACTTGTGGGGCTTTTTGTATCTATTTGAGTTTGAAATGTTTCCCCAATATAGAAATTTGAGCAAGCATAACGTGGGCATTGGATTCATGTCATTCCGAGCTCTCAATCAAAAGTTATGGGCAATTTAGTGCGGACATGTCAAGTTGATCGGTCAGTTAAAATGATCATTATATACTGATCATTGGTGCTCATTGATTAAAACCTCATACGTAAAGCATACTGCATGGCATTATGCAATTTACGATAGAGTGGATTACTTGGAGGCTTTGTCGTATCTATTTCATCCTATATAGAAAACTGGACTAGATTAACATGGACGTTAGATTCGTGTCATTCTGAGCTCTAAATCTAAATTGATGGACGAATTATTGTGGACATGTCAGGTTGATCAGCGAGTTAAAATGGTCATTCTAATTGGATCATTGGCTCTCATTGAGTAAAGGCTTATAAATAAATTATAATGCATGGCATCATACAGTTTGGGATCGATTGGGTTACTCGTAGGCTTTGTCGTAAAAATGATCATTCTAAACTGATCATTGGTGCTCATTGATTAAAACCTTATACGTAAAGCATAATGCATGGCATCACGCAGTTTGGGATAGATTAGATTACTTGGAGGTTATGTCGTATCTATTGCATTCCTAACTTTTGTCAAAATTTAGAAAATTGAGCTAGCTTAACATGGGCATTGGATTCGTGTCATTCTGAGCTATAGATCAAAATTAACGAACGATTTACTGTGGACATATCATGTTTATCAACCAGTTAAAAAATCATTCTAAAAGGATCATTGGTTTTCATTGAGAAATGGCTAATAAATGAATTATAGTGCATAGCATCATACAGTTTGGGATCGATTGGATTACTTTCAGGCTTTGTCGTAACTATTTAAGTCAAAAATATTTTCGTAATCTAGAAAATTGAGCTAGCTTAATGTGGGCATTGGAATCGTGTCAATCTAAGCTCTAAATCAAAGTTACAAATGATTTAGTGCGGACATATCAATTTGATCGGCCGGTTCTAATGATCATTCTAAACATATCATTGGTGCTCATTGAGTAAATATTTATAAGTGAAGCATAATGCATTGCATCACTCAGTATTGAATAGATTGGATTACTTGGAGGCTTTTTTATATCTATTTAAGACTGAATATTTTTAACAATATAAAAAATTGAGCTAACAAAACGTGGACATGGGATTCATGTCATTCTTATATCTAAATTAAAAGTTATGGACGATTTAGTGCGGACATGTCAAGTTGATCGGTCCGTTAAAATAATTATTCTAAACTGATCATTGGTGCTCACTGATTAAAACCTCATACGTAAATCATAATGCATGGCATCATGTAGTTTGGGATAGATTGGATTACGATGAGGTTTTGTCGTATCTATTTCATCCTAACTTTCATCAAAATATAGAAAATTGAGCTAGCTTAACATGGGCGTTGGATTCGTGTTATTCTGAGCTCTAATTCTAAATTGACGGACGATTTACTGTGGACATGTAAGGTTTATCTGCCAGTTAAAATGATCATTCTAAACGGATCATTGGTTCTCATTGACAAAAGGCTAATAAATGAATTATAATGCATGGCATCATACAATTTGGGATTGATTGGATTACTCGCATGCTTTGTCGTAGCCATTTCAGTCTTAAATTTTGTCACAATGTAGAAATTTGAGCTAGTTTAACGTGGGTGTTGAATTCGTGTCATTCTGAGCTCTAAATCAAAAGTTACAGATTATTTAGTGCGCACATGTCAAGATGATCGGCCAGTTCTAATGATCATTCTAAACTGATCATTGGTGCTCATTGAGTAAAGGCTTATAAGTGAAGCATAGTGCATGGCATCACCCAGTTTGGGATAGATTGGATTACTTGGGGGCTTTGTCGTATCTATTTGAGTGTGAAAGTTTCCCCCAATATAGAAAATTGAGCAAGCATAACGTGGGCATTGGATTCATGTCATCCCGAGCTCTAAATCAAAAGTAACAGACAATTTAATGCGGACAAGTCAATTTGATCGGCCGGTTCTAATGATCATTCTGAAGTGATCACTGGTGCTCATTGAGTAAAGGCGTACAAGTGAAGCATAATGCATTGTATCACTCAGATTTGGATAGATTGGATTACTTGGTGGCTTTTTTGAATCAATTTGAGTATGAAATTTTGTCACAATATAGCAAATTGAGCAAGCATAACATGGGCATTGGATGCATTTCATTCTGAGCTCTAAATCAAAAGTTATGGACGATTTAGTGCGGACATGTCAAGTTGATCGGTCACTAAAAATGATCATTCTAAACTGATCAATTGTGCTCATTGATTAAAACCTCATATGTAAAGCATACTGCATGGCATGACACAGTTTGGGATAGATTGGCTTACTTGGTGGCTTTATCGTATCTATTTCATTCCTAACTTTTGTCAAAATATAGAAAATTGGGCTAACTTAACATGGGCGTTGGATTCGTGTCATTCTTAGCTCTAAATATAAATTGATGGACGATTTATTGTGGATATGTCAGGTTGATCAACATGTTAAAATGCTCGTTCCAAACGGATTATTGGCTCTCATTGAGTAACATATTATAAATGAATTATAATGCATGGCATCATACGGTTTAGGATCGATTGGATTACTCGCAGGCTTTGTCCTAGTTATTTTAATCTTAAATTTTGTCACAATATAGGAAATTGAGCTAGTTTAACGTGGGCTTTGGATTCGTGATATTCTGAGCTCTAAATCAAAAATTTCAGATAATTTAGTGTGCACATGTCAAGATGATCGGCCGCTTCAAATAATCATTCTAAACTGATCATTGATGCTCATTGAGTACAGGCTTATTAGTGAAGCATAATGCATTGCATCACGCAGTTTGGGGTAGATTGGATTACTTGGGTGCTTTATCGTATCTATTTGTGTCTTAAATTTTTCCCAAATATAGAAAATTGAGCAAGCATAACGTGGGCATTGGATTCATGTCATTCTGAGCTCTAAATCAAAAGTTATGGGCGATTTAGTGCGGACATGTCAAGTTGATCGGTCAGTTAAAATGATCATTCTAAACCGATCATTGGTGCTCATTGATTAAAACCTCATAAGTAAAGCATACTGCATGGCATTACGCAATTTGGGATAGAGTGGATTACTTTGAGGCTTTGTCGTATCAATTTCATTCCTAACTTTTGTCAAAATATAGAAAATTGAGCTAGATTAACATGACCGTTAGGTTCGTGTCATTCTGATCTCTAAATCTAAATTGACGTGCGATTTATTGTTGGCATGTCAGGTTGATTAGCGAGTTTAAATTGTCGTTCTAATTGAATCATTGGCTCTCATTGAGTAAAGGCTTATAAATAAATTGTAATGCATGGAATCATACTATTTGGGATTGATTGGATTACTCAATCACGTTTTTGTAGCTATTTCAGTCTTAAATGTTGTCACAATGTCGAACATTGAGCTGGCTTAACATGGGCATTGGATTCATGTCATTCTGAGCTCTAAATCAAAAGTTGTGGACAACTTAGTGTGGACATGTCAAGTTTATCGGTCCGTTAAAATGATCATTCTAAACTAATCATTGGTGCTCATTGATTAAAACCTGATACATAAAGCATAATGCATGGCATCACACAGTTTGGGATAGATTGGATTACTTGGAGGTTTTGTCGTATCTATTTCATTCCTAACGTTTGTCAAAATATAGAAAATTGAGCTAGCTTAACATGGGCATTGGATTCGTGTCATTCTGAACTCTAGATAAAAATTGGCGGACGATTTACTATGGACATATCATGTTTATCAACCAGTTAAAAGGATCATTCTAAACGGATCACTGGTTTTCATTGAGAAAAGGCTAATAAATGAATTATAATGCATAGCATCATACAGTTTGGGATCGATTGGATTACTCGTAGGCTTTGTCGTAGCTATTTAAGTCATAAAAAATTTTGTAATCTAGAAAATTGAGGTAGCTTAACGTGGGCGTTGGATTCGTGTCAATCTAAGCTCTAAATCAAACTTACCGATGATATAGTGCGGATATATCAATTTGATTGGCCGGTTCTAATGATCATTCTGAACTGATCATTGGTGCTCATTGAGTAAATGTTTATAAGTGAAGCATAATGCATTGCATCACTCTTTTGCATAGATTGAATTACTTGGGGGCTTTTCTGTATCTATTTAAGTCTGAATTTTTTGCACAATATAGAAAATTGAGATAGCAAAACGTGGACATTGGATTCATGTCATTCTCATCACTAAATCAAAAGTTATGGACGATTTAGTGCGGTCCGTTAAAATAATCATTCTAAACTGATCATTGGTGCTCATTGATTAAAACCTCATACGTAAAGCATAATGCATGGCATCGCGCAGTTTAGGATAGATTGGATTACTTGGAGGCTTTGTCGCATCTATTTCATTCATAACTTTTGTTAAAATAAAGAAAATTGAGCTAGCTTAACATGGGCGTTGGATTCGTGTCATTTTGAGCTCTAATTCTAAATTGACGGACGATTTACTGTGGACATGTAAGTTTTATCAGCCAGTTAAAATGATCATTCTGAACGGATCATTGGTTCTCATTGAGTAAAGGCTAATAAATGAATTATAATGCATGGCATCATATCGCTTGGGAATGATTGGATTACTCGGATTCTTTGTCGTAGCCATTTCAGTCTTAAGTTTTGTCACATTGTAGAAAATTGAGCTAGTTTAACGTGGGCGTTGGATTCGTGTCATTCTGAGCTCTAAATAAAAAGTTACAGACGATTTAGTGTGCAGATGTCAAGATGATCGGCCGGTTCTAATGATCATTCTAAACTGATCATTGGTGCTCATTGAGTAAAGGCTTATAAGTGAAGTATAATGCATGGCATCACGCAGTTTAAGATAGATTGGATTACTTGGGGGCTTTGTCGTACCTATTTGAGTGTGAAATTTTGAACCAATATAGAAAATTGAGCAAGCATAACGTGGGCATTGGATTCATGTCATTCCGAGCTCTAAATCAAACGTTATGGGCGATTTAGTGCGTACATGTCAAGTTGATCGGTCAGTCAAAATGATCATTCTAAACTGATCATTGGTGCTCATTGATTAAAACCTCATACGGTAAGCATACTGCATGACATTACGCAGTTTGGGATACAGTGGATTACTTGAAGTCTTTGTTGTATCTATTTCATTCCTAACTTTTGTCAAACTATAGAAAATTGAGCTAGCTTAACATGGGGGTTGGATTCGTGTCATTCTGATCTCTAAATCTAAATTGACGGACGAATTATTGTTGACATGTTTGGTTGATCAGCCAGTTAAAATGATCATTCTAAAAAGATCATTGGCTCTCATTGAGTAAAGGCATTATAAATAAATTATAATGTATGGCATCATACAGTTGGGATCGATTGGATTACTCTAAGACTTTTTCATAGATATTTCAGTCTTAAATCTTGTCACAATGTTGAACATTGAGCTGGCTTAACGTGGGCGCTGGATTCATGTCATTCTGAGCTCTAAATCAAAAGTTATGGAAGATTTAGTGCGGACATGTCAAGTTGATCGGTCCGTTAAAATGATCATTCTAAACTGATCAATGGCGCTCATTGATTAAAACCTCATACATAAAGCATAATGCATGGCATCACACAGTTTGGGATATTACTTGGAGGTTTTGTCATATCTAGAAAATTGAGCTAGCTTAGCATGACCATTGGATTCGTGACATTCTGAGCTGTAGATCAAAATTGACGGACGATTTACTGTGGACATATCAGGTTTATCAACCAGTTAAAAGGATCATTCTAAACGGATCATTGGTTCTCATTGAGAAAAGGCTAATAAATGAATTATAATGCATGACATCATACAGTTAGGGATCGATTGGATTACTCGTAGGCTTTGTCGCAGCTATTTAAGTCATACATTTTTTCGTAATCTAGAAAATTGAGCTAGCTAAACCTGGGCGTTGCATTCGTGTCAATCTGAGCACTAAATCAAAAGTTATAGACGATTTAGTGCGGACATGTCAAACTGATCATTAGTGCTCATTGAGTAAAGGCTTATAAGCGAAAAATAATGCATTGCAATACTCAGTTTTGGATAGATTGGATTACTTGGGGGCTTTTTTTAATCTATTTGAGGCTGAAAATTTTTCACAATAATGAAAATTGAGCTACCATAACGTGGGGGTTGGATTCATGTCATTCTGAGCTTTAAATCAAAAGTTATAGACGATTTAGTGCGGACATGTCAAGTTGATCGGTCCATTGAAATGATCATTCTAAACTGATCATTGGTGCTCATTAATTAAAACCTCAGACGTAAAGCATAGTGCATGGTATCATGCAGTTTGGGATAGATTTGATTACTTGGACGCTTTGTTTTATCTATTTTATTCCTAACTTTTGTCAAATTATAGAAAACTGAGCTAGCTTAACATGGGCGTTGGATTCGTGTCATTCTTAACTCTAAATCTAAATTGACAGACGATTTATTATGGAAATGTCAGGTTTATCAGCCAGTTAAAATGATCATTCTTAACGGATCATTGGTTTTCATTGAGTAAAGGCTAATAAATGAATTATAATGCATAGCATCACGTAGTTTGGGATAGATTGGATTACTAGAAGGCTTTTTCATACCATTTCAGTCTTAAATTTTATCAAAGTAGAAAATTGAACTAGTTTAACGTACGCATTGGATTCGTGTCATTCTGAACTCTAAGTCAAAAGTTACAGACGATTTAGTTCGCACATGTCAAGATGATCGGCCGGTTCTAATGATCGCTCTAACTGATCATTGGTGCTCATTGAGTAAAGGCTTATAAGTTAAGCATAATGCATGGCATCCCGCAGTTTGGGATAGATTGTATTACTTGGGTGCATTTTCGTATCTATTTGCGTCTGAAGGTTTGCCCCAATATAGAAAATTGAGCAAGCATAACGTGGGCATTGGATTCATGTCATTCCGAGTTCTAAATCAAAAGTTATGGGCGATTTAGTGCGGACATGTCAAGCTGAGCGGTTAGTCAAAATGATCATTCTCAACTAATCATTGGTGCTCATTGATTAAAACCTCATACGTAAAGCATCATGCATGGCATCGCGCTGTTTGGGATATATTGGATTACTTGGAGGCTTTGTCGTATCTATTTCATTCCTAACTTTTGTCAAAACATAGAAAATTGAGCTAGCTTAACATGGGCATTGGATTCGTGTCATTCTGAGCTCTAATTCTAAATTGACGGACGATTTACTGAGGACATGTCAATTTGATCGGCCGGTTCTAATGATCATTCTAAACTGATTATTTTGTGCTCATTGAGTAAAGGCTTATAAGTGAAGCATAATGCATTGCATCACTCAGTTTTGGATAAATTGGATTACTTGGCGGCTTTTTTGTATCTATTTGAGTCTGAAATTTTGTCACAATATAGAAAATTGAGCTACCATAACATGGCTGTTGGATTCATGTCATTCTATGCTCTAAATCAAAAGTTATGGACGATTTAGTGCGGACATGTATGTTGATTTTTGAGTTAAAATGATCATTCCAAACTGATCATTGGTGCTCATTGATTAAAACCTCATACGTAAAGCATACTGCATTGCATCTCACAGTTTCAGATAGATTGGATTACTTGGCGGCATTTTCGTATCTATTTCATTCCTAAATTTTGTCAAAATATAGAAACTTGAGCTAGCTTAACATGGGTGTTAGATTTGTGTCATTCGGAGCTCTAAATCTAAATTTACGGACGATTTATTGTGGACATGTCAGGTTGATCAGCCAGTTAAAATGATCATTGTAAACGGATCATTGGCTCTCATTGAGTAAAGTCTTATAAATGAATTATAATGCGTGGCATCATATAGCTTGGGATCGATTGGATTACTCGCAAGCTTTGTCGGGTATATAAAATTGAGCTAGCATAACGTGGGCGTTGGATTAATGTCATTCTGAGCTCTAAATAAAAAGTTATAGACGATTTAGTGTGGACATGTCAAGTTGATCGGTCAGTTAAAATGATCATTCTAAAGATCAATGATGAGGTGGCAATGTGAAAGTTCTATCTTTATTAATATCAAAAGTTGTAACTACAATGCTTGTCAGCAGACCTTCTAGGATCGACTCAAAATAAAAATGGAAAAGTTACAAAAGTGCACAAGGAAAATTACAAAAAGGAAATAGCCAAAAAAGGACAACTAACTAAATTGTTCTTGACTCAAAAATGTAAAACTTACTATTCCTACCATGCAAAAAATAAAAGGCAAGTATATAATTGAAAACTTACCATTCTTACCTTTCGGCCAAGAAATGGAAGGTGGCCGACCTTGTGGCATGCACTCGCCTAACTCCTAATCTTCGACTTGCAGTAGGGTTATGAATTGTTGGGCCTTGACCTCTTTTGCCACGAGAGCCCAAGTGTCTGGAGTCTTTTGTAATATTGAGAAACCTTTGGACTCTTCTTTGTTGGCCCAATGCTCCTTGTCGATGATCTTGTAGAAGCTTGTCTACCCACAAACTGAACTTGTGGAAGAGTGCCCTTGTTCTACTCCTTGTCATGGCTCCTGGTGGCACCACTGGTGTAGAGACTACATCCAGGTTCATGCCTTGAAGCTGGTAGCTTAGTTGATCTGAGTCTCCTTGTGTAGATGTGGAAATGGTGGTGCAATCGGCTGGATCGGAGTTGTCATCAGAGCCGGCCAGAGTGATTCCCAAGCCGGCGGCGTCACCAGTTGGGCCGGCGGTGTCATTCACGTCGCCGCCAGTTGGGCCGGAGGTTTGGGCTTCTCCGCTGGAAATGTTGATCGGCCTGGCCTGGCTGATCATAGGGCCGGCGGTACCGCTGGGGCCGGAAGACGTGCCAAATGGCCCATCTGTCTCGGGCAAGCATTCTGGTCGGCCATTCTGGTCTTCTGGCCGGCCAGACGATCTGATGCCCTCATCATCCCCTCCCCCTTCACTAGGTTTTGACCTCAAAACTGCCTCATCTGCAAGGAAAGAAGCTAGATCTATCACATTGAATGTGTTAGACACATTAAACTCACCTCAAAGTTCAATCCGGTATGCGTTGTTGTTGATCCTCTCCAACACTCTGAATGGTCCATCTCCTCTTGGGGCCAGCTTGGAACTCCTTAGGTTTGGGAACCTCTCTTGCCGTAGGTGTGGCCATACCCAATCGCCTGGTTGAAAAATTATCTCTCTTCTCTCCTTGTTGGCGTGAGTCACTTACTGCCCAGTCCTTTTCTCCAGGTTCTCTTCTACCTTCTGGTGTATCTTCTTGATGAACTCTGCCTTAGATGCTCCATTGAGGTTGGTCATCTCTGCTGGTGGTAGTGGTGTTTGCTACAAAGGTGTTTGAGGGTTGAAACCGTAGACCACTTCAAAGGGGTGTTCTTTGTGGCTGAATGCACTGCTCGGTTGTACGCAAGTTCTATGAATGATAGGCACTCCACCCATGTCTTGAGGTTCTTCCCTAGTGTGGTCCTGAAGAGTCGACAATGTCCGGTTGACTAGTTCAGTTTGGCCATCGGTTTGAGGATGGCAGGGGGTAGAGAAGAGTAGCTTCGTGCCTAGCTTTCTCCAGACGATCCTCCAGAAGTGGCTGAGAAATTTGGTGTCTCTGTCTGACACGATTGTCCTAGGCACTACATGAAGTCACACTACCTCCCTGAAGAACAGTTCGGCTGTTTGTGTGGCATCATTAACATTGGCACATGGGATAAAATGTGCCATCTTGGAAAATCGGTCCACCACTACAAAGATAGCATCTTTGTGGTTGATCTTGGGTAGTCCTATAATGAAGTCCATGGAAATGTACACCCATGGATGTGTAGGTATGGGCAGAGGGAGATACAACCCGTGAGGGTGCACTTGGGACTTCATCTTCTTGCAAGTGATGCATCTTGCACAATGGGCTTCTACTGACCTCTTGATGTGTGGCATGTAAAAGTGCTCCTTGACCACTGCTAATGTCTTGTCAACACCAAAATGGCCCATAAGACCTCCTCCATGAGCTTCTCGGGTGATAAGCTCTCGTAGAGATTTTTGTGGTATGCACAACCTTCTTTCCCGGAACAAGAACCCATCATGGATGTAGAACTTGCCATGACTCCCTGTTCCACACTCCTTGTAGCTTTCAGAAAAGTCAGGATCATTCTTATACAGGTCCTTGATGTGCTCGAATCCTAAGACCTTTGCTTCCATGGTAGATATCAAAGCAAACCGTCTTGATAGTGCATCAGCTACCACATTATCATTGCCCTTCTTGTACTTGATGATGTAAGGGAAGGTTTCTATAAACTCCATCCACCTGGCATGTCTCCTCTTGAGATTGGTTTGTCCTCTGAGGTGTTTGAGAGTTTCGTGATCAGTGTGGATCACAAAGTCTTTGGACAACAAGTAATGTTGCCAAGTCTCCAAAGCTCGGACTAGGGCATATAGCTCCTTGCCGTAGGTGGGATACTTCTGTGAGGCCCCACCTAACTTCTCACTGAAGTATGCCGCTGGCCTTCCTCCTTGGGTTAGTATTGCTCCTATGCCTATTCCAGAGGCATCACACTCCACTTCAAACGTCCTGTTGAAGTTGGGCAGGACTAGCACTGGTGCATGCGTGAGGCTGTCCTTCAAGGCCTGGAATGTCTTCTCTTGAGCTTCTCCCCAGCTAAATCCCATGTTCATCTTCACTACTGCTGTTAGTGGTGAGGCAATGTGATACAAGCCTCGATTCAAGGCTTATATGCGCGTGGGCTGTTTGGATAAGGTTAGGTGAGAAACTTGACCTTAGACTTCTTGGATAGGGGGTTTTGGGTTGGTATTCGATGGAGGGGTGAAGTGAACCACACGAGGGGTGATGAACCTCGTGATAAATCACAAACTTAGAGCTAGGAGGGCTGGTCTCAACTAGGTTCTAAGCGCACAATATTCTTAGAGAGAAAACTTGTTGGAAGAAAAGTCTACTTTATTAATATCAAAAATGTTGTCGAACTACAATGCTGGAAGGAGCCTTATTAATATGCTCGACAGCTTGACCTTCTAGGGTCGACTCAAAGAAAGAAAAGGAAAGTTTACAAAAGTGCACAAATGGAAAATATACAAAAGTGCATAACCGAAAAAGGACCTATTCCTAAAATGTCTTTGACTCAAAAATGTAAACAATCTAGATCCTACCCTGCAAAACAGAAAGAGGCATATATTCAAATTGAAACTTACCTTACTTACCTCACGGCCAAGAAATGGAAGGTGGCCGTCCTTGTGGCATGCATGCGCCTTGCTCCTAGTCTTCGACTTGGAGTAGGGTTAGGAATCTTTGGGCCCTGACCTCTCTTGCCACTAAAGCCCAAGTCTCTGAAGTCCCTTGCATTATTGAGAAGCCTTTGGACTCTTCTTTGCACTTCTGGCCACTTTTCCTTAGTCGATCTTCCTCTAAGAGCTTGTCGATCCATAAGCTGAACTTGTGGAAGAGTGCTCTTGATCTGCTCCTTGTCATTGCTCCTGGTGGTACTACTGGTGTAGAGACTTCCTCTAGATGCATGTCCTAAAGCTGGAAGCTTATCTGGTCCGAGTCTCCTTGTGTAGAAGTTGAAATGCTCGTGTACTCGGTTGGATCGGCTGTACTGGCTGGACTGTGCGAGGTACTTGCCGGAATGCCTTTTGGACCGGCCAAGTTGATCCCGGAGTCGGCGGCATCACCAATGGGACCGGCGGTGTCATCCACGTCGCCACCAATTGTGCCGGAGGCTTGGGCCTCTCCGCCGGCAATGCTGATTGGTCCGGTCCTATTGGTCGAGGGTCCGGCGGTACCGTTTGGGCCGGCAGACGTGCCAAATATGCCAAATGGCCTGGCTGTCTCGGGCAAGCTTCCTGATCGGCCAGTCTGGTCTCCTGGCCGGACATACGACCTGATGTCCTCATCATCCCCTCCCTCTTCAATAGGTTTTGACCTCAAAGCTGGTTCAACTGCATGGAAAGGGGCTAAGTCAGTTACGTTGAACGTGTAAGAATATTGAGATTATAGAGGAGAAATGTGAAGAATTGAATCTGAAAACTCAAAGAGAAGTATGAGAAAATGAGAAATGACTTAGACTTATGGAGAAGAATCTCCTAAGAGTATATAATACATTGAGTCTTTACAGCCCTTTTATAGAGGATTTACAATGTGAACACAAAAGAAAACGAATTCAAACTTGTGGATGAGTTTGAATAGAGGAGGAGCCTGTCAACAACCAATGAGAAGAGAGGAGACAGCAGGCATGACTGTTTGGTGTGGTTACCAAGACTGTGTGCAGCAGACATGACTGTTTGGTGTGGTTACCAAGGCTGTGTGCAGCAGGCATGACTGTTTGGTGTGGTTGCCAAGACTGTGTGCAGCATGGGCATGTCCTTTTCACCTTTATTCTTCTCCCCAGGTAGCTATTTAACCATTTCAACCATGTGGTTAATAATAACCCATCCTTTTTCATTTCCCTTGTTATTCAAACTGAATTTTCGTGCTCACACTTGCCTTGTAGGTCAAGATAGGTCTTATTTGATTTTCCTATGTCAATACTCCCCCTCAAGCTAAAGACTTTGGAATCACCCTAAAGTCTTAAGCTTGGGAACCCAAGGCAACACCTCATTAAAAACCTTATTAAGGAAAACCACTTGGGACAAAACCTTAATAAGGGAAAAGAGTGTGTTGCTCTTGGATTAGGAGACCTTTGATCATGGGTGTGATAAATCAACAAGCCCAAGTTTGCTAAAGATGTTCTTGCAAACTTTGAGACTTGCTGCCTTTGTGAAGATGTCAGCTAGCTGGTCTTCACTCCTTGTATAACATGGCAGAATGGTTCCATCTTGAACTTTCTCCCTAACCTTATGGCAGTCGATCTCTATGTGCTTGGTCCTCTCGTGAAACACTGAGTTTGAAGCTATGTGAATGGCTGCCTGATTATCACAATGGAAGGTAATTGGCCCTGGTTGTGCAATACCGAAATCTTTCAAGAGTGCTTTGAGCCAAGTTACTTCATTTGTCAGCTTCCTCATAGCCCTATATTCTGCTTCAGCACTAGAACATGATACCACCTTCTGCTTCTTAGTCTTCCAAGTGACTAAGTTCCCACCAAAGAAGGTGCAATACCCAGTGGTTGATTTCCTATCCACCCTATCACCAGCCCAATCCGCATCACAATACCCGACAATCTCAGTGTTCCCATTCTTGCCCATCCATATACCTTGACCAGGAGATCCTTTGATGTATCTAAGGATCCTTTCTACCATGCTCCAATGATATACAGTAGGCTTTTGCATATGTTGACTCACTTGATTCACAGCAAACACAAGTCTGGTCGTGTGAGGGTGAGGTAGATCAGCTTCCCAACTAGTCTCCTATACTGAGAAACATCCTTAAATAACTCATCAGCTTTCTCCCCCTTTCCGTTGACCTTGTAGCCATCTTCAAGAGGAGTTTTGGCCGGTTTAGCCCCAAGCTTTCCCGTGTCTGTCAACAGATCAAGAGCATACTTTCTTTGGGATAGAAAGAGCCCTTCTTGAGACCGACACACTTCAATACCCAAGAAGTACTTCAACTCTCCAAGATCCTTGATGTCAAATGATCTGTTTAAGAAGGCCTTTGTGGACTGAATTCCTTCCTTATCATCTCCTGTGATGATAAGGTCATCCACATAAACCAAGACCGCCACGATTCCTTTGGAGTTTTGACGAGTGAACAAAGTATGATCTGAATAGGATTTTCTAAACCCATTATCAGTAAGTGTGGAGCTTAATTTGTGATACCAGGCCCTTGGTGACTGCTTCAACCCATATATTGCCTTCCTAAGTCTTAGAACCTGTCCCTCTTTGCAAAGATCTTCAAGGCCTGGTGGTGGAGTCATATACACTTCCTCTTCAAGTTCTCCTTGTAGGAATGCGTTCTTGACATCCATTTGCCATAAGTCCCAAGTCAGATTCATAGCTAGTGAAAGAACAACCCTTACAGTGTGTAGCTTAGCCACCGGTGCAAATGTATCAGTATAGTCCTCTCCATATGTCTGAGTGAAACCTCTTGCAACTAGACGTGCCTTGTACCTTTCTATGTCCCCATTGCTCTTATACTTGATGGTGAACACCCACTTGGAACTCACAGCCTTCTTGCCTTTGGGAAGTTCTTGTATATCCCATGTATGATTCCTTTCCATAGCTCCCTTCTCATCTCTTACTGCATCTAACCATTCTTTCTTGCTCTCAGCTTCTTCATAAGTCCTTTGAATCTGACTTTGTTCAATCTTTCCAAGGAATGCTTGATGACTAGATGGCAAGAGGTCAAGGGAACAAACAGCTTGTATGGGATGAGCCACGGCCTGGTTGTTGTAGAATACCCTAGTGTTCCTAAGTCTAGTACTCCTCCTTAAATGCTGAACAGGTGGTGCAGCCTCCTCTACAACCGTTTCCTCTTCCATTTGGTGAATAGGTTCCTCTATACCCACTTCCAAGTCGTCTTGTTCTTGATTTTGGGCCATAGCTTCTTCTTGGATTGGAGTTGGTTCTTGAGTTACCACCCCTTGTTCATTCTCTTGGGTATCTTGTGAACTACTTAAGGTTCTTGTTTCTTTGTGTCTTGAATCCTTTGGCAGATCATTTCCCAAATGATTCAAGAGAAACCTCAAACTCGTAGCCAAATCAGAAGGTGACCTTGAGAGATCCTTCAATCCTTCCCAATCTTTCTGATCATAATAGCTTCGTTCTTCTATGAACTTGACATCTCTAGACACATATGTCCTGTGGTTGCTCGGATCATAGCACTTATAACCCTTTTGTGTTGTCGAATATCCAAGGAACATACACTTGATGCTCTTTGCCTCCAACTTGTTTCTTAGATCACCTGGAACATACACAAAGCACACACACCCAAATACACGTAAATGATCAATGGAAGGTTTAGTTTTATTGAGTACCTCAAATGGGGATATATCTTGCAAGACTTTGGTTGGAATCCGATTGATGAGGTAGCAAGCAACCAAGAATGCATCTCCCCAAAAACTTTTAGGAACATTGGTATGAAACATCATGGATCTTGCTACTTCCATTAAGTGTCGGTTCTTCCTTTCAGCAACTCCATTTTGTTGCGGTGTGTGTGGACAGCTAGTTTGATGTAGTATTCCATGTTTGTTTAGATGAGCTTTGAATCTTTGACTTGTGTATTCCCCTCCATTATCTGATCTTAACACTTTGATCTTGGCATTGAATTGATTAGTAACATAATTATGAAAGTTTATAAATGCCTCATAAACCCTATCTTTAGATGGAAGTAATGTAACCCATGTATATTTCGATTTCATCTATAAAGGTCACAAAGTATTTATTCCTATCTCTAGACATGTAAGGTGAGGTCCAAACATCGGAATGTACTAAATCAAAGCAATGCTCATAAATTGTAGGCGATTTAGGGAAAACAACACGACAATGTTTGCCAAGGATACAAGCCTCACAAACTGAGTGATCATAAGCGACATTAGGAATTATTAAGCTTAAAGCACGAGCATGAGGATGTCCTAATCTAGCATGCCATAAGACATCTTTATTAGCAAAAACACAGGATTTGAAAGCTAAGGAATCCAAATTGCTTGGAGGGTCTTCAAGAACATAGAGCTCATCTTGAGTTACACCACCTCCAAGTATCTTACCACTCTTAATATCCTGAAAGTAAACATTGTTAGGCCCAAATGTAACATTGCAATTGAGGTCTTTAGTAGCCTTTTTGACAGAATTTAGATTAGACTTAAATTTAGGTACAAAGAATGCATTAGTTTCTTTGTCAAATAGTCTTAATTTTCCGGTTCCTTCAATTGGAATACCCTTACCATCAGCTATAGTTACTTGTCCTAGACATGGTTCAATGTTCTTTAACAACCTAGCATTGCTAATCATATGGTGAGAAGCACCTGAATCCACTACCAACTTATGATCTAGTTTATCAAGCAATTTATGGGAGTAGAGTGTGATACCGGAGAGTTTTGAGGCATAGGCCTTGATGAGATCCTCCAAGTCACTCTTCTTAACATACTCCATGGATACATTCATAGCTAGCTCCCCTCCTTGGTTGGATGAACTTGCCGGTTCAGTCGCAACCATTTGAGAGATGTTAGCCTTTGAATCCTTGAACAGGTTTGGCTTGAGATGAGGATGAAGTATCCAGCACTTGTCCTTGATGTGGCCATTCCTCTTACAATGCTCACACATCACACTCTTCCTATCCTCTTGCTTAAACACGCTTTTGTTGGCCATGACTAGTTCTCCTTTACCACCAAACAAACCAATGTTGCCTTGCTCCCTTTGAATCTGTGAGCACACCTCTTTGAAATCAGGGAGTTTTGGCTCTCTCAGGATGGACTTAATCACATCCTTAAAGGCTGGATTTAGGTTGAGAAGGAGCCCAAATATCTTGTCTTGTTCCTTCCTTTCATTAAGCACCTTTGGATCCATAGAACTTGGTCTCAACATGTCAAGCTCGGACCATGTTGACTGGAACTTGCCCAGGAATTTTGTGAACTCCATATCCTCTTGGTTAGATCATTGAGAGCCTTCTTAACCTCATACACACGGCTGAGGTTTGAAACATCCCCATACACCCTCTTGAGAGTGTCCCAAAGAGACTTGGCAGTTTCACAATGTGAATAAGCTTCAAGAATGGATGGGTCCAATGAATTTTGGAGGAATCCGAGGACTGATTGATCTTCTTGGAACAACCTAGCTTCTTCTTTTCTTGTTGCTTCATCCTTCTTCTCCTTTGGATCATCTATAGATGGAGTATTATCCTCCAAGATGTGATTCCAAAGTCCTTTGCCACAAATGGCTGTCTTGATGGTTCTTGACCATAATGTGTAGTTCAAGCCTTTGAGAACTACTGCTATCACCGTAGGTTTCAGGCTGGAACTAATTTGAACTGTATCCTCCATTGTTAGGCTTTGAAGAGCTCAAAGGAAGCAGCTTTTATGGTTGAATGAAACCGTGAGTTTTAGTCTAAAGACTAAGAGATTTTTGACAGAATTTTAGATTAGAAACTGAGAGATTTGAGTAGAAAAGATAAGAGAATGATCTTATGCTCTGATACCATGTAAGAATATTGAGATTATAGAGGAGAAATGTGAAGAATTGAATCTGAAAACTCAAAGAGAAGTATGAGAAAATGAGAAATGACTTAGACTTATGGAGAAGAATCTCCTAAGAGTATATAATACATTGAGTCTTTACAGCCCTTTTATAGAGGATTTACAATGTGAACACAAAAGAAAACGAATTCAAACTTGTGGATGAGTTTGAATAGAGGAGGAGCCTGTCAACAACCAATGAGAAGAGAGGAGACAGTAGGCATGACTGTTTGGTGTGGTTACCAAGACTGTGTGCAGCAGGCATGACTGTTTGGTGTGGTTACCAAGGCTGTGTGCAGCAGGCATGACTGTTTGGTGTGGTTGCCAAGACTGTGTGCAGCATGGGCATGTCCTTTTCACCTTGATTCTTCTCCCAAGGTAGCTATTTAACCATTTCAACCATGTGGTTAATAATAACCCATCCTTTTTCATTTCCCTTGTTATTCAAACTGAATTTTCGTGCTCACACTTGCCTTGTAGGTCAAGATAGGTCTTATTTGATTTTCCTATGTCAATAGAACGTGTTGGACACATTAAACTTACCTGGGAGCTCGATCCGGTAGGCGTTGTTGTTGATCCTCTCCAGTACTCTGAATGGTCCGTCTCCTCTTGGTGCTAGCTTGGAACTCCCTAGGTTGGGGAACCTCTCCTGCCGTAGGTGTAGCCATACCCAATCGCCTAGTTGAAAGATCACCTCCTTTCTTCCCATGTTAGCATGCGTCACGTACTGCCCGGTCCTCTTCTCCAAGTTCTCTGCTACCTTCTGGTGTAACTTCCTTATGAACTCTGCCTTGGATGCTCCGTTGAGAATGGTCATCTCTGCTGGTGGCAGTGGCGTTTGCTCCAATGGGGTGAGAGGGTTGAAGCCGTATACTACTTCAAATGGTGTCTTCTTGGTTGCTGAGTGCACGGCTCGGTTGTAAGCGAACTCTATGAATGGCAGGCACTTCACACAAGTCTTGAGATTCTTACCTAGTGTAGTCCTGAGAAGAGTTGATAGTGTCCGAGTGACAACTTCCGTTTGGCCATCGGTTTGAGGATGGCAGGTGGTAGAGAAGAGTAGCTTCGTTCCTAGCTTCCTCCAAAGGGTCCTCCAGAAATGGCTGAGGAACTTGGTGTCCCTGTCTGACACGATGGTCCATGGCACTCCATGAAGCCGTACTATCTCCCTGAAGAACAGCTCTGCGGTTTGCGTGGCATCATTAACATTGGCACACGGAATGAAGTGTACCATCTTGGAGAATCTGTCCACCACTACAAAGATTACATCTTTGTGGCTGGTCTTGGGCAGACCTAGAACGAAGTCCATTGATATATCCACCCATGCATGCGTCGGGGGCAGTGAGAGATACAACCTGTGAGGTTGCACTCGGGGCTTTGCCTTCTTGCAAGTGATGCACCTTGCACAATGAGCTTCTACTGTTCCTTGACCACTGCTAGTGTCTTGTCGACACCTTAGTGGCCCATGAGTCCTCCTGATGAGGACATCAGGTCGTATGTCCAGCCAGGAGACCAGACTGGCCGACCAGGAAGCTTGCCAGAGACAGCCGGGCCATTTGGCACGTCTGCCGGCCCAAGCGGTACCGCTGAACCCTCGACCAATAGGACCAGACCGATCAGCATTGCCGGCGGAGAGGCCCAAGCTTGCGGCACATTTGGTGGTGACGTGGATGACACCGCCGGTTCTCGTAGAGATGCCGTCGACTCTGGGATCAACTTGGCCGGTCCTGAAGGCATTCCGGCCAGTACCTCGCACAGTCCAGCCGGTACAGCCGATCCAGCCGAGTACACGAGCATTTCAACTTCTACACAAGGAAACTCAGACCAGATAAGCTACCAGCTTCAGGACATGCATCTAGAGGAAGTCTCCACACAAGTAGTGCCACCAGGAGCAATGACAAGGAGCAGATCAAGGGCATTTTTCCACAAGTTCAGCTTATGGGTCGACAAGCTCCTAGAAGAAGATCGACTAAGGACAATGGGCCAGAAGTGCAAAGAAGAGTCCAAAGGCTTCTCAACAATGCAAGGGACTTCAGAGACTTGGGCTTTAGTGGTAACAGAGGTCAGGGCCGAAAGATTCCTAACCGTACTCCAAGTCGAAGACTAGGAGCAAGGCGCATGCATGCCACAAGGACGGCCACCTTCCATTTCTTGGCCGTGAGGTAAGTAAGGTAAGTTTTCAATACAAATATTTGCCTCTTTCTGTTTTGCAGTATAGGACCTAGAATATTTACATTTCTTGAGTCAAAGACATTTTAGGAATAGGTCCTTTTTCGGTTATGCACTTTTGTACATTTTCCATTTGTGCACTTTTGTAATCTTTCCTTTTCTTTCTTTGAGTCGACCCTAGAAGGTCAAGCTATCGAGCATATTAATAAGGCTCCTTCCAGCATTGTAGTTCGACAACCTTTTTGATATTAATAAAGAAGAACTTTCTTCCAACAAGTTTTCTCTCTAAGAATCTTGTGCGCTTAGAACCTAGTTGAGACCAGCCCTCCTAGGTCTAAGTTTGTGATTTATCACGAGGTTCATCACCCCTCGTGTGGTTCACTTCACCCTTCCATCGAATACCAACCCAAAACCCCTATCCAAGAAGTCTAAGGTCGAGTTTCTCACCAAACCTTCTCCAAACAGGCCACGCGCATATAAGCCTTGAATCAAGGCTTGTATCATTTTGGTATCAGAGCTTAAAGCTCCTAAACCAGGTTGTTTCTATCCTTTAACTTGTTTGTTTCTTGTTCTTGCATTAGTTTAAGTCTCATTTAAGAAAATAAAAAAAATAACATCTAAGTTCATACCGAGTGCATCTAGTTCCTACGTGCATCACTAGGTTCTAGAATCATTCTTGCATTGCTATTTTCGACTTTCCTTTTTGTTAGAGTCATATATCTATTATTTTTAAAGTAAAATTAAAAGAATAGAAAAAGAAAATAGGAAAAATACCTTAAGGATTCGAATTGGAGAGCTAGCAATAGTTGTCAAGAAAGTTTCCTTTTTATTCAAATCTTCATATCTTCGAATTTTCCATTTCTCAGATTTTTTTTTCCTTTTGCATTTTTTTCGAATCCCCTTATAAACGAAAACCCGCCTAATAATTTAGGAGCAGCATAACTCGTCTTCCTTCCTTTTAGTACGCAATGGCAGAAGAGAATAGAGAAGCAACCGAAGCCATGATGGCCATGTTTACCACCCTCCAAACGCAACTCGGATCCCTACGCGAGAGACTGGAGCGCGTGGAGAGGCCTGTGAGATTCCAGGCCATAAGGCACGTGAGAGCTGAGCAAGACCGTGCTGAGGGTCCTGAGCACCTTAGGACACGGCACGAACAGGAGGAGCCCCAGCCATATGGCGATGAGGACACACAACCTCATAACTATCACCATAGGCCGAGAGGACCTCCACGGCAACCAGAGGCAGAAGATGATGGCTTCGAGCCATATGTTCTTCAACAGAGACCAAGGATGCCTCCTAGACATCATGAGGATGGAGATGAACACGCCTACAACTGGGTAACTCATCCTGATGTTAAGCTAACTCCTCCAAGTTTTACAGGAAAAGAAGACCCCGAGGCTTACCTAGATTGGGAGAGAAGAATGGATCATATCTTTGATCATTACAACCAACCAGGGCCTAGGAGAGTCTCAAGGGCCAAAGAATGAGGCCCATAGAGTCATGGGTCGACATGAAAGATGTCATGCGACAAAGGTTTGTTCCACCTTACTTTCATAGGGACTTGCAACGTCGTTTTCGTACTCTTAAGCAGGGTACCAGATCAGTAGAGGAGTACTATGAAGAGTTCGAGAAGCTAAGGAACAAGCTGCAGCTCAATGATGATGAAGAAGAATTGATGGCACAATTCTTGGATGGACTCCAAGAAAGAGTCAGCCGCAAGGTGGAAAGGCAAATCTACAATGACTTCAAAGACTTGTTCCACCTATCTGTCCAGGCTGAGCAGCACATCAAACGTAAGAGCCAAGATATCCGCAGCAAGCCTTAGACGTCTTGGGCACCAAGCAACATTCCCAAGCCCGTAGAAAAAGGCAAGAGCATAGAGATCGAGTCAAGGTTCAAGAGCAAGCCTCCTGAACCCACCCGTGATCAAAGAGAGCCTAGTAAGTCTTATAACCCTCAAAGATCACGTGACATCACTTGTTTCAAGTGTAGGGGTCGTGGACACATCTCAAGGGAGTGCCCAAACAACCGGGTCATGCTGATTACGGAGGCTACAGAATATGAGCCCCAAGTTGAAGATGACTATGAACCAGAAGAAGAATACGGTGACTTTGAGTACCCTGATGTGGGGGAAGTGCTGGTCACTAGACGCATCCTTAGTGCAATGGTGGATCCTTCATAGACCATCCAAAGGGAGAACATCTTCCACAGCCGTTGCACCATCAAGGGCAAGGTATGTAACGTCATCATAGATGGTGGTTCTTGCACTAACGTTACTAGTGCATATATGGTTGATAAGCTAGGTCTAGAGAAGACAAGGCATCCTCGACCATATAAACTGAGATGGCTCGATGACAAAGTGGAACTCAAGATCCATGAGCAAGTCACTGTGCCATTCAGTATGGGCAAGTACCAAGACCAAGTCGTATGCTACGTGGTGCCCATGCAAGCTGGCCATCTTCTGCTAGGAAGGCCATGACAGTTTGACAAGGAGACCAGGAATGATGGCCGAACCAATCTCTACACTCTCGTGCATGACAAGAGAAAGGTCAGCCTAGCTCTTCTTAGACCTGCCCAGGTACATGAGCTTCAACAGCAAATGAGTAAGGAAAAGAAACTCATTAAATCTAACTTTCTTATTCAACCGAGTCATATCCGGAGAGCTTTCGCCTCGAAGGATCTAATGCTAATAATGGTTTTCAAAGAAGTGTTGAATGTAGAAAAAGAACAGGTAGAGCTACCTCTTGAAGTAGCAACTCTCCTCAACAAGTTCCAGGATGTGTTTCCAGAGGAGATACCAGCAGGCTTGCCTCCTTTACGTGGCATAGAACACCAGATCGACCTAGTGCCCAGAGCAGCCCTGCCCAACCGGCCAGCCTACTGGATGAGTCCAGAGGAGTCCAAGGAGCTTGAGAAGCAAGTCAAGGCGCTCTTGGAGAAAGGATATGTTCGAGACAGCCTCAGTCCATGTGCCGTACCAGTGCTACTAGTGCCCAAGAAGGATGGGACTTGGCGAATGTGCGTGTACTGCCGAGCAATCAACAACATCAGAGTCAAGTACCGGCATCCAATACCACGGCTGGATGACATGCTAGATGAGCTGAGTGGAGCCACGGTCTTCTCCAAGATAGACCTCAAGAGTTGATACCATCAGGTCAGGATGAAGGAAGGTGATGAATGGAAGACTGCTTTCAAGACAAACCAAGGGCTATACGAGTGGACAGTCATGCCATTCGGCTTGACTAATACCCCAAGCACCTTCATGCGCCTTATGAACCAAGTTCTTAGGGCGTACATCAGTAAGTTTGTAGTGGTTTACTTTGATGATATATTAGTTTATAGTAAGTGCCTACGGGAACACCTCACACATCTTGAGATGGTACCTAAAACCCTTCGACAAAAGGAGCTTTATGCCAATCTCAAGAAGTGCATCTTTTGTACTGATAAACGTGTCTTTTTAGGTTTTGTTGTAAGTTCACAGGGCCTATAGGTTGATGAAGAAAAGATTCGAGCCATACAAGAATGGCCAACACCAGGCAATATCAGGCAAGTAAGGAGCTTCCACGGACTGGCCAGCTTCTATAGGAGATTCGTGCCCAACTTCAGCAGTATTGCCTCACCATTGACGGCAGTAGTGAAGAAGAACGTGGGATTCAGCTTGGGAGAAGCTCAGGAGAAGGCATTCCAGGCCTTGAAGGACAGCCTTACACATGCACCAGTGCTAGTCCTGCCCGACTTCAACAAGACGTTTGAAGTGGAGTGTGATGCCTCTGGAATAGGCATAGGAGCAGTGCTAACCCAAGGAGGGAGACCAGTGGCATACTTCAGTGAACTACCCCACTTATGACAAGGAGCTTTATGCCCTTGTCGGAGCATTGGAGACTTGGCAGCATTACTTGCTGTCCAATGAGTTTGTGATCCACACTGATCACAAGACTCTCAAACACCTCAGAGGGCAAACCAATCACAAGAGGAGACATGCCAGATGGATGGAGTTCATAGAGACCTTCCCGTATGTCATCAAGTACAAGAAGGGCAAAGACAATGTGGTAGTCGATGCACTATCAAGGAGGTTTGCCTTGATATCAACCATGGAGGCAAAGGTCCTAGGATTCGAGCACATCAAGGACCTATACAAGGATGATCCTCCCTTTGCTGAAAGCTACAAGGAGTGTGGCACAGGGAGTCATGGCAAGTTTTACATCCATGAGGGATTCTTGTTCCGAGAAAGAAGGCTGTGCATACCACAAGGATCATTAAGGGAGCTTATCATCCGAGAAGCTCATGGAGGAGGACTCATGGGCCACTTTGGTGTCGACAAGACTCTAGCAGTGGTCAAGGAGCACTTCTACTGGCCACACATCAAGGGGACAGTAGAAGCTCATTGTGCAAGGTGCATCACTTGCAAGAAGGCAAAGTCCATACCCACGGGTTGTATCTCCCACTGCCCATACCGACGCATCCATGGGTGGATATATCAATGGACTTGGTTCTACGACTGCCCAAGATCAACCACAAGGATGCAATCTTTGAAGTAGTGGACAGATTCTCCAAAATCGCACCCTTCATTCCGTGTGTCAATGTCAATGATGCCTCGCAAACAGCCGAGCTGTTCTTCAGAGAGATAGTACGGCTTCATGGAGTGCCAAGGACCATCGTATTAGACAGGGACACCAAGTTCCTCAGCCATTTCTGGAGGACCCTTCAGAGGAAGCTAGGCACGAAGCTACTCTTCTCTACCACCTGCCATCCTCAAACCGATGGCCAAACTTAAGTTGTCAACAGGACACTATCAACTCTTCTCAGGACTACAATAGGGAAGAACCTCAAGACTTGGGTGGAGTGCCTGCCATTCATAGAGTTTGCTTACAACCGAGCCGTGCACTCAGCAACCAAGAAGACACCATTTGAAATAGTATACGGCTTCAACCCTCTCACCCCATTGGAGCAAACGCCACTGCCACCAGCGGAGATGACCAACCTCAACGGAGCATCAAAGGCAGAGTTCATAAGGAAGTTACACCAGTAGGTAGCAGAAACCTTGGGGAAGAGGACCGGGCAGTACGTGACTCATGCCAACAAGGGAAGAAAGGAGGTGACCTTTCAACCAGGCGATTGGGTGTGGCTACACCTAAGGCAGGAGAGGTTCCCCAACCTAAGGAGTTCCAAGCTAGCACCAAGAGGAGATGGACCATTCAGGGTGCTGGAGAGGATCAACAACAACGCCTACCGGATCGAGCTCCCAGGTGAGTTTAATGTGTCCAACACGTTCAACGTAACTGACTTAGCCCCTTTCCATGCAGATAAACCAGTTTTGAGGACAAAACCTACTGAAGAGGGAGGGGATGATGAGGACATCAAGTCGTATGTCCAGTCAGGAGACCAGACTGGCTGACCGGGAAGCTTGCCCGAGACAGCCGGGCCATTTGGCACGTCTGCCGGCCCAAGCATTACCACCGGACCCTCGACCAATAGGACCAGACCGATCAGCATTGCTGGCAGAGAGGCCCAAGCTTCTGGCACACTTGGTGGCGACGTGGATGACACCGCCGGTCCCCTTGGTGATGTCGCCGACTCCGGGATCAACTTGGCTGGTCCGGAAGGCATTCCGGCCAGTACCTCGCACAGTCCAGACGGTACAGCCAATCCAGCCGAGTACACAAGCATTTCAACTTCTACACAAGAAAACTCGGACCAGATAAGCTACCAGCTTTAGGACATGCATCTAGTGGAAGTCTCCACACCAGTAGTGCCACCAGGAGCAATGACAAGGAGCAGATCAAGAGCACTCTTCCACAAGTTCAGCTTATGGGTCGACAAGCTCCTAGAGGAAGATCGACTAAGGACAATGGGCCAGAAGTGCAAAGAAGAGTCCAATGGCTTCTCAACAAAGCAAGGGACTTCAGAGACTTGGGCTTTAGTGGCAAGAGTGGTCAGGGCCCAAAGATTCTTAACCCTACTCCAAGTCGAAGACTAGGAGCAAGGCGCGTGCATGCCACAAGGACGGCCACCATCCTTTTCTTGGCCATGAGATAAGTAAGGTAAGTTTCAATTTGAATATATGCCTCTTTCTGTTTTGCATGGTAGGATCTAGATTGTTTACATTTTTGAGTCAAGAACATTTTAGGAATAGGTCCTTTTTCGGTTATGCACTTTTGTATCTTTTCCATTTGTGCACTTTTGTAAACTTTCCTTTTCTTTGTTTGAGTTGACCCTAGAAGCTCAAGCTGCCGAGCATATTAATAAGGCTCCTTCCAACATTGTAGTTTGACAACTTTTTTGATATTAATAAAGTGCAAATTTTCTCTTTACAAGTTTTTCTCTCAAAGAAGCTTGTGCGCTTAGAACCTAGTTGAGACCAGCCCTTCTTGCTCTAAGTTAGTGATTTATCACTAGGTTCATCACCCCTCGTGTGGTTCACTTCACCCTTCCATCGAATACCAACCCGAAACCCCCTATCCAAAAAGTCTAAGGTCGAGTATCTCACCTAAACTTTTCCAAACAGCCCACGCGCATATAAGCCTTGAATCGAGGCTTGTATCATCATGGCTCTGGTGGCACCACTGGTGTAGAGACTTCATCCAGGTTCATGTCTTGAAGCTGGTACCTTAGTTGATCCGAGTCTCCTTATGTAGATGTGGAAATGGTGGTGCAATCGGCTGGATCGGCTGAATTGTGCGAGGAGCTTGCCGAGTTGTCATCGGAACCAGCCAGATTGATTCCTGAGCCGGCAGCATCACCAATTGGGCTGGTGGTGTCATTCTCGTTGCCGCCAGTTGGGCCAGAGGTTTGGGCTTCTCCGCCAGAAATGTTGATCGGCCCGGCCCGGTTGATCATAGGGCCGGCGGTACCGACAGATGCACCAAATGGCCCAGCTGTCTTGGGCAAGCATTCTGGTCGGCCATTCTGGTCTTCTGGCCGGCCAGAAATCTGATGCCCTCATCAGAGGCCGTGGAGTCATACAAGGGAAAGGTGGAACATGTGATGGGTTACTACAATTGGATAATGTTTATCTTGTTCAAGGTCTGAAAACCAACCTAATCAGTGTTAGCCAGCTCTGCGATGAAGGACTCACATTAGCCTTCACTAGTACAGAGTGTGGGGAAGTCAATGAGAATGGACAAGGCTCCTTGAAAGAAGCTAGATCAGAGAATAACTGCTATGTCTGGAAAAATTCAATCAAATGCTTCAGTGAGAGGGATGATCTTCACGTATGGCATCAACAACTAGGGCATATAAGTGTTTGAAGTTTAACCACACTTGTTAAAAAAGAGATGGTACAAAGAATACCTAGAATCAAGGGAGAAGAACATATGATTTGTGGACTATGAAACAAAGGAAAACAAGTAAAAGTCCAACATAAGAAGGTCTATGACGTTCAAAAGTAGTGTTGGAGTTGGTTCACATAGATTTGATGAGACCAATGCAAATTGAAAGCTTGGGTGGCAAAAAATATGTCTTTGTGCTTGTGGATGGTTATTCTAGATTCTGATGTGTTTGCTTCATTCATGAAAAATAAGAAACAACAGACAGTTTTCAGGATATGGACACTCCAGCTCATTAACGAAATGGGAAGCATCAAAAGAGTTTGCAGTGACCATGGAGGATAATTCCAAAATGATACTCTAAAGGTGTTTTGTGAAAACCATGGGTGATGAGGACATCAGGTCGTATGTCCAGCCAGGAGACCAGACTGGCCGACCAGGAAGCTTGCCCGAGACAGCCAGGCCATTTGGCACGTCTGCCGGGCCAAGCAGTACCGCCGGACCCTCGACCAATAGGACCAAACCGATCAGCATTGCCGGCGGAGAGGCCCAAGCTTCCGGCACACTTGGTGGAAACGTGGATGACACCGCCGGTCCCCTTGGCGATGCCGCCGACTCCGGGATCAACTTGGCCGGTCCCGAAGGTATTCCGGCCAGTACTTCGCACAGTCCAGCCGGTACAGCCGATCCAACCGAGTACACGAGCATTTCAACTTCTACACAAGGAAACTCGGACCAGATAAGCTACCAGCTTCAGCACATGAATCTAGAGGAAGTCTCCACACCAGTAGTGCCACCAGGAGCAATGACAAAGAGCAGATCAAGAGCACTCTTCCACAAGTTCAGCTTATGGGTCGACAAGCTCCTAGAGGAAGATCGACTAAGGTCAATGGGCCAGAAGTGCAAAGAGGAGTCCAAAGGCTTCTCAACAATGCAAGGGACTTCAGAGACCTGGGCTTTAGTGGCAAGAGAGGTCAGAGCCCAAAGATTCCTAACCCTACTCCAAGTCGAAGACTAGGAGCAAGGCGTGTGCATGCCACAAGGACAGCCACCTTCCATTTCTTGGCCGTGTGGTAAGTAAGGTAAGTTTCAGTTCGAATATATGCCTCTTTCTGTTTTGCAGGGTAGGATCTAGATTGTTTACATTTTTGAGTCAAGAACATTTTAGGAATAGGTCCTTTTTTGGTTATGCACTTTTGTATCTTTTCCATTTGTGCACTTTTGTAAACTTTCCTTTTCTTTATTTGAGTCGACCCTAGAAGGTCAAGCTGTCGAGCATATTAATAAGGCTCCTTCCAGAATTGTAGTTTGACAACCTTTTTGCTAATTAATAAAGATCGAATTTTCTTTACAAGTTTTTCTCTCAAGGAAGCTTGTGCGCTTAGAACCTAGTTGAGACCAGCCCTCCTAGCTCTAAGTTTTTGATTTATCACGAGGTTCATCACCTCTCCTGTGGTTCGTTTCACCCTTCCATCGAATACCAACCCAATATCCCCTATCCAAGAAGTCTAAGGTCGAGTTTCTCACCTTACCTTCTCCAAACAGCCCACACGCATATAAGCCTTGAATCGAGGCTTGTATCATTTTGGTATCAGAACTTAAAGCTCCTAAACCAGGTTGTTTCTATTCTTTAGCTTGTTTTGTTCCTTGTTATTGCATTAGTTTAAGTTCCATTCAAGAAAATAAAAAAAAATAACATCTAAACTCATATCGAGTGCATCTAGATCCTACGTGCATCACTAGGTTCTAGAATCATTCTTGCATTGCTATATTCGACTTTCCTTTTTGTTAGAATCATATTTCCATTATTTTTAAATTAAATTTTAAATTAAATTAAAAAGAAAAGAAAAAGAAAATAGGAAAAATACCTAAAGGATTCGAATTGGACAGCTAGCAATAGTTGTCAAGAAAGTTTCATTTTATTCAAATCTTCATATTTTCGAATTTCCAATTCTCAGATTTTTTCCTTTTTGCATTTTTCGAATCCTCTTATAAAAGAAAACCCTCCTAATAATTTAGGAGCAGCATAACTTGTCTTCTATCTTTGTAGTACGCAATGGCAAAAGAAAATAGAGAAGCGACCGAAGCCATGATGGCCATGTTCACCACCCTCCAAACGCAACTCGCATTCATAGGCGAGAGATTGGAGCGCGTGGAGAGCCCTGTGAGATTCCAGGCCATAAGGCATGTGAGAGCTGAGCAAGACCGTGCTGAGGGTCCTGAGCACCTTAGGACACGGCACGAACAGGAGGAGCCCCAGCCAGATGGAGATGAGGACACACAACCTCATAACTATCACCAAAGGCCGAGAGGACCTCCACGGCAACCAGAGGCAGAGGATGATGGCTTCGAGCCATATGGTCTTCACCAGAGACCAAGGATGCCTCCTAGACATCATGAGGATGGAGATGAACACGTCTACAACTGGATAACTCATCCTGATGTTAAGCTAACTCCTCCAAGTTTTGCAGGAAAAGTATCCCCCGAGGCTTACATAGATTGGAAGAGAAGAATGGATCATATCTTTGATCATTACAACAAACCAGGGCCTAGGTGATGAGGTCATCAGCCCAAACCCCGGCCAACTGCCCGGCCCGGCCGGCCCAAGGAACACAAAGGCGGCCAAATACGCGCAAAAGGATACATGGGTGTATCTTCATGAATCCAAGCTTAACCAAGAAGCGGCCAGCCAAGACCAAACCTGGCCTATAATCCTGACTCACAGAGGACACGCGGCGACATGCAGCTCACCCAAAACAAGGCCATATCAAGTCATGTACCATACATCAAATTGGAGTTTTCGAAACTTACCATATTTGGAACTTTCCTTATATGAAAGTCTCCAAACGTTTCTTTGGCGACCGGGAGACTTTTTGGTACTTCTAGGAGCTCCCTTAAGCACTTCTAGAAGCTCAAACACGCCTTGGACCAGGAGGGTCCATCCGTGCCTTCAAATGAACCGATTGGAGCCGTTTATGGCAAGTGAGATGGCCAACTGGTTTAATCACTTGCAAACCAAAACATGGCGTCCAGGAGATATTATTAAGGCCCTAAGGAAGCCCAAAATAAACCTACCATGCACCAGCCACCAGAGGATCAGGCGAATCCCTTTCCTCCAAGACTTGCCATATATGGACCGAAGTGCACTTAATGTGTTCAGATTGCAATATCTCTATTCCTTGCAAATTGGGCACGTATTGAAGACTTTTCAAAGCATCCAGGATGTACCTAGACACCTTACATTCGCCCCAAAGCTCTCAAGATTCAAGCATATACACTTTCCTTGTTGGCCAAACTAGACATTAATGGCCAATGGCCATATATTTTAAATATATGATTTCCTTTTCTCTTTTTTAGGTTTAGGACCGTTGCTAAGAGCACTATATAAGCTCAGAACGACCTCATTGTAAAGATAGACCACCATTGAAATAAAAGTTGAATACAAAGTATTTTCTTCAAAGCCTTGTCTTTGAACTTGTTCTTATTCTTTAGAAACTAAGTGTGTGATTCACTTCCTTTCTATTGAAGCCACGGCCAGGTTAGTTTGAGAGATTCAAACTCCCTTGGTTCACCTTTGATCGTGTGATTCGATCAAAACCCCCTCCTTTTAGTTCCCTTGCCCGCTTAAGCCAAGAGAGATTCTCGGTCTTGCGAGTCACGGCCGTACCGCTTGTGAGATTGATATTCAATCTTACAACACTTGGTATCAGAGCTAAAAGCTCCTATCTCAGGTTGTGTTAATCCAACCTTTATCCTTTATTTTTTTTGCTTTTGTTTTGCATTTTTCTTATTTACATCTTATCAAAAAAACCAAATAAAAATATTTGTTCTTATTCTTCATTTGCATTGTTTCTTGTTGTTTTTTTTGTTTGCTCTTCATATAAATCTAAAACCAACTCAAAAAAATTGTATTTCATGTTTACTTAATTTCATTCATCATAAACAAAAAAAACCAAAAACATAAGCATCACTCATTTTGTTATTTTCGAATTTAGTTATTAGTAAAGTTAAAAAAAAAAGAAAGATTCATTGAATATTGTTTTTTCGTCCTAAATTAATTTAAATATCAAAAACCAAAAAAATATTGTCTTTTATTTGCATTAAAGTTAGTTTCCAAAATAAACAAAAACAAAAACCTCAAAACATTTACTTGTATCGATTTTCCTTTTACTACTACTTATGTGTTAATATCATATATTCACTAGAGTGTAGTTTCCTTATTTGTTGATTTGGGATTGATATCTCTTCTTATTGTTGTGCAAGGTACAAAATTTAATGATGGAGCACTATGATGAAGAAGAAGACACCATGAGCATACCACAAACTGATTGTAGTCTAGACAACGACTATGATCAATGCCTAAGCACCAGCGAGTGTGACTATGCAGAAGAGTCATGGAATCAATACTATTTGGAGACTGATTTTAGGGAAGAATCAGATGGAGAAAACCTTGAACCAGAACCACTGGACTATGACCAAGACTTGCCCGACGTAGCTGATTCTAATGGATATGGGACATGGCATGAAGACTATTCAGAGTATCATTTTGACAATGAAACAGAAGTTGAAGAACTCAAACCAGAGCCACCAGACTACTATTCCACTGACAGAAGCTGGCCAAAGAAAATTACACCTCGCCACTTCGTTGTGTCAAGCCGAGTGCCAACCTACACCACTCCAACTAGATCAAGAAATCAGACAAGTAAGGTATATATTTACAATTCCAAATCTCTAACCTTTTCAGGGTATAACAAGGACCCAGATGAATACCTCCAATGGGAAACAAACATGAAACAATGGCTGCGCTCAAACAACATCCCCAAAGAAGAGAAACTCTCATATGCCGTTGATATGCTCGTTGGAGATGCCTATAATTGGTGGTTGAAAGAAAGTGCACAGACTTTCTACAACAAACCAGTCCTTGATTGGGGAGACCTTAAGGCACGAATGTATAGGGAGTCTATGAAGAAGTACCAAACACGCAGAAACATCACCACACAACTTATGCACCCAACAGCATCAAGGAGTGAGATGTCTACACCAAACATGCAGCCCTTTCATAAGCCCAAGCTTGCCTACTGCTCTGAGCAGAACAACGTGTTTTCAAACACCTTAGAAGGACAAAAGGTAGCTAAGCCGATGGTCAAACCAAAAATTGACCAGCAAGTTCAAAAGCCTCAAGCCATAGCACACATGAAACCATCAAAGCCATTGCTTGGAATACACGTCAAGGAAACGCCAGGTAAGTCCTCTAACAATGTGAAAACAGATGGAATTATATGCTATAGATGTCAAGAAAGAGGACACTTTGCTAAGACATGCCCAACTAGACAACCTTTTTGATTATTAATAAAGTAGAACTTTTTCCCTACGAGCTTTCTCTCAAGAGAGATTTGTGCGCTTAGAACCTAGTTGAGACCAGCCCTCCTAGCTCTAAGTTTGTGATTTATCACGAGGTTCATCACCTCTCGTGTGGTTCACTTCACCCTTCCACCGTTTACCAACCAGAAAACCCCTATCCAGAAGCCTAAGGTTGAGTTTCTCACCTAATCTTCTACAAACAGCCCACACGCATACATCCTTGAATCAAGGCTTGTATCACTAGGAGAGTCTCAATGGCAGTAGCACAACTCATGGACAATGCCCTCATCTGGTGGGATCGTGAGGTATCTGACAGAAGGAGGAAAAGAATGAGGCCCATAGACTCATGGGTCGACATGAAAGATGTCATGCGGCAAAGGTTTGTTCCACCTTACTTTCATAGAGACTTGCAACGTCGTTTTCGTACTTTTAAGCAGGGTACCAGGTCAGTAGAGGAGTACTATGAAGAGTTCGAGAAGCTAAGGAACAGGCTGGAGCTCAATGATGATGAAGAAGCATTGATGACACAATTCTTCGATGGACTCCAAGAAAGAGTCAGCCGCAAGGTGGAAAGGCAAATCTACAATGACTTCAAAGACTTGTTCCACCTATCTGTCAAGGCTGAGCAGCACATCAAACGTAAGAGCCAAGACATCCGCAGCAAGCCTAAGACACCTTGGGCACCAAGCAACATTCCCAAGCCCGTAGACAAAGGCAAGAGCATAGAGATTGATTCAAGGTTCAAGAGCAAGCCTCCTGAACTCACCCGTGACCAGAGAGAGCCTAGTAAGTCTTCTAACCGTCAGAGATCATGTGACATCACTTGTTTCAAGTGTAGGGGTCGTGGACACATCTCAAGGGAGTGCTTAAACAACCGGGTCATGCTGATTACGGAGGCTGGAGAATATAAGTCCCAAGATGAAGAGGACTATGAACCAGAAGAGGAATATGGTGACATTGAGTACCCTGATGTGGGGGAAGTGCTGGTCACTAGACGCATCCTCAGTGCAATGGTGGATCCTTCAGAGACCTCCAAAGGGAGAACATCTTCCACAGCCGTTGCACCATCAAGGGCAAGGTATGTAACCTCATCATAGATGGTGGTTCTTGCACTAATGTTGCTAGTGCATATATGTTTGATAAGCTAGGTCTAGAGAAGACAAGGCATCCTCGACCATATAGACTGAGATGGCTCGATGAAAAAATGGAGCTCAAGATCCATGAGCAAGTCACTGTGCCATTCAGTGTGGGCAAGTACGAAGATCAAGTCGTGTGCGACGTGGTGCCCATGCAAGCTGGCCATCTTCTACTAGGAAGGCCATGGCAGTTTGACAAGGAGACCAGGCATGATGGCCGAACCAATCTCTACACTTTGGTGCATGACAAGAGAAAGGTCAGCCTAGCTCCTCTCACACCTGCCCAGGTACATGAGCTTCAACAGCAAATGAGTAAGGAAAAGAAGCTCATTAATTCTAATTTTCTCATTCAACCAAGTCATGTCCGGAGAGCTTTAGCCTCGAAGGATCTAATGCTACTAATGGTTTTCAAAGAATTGTTGAATATAGAGAAAGAACAGGTAGAGCTACCTCCTGAAGTAGCAACTCTCCTCAACAAATTCCAAGATGTGTTTCCAGAGGAGATACCAGCAGGCGTGCCTCCTTTACGTGGCGTAGAACACCAGATCGATCTAGTGCCTGGAGCAGCCCTGCCCAACCAGCCAGCCTACCGGATGAGTCAAGAGGAGTCCAAGGAACTTGAGAAGCAAGTCAAGGAGCTCCTAGAGAAAGGCTATATTCGAGAGAGCCTCAGTCCATGTGCCATTCCAGTGCTACTAGTGCCCAAGAAGGATGGGACTTGGCAAATGTGTGTGGACTGCCGAGCAATCAACAACATCACAGTCAAGTACCGGCATCCGATACCACAGCTGGATCACATGCTAGATGAACTGAGTGGAGCCACGGTCTTCTCCAAGATAGACCTCAAGAGTGGATACCATCAGGTCAGGATGAAGGAAGGTGATGAATGGAAGACTGCTTTCAAGACAAAGCAAGGGCTATACGAGTTGACAGTCATGCCATTCGGCTTGACTAATGCCCCAAGCACCTTCATGCGCCTTATGAACCAAGTTTTTAGGGCGTACATCAGTAAGTTTGTAGTGGTTTACTTTGATAATATATTAGTTTATGGTAAGTGCCTACGGGAACACCTCACACATCTTGAGATGGTACTTAAAACCCTTCGACAAGAAGAGCTTTATGCCAATCTCAAGAAGTGCATCTTTTGTACTGATAAACTTGTCTTTTTAGGTTTTGTTGTAAGTTCACAGGACCTACAGGTTGATGAAGAGAAGGTTCGAGCCATACAAGAATGGCCAACACCAGGCAACATCAGCCAAGTGAGGAGCTTCCACGGACTGGCCAGCTTCTATAGGAGATTTGTTTCCAACTTCAGCAGTATTGCCTCAGAAGAAGGCATTCCACTTGGGACAGAAGCTCAGGCAGTCCTGAAGGAAGAGTGTGACCTGGAATAGACATAGGAGAGTTCAACAAGACCAGTGGGTGAGAAGCTAGTGCTCACTGAACTACCCCAATTAGACAAGGAGCTTTATTGTCCGAGCATTGGAGATGCAGCATTACTTTGAGGAGTTTGTGATCCACACTGATCATGAGACTCTCAAACACCTCAGAGGGCAAACCAATCTCAAGAGGAGACATCCAGGTGGATGTTCATGGAGTACCATCAAGTACAAGTACAAGAAGGGCAAAGACTATGCACTATCAAGGAGGTTTGCCTTGATATCCACCATGGAGGAAGGTCCTCAAGGCACATCAAAGGACCTATACAAGGATGATTCTGCTGAGAGCTACAAGGAGTGTGGCACAGGGAGTCATGGCAAGTTTTACATCCATGAGGGATTCTTGTTCCGAGAGAGAAGGTTGTGCATACCACAAAGATCCATCATCCGAGAAGCTCATGGAGGACTCATGGGCCACTTTGGTGTCGACAAGACTCTAGCAGTGGTCAAGGAGCACTTCTACTGGCCACACATCAAGAGGACAGTAGAAGCTCATTGTGCAAGGTGCATCACTTGCAAGAAGGCAAAGTCCCGAGTGCAACCTCACGGATTGTATCTCCTACTGCCCATACCGACACATCCATGGGTGGATACATCAATGGACTTTGTTCTAGGACTGCCCAAGATCAACCACAAGGATGCAATCTTTGTCGTGGTGGACAGATTCTCCAAAATGGCACACTTCATTTTGTGTGCCAATGTCAATGATGCCTCGCAAACAGCCTAGCTGTTCTTCAGGGGGATAGTACGGCTTCATGGAGTGCCAAGAACCATCGTATCAGACAGGGACACCAAGTTCCTCAGCCATTTCTGGAGGACCCTTTGGAGGAAGCTAGACACGAAGCTACTCTTCTCTACCACCTGCCATCCTCAAACCGATGGCCAAACTGAAGTTGTCAACAGGACATTGTCAACTCTTCTCAGGACTACACTAGGGAAGAACCTCAAGACTTGGGTGGAGTGCCTGCCATTCATAGAGTTCGCTTACAACCGAGCTGTGCACTCAGCAACCAAGAAGACACCATTTGAAGTAGTATACGGCTTCAACCCTCTCACCCCATTAGAGCAAATGCCACTGCCACCAGCAGAGATGACCAACCTCAACGGAGCATCCAAGGCAGAGTTCATAAGGAAGTTACACCAGTAGGTAGCAGAAAACTTGGAGAAGAGGACCGGGCAGTACATGACTCATGCCAACAAGGAAAGAAAGGAGGTGATCTTTCAACCAGGCGATTGGGTGTGGCTACACCTACGGCAGGAGAGGTTCCCCAACCTAAGGAGTTCCAAGCTAGCACCAAGAGGAAATGTACCATTCAGAGTGCTGGAGAGGATCAACAACAACGCCTACCGGATCGAGCTCCCAGGTGAGTTTAATGTGTCCAACACATTCAATGTAACTGACTTAGCCCCTTTCCATGCAGATGAACCAGTTTTGAGGTCAAAACCTACTAAAGAGGGAGGGGATGATGAGGAAATCAGGTCGTATGTCCAGCCAGGAGACCATACTGGCCGACCAGGAAGCTTGCCCTAGACAGCCGGGCCATTTGGCACGTCTGCCGTCCCAAGCAGTACCGCCGGACCCTTGACCAATAGGACCAAACCAATCAGCATTGCTGGCGGAGAGGCCCAAGCTTCCGGCACACTTGGTGGTGACGTGGATGACAACGCCGGTCCCCTTGGTGATGCCGCCGACTCCGGGATCAACTTGGCTGGTCCTGAAGACATTTCGGCCAGTACCTCGCACAGTCCAGCCGGTACAGCCAATCCAGCTGAGTACGCGAGCATTTCAACTTCTACACAAGGAAACTCGGACCAGATAAGCTACCAGCTTCAGGACATGCATCTAGAGGAAGTGTCCACACCAGTAGTGCCACCAGGAGCAATGACAAAGAGCAGATCAAGAGCATTCTTCCACAAGTTCAGCTTATGGGTCGACAAGCTCCTAGAGGAAGATTGACTAAGGTCAATGGGCTAGAAGTGCAAAGAGGAGTCCAAAGGCTTCTCAACAATGCAAGGGACTTCAGAGACTTGGGCTTTAGTGGCAAGAGAGGTCAGGGCCCAAAGATTCCTAACCCTACTCCAAGTCGAAGACTAGGAGCAAGGCGCGTGCATGCCACAAGGACGGCCAGCTTCCATTTCTTGGCCGTGATGTAAGTAAGGTAAGTTTCAACTTGAATATATGCCTCTTTCTGTTTTGCAGGGTAGGATCTAGATTGTTTACATTTTTGAGTCAAGAACATTTTAGGAATAGGTCCTTTTTCGGTTATGCACTTTTGTATCTTTTCCATTTGTGCACTTTTGTAAACTTTCATTTTCTTTATTTGAGTCGACCCTAGAAGGTCAAGCTGTCGCGCATATTAGTAAGGTTCCTTCCAGCATTGTAGTTCGAAAACCTTTTTGCTAATTAATAAAGATCGAATTTTCTTTACAAGTTTTTCTCTCAAGGAAGCTTGTGCGCTTAGAACCTAGTTGAGACCAGCCCTCCTAGCTCTAATTTTGTGATTTATCACGAGGTTCATCACCCCTCGTGTGGTTCACTTCACCCTTCCATCGAATACCAACCCAAAATCCCATATCCAAGAAGTCTAAGGTCGAGTTTCTCACCTAACCTTCTCCAAACAGCCCACGCGCATATAAGCCTTGAATCGAGGCTTGTATCAATGGAATAGCACATCAATTTTCTGCTCCAATAACTCCTCAACAGAATGGAGTGGTGGAATGAAAAGTGGAACCCTTCAGGAGATGGCTTGAGCCATGATACACGGTAACAATGTTCCTGTTAAATTTTAGGCCAAAGCATTAAATACTTTGTGTTACATAACTAATAGGTTATATGTCTGAAACGGAACAACAAAGACACTTTATGAATAATAGAGGGGAAAACACGTAACTTGAGTTTCTTTCTTGTTTTTGGATGCAAGTGCTACATCTTAAATGACAAAGATCATCTAGGGAAGTTTGATTCTAAAAGTGTCATATGGATGTCTCTGGGTTACTCAGAAAGTAGCTCAACATTGAGAGTCTATAACATACGGTGTGGTGTTATTATGGAATTTATTAACGTGGTGTTTGATGATCAGCCTCTCATGAAATGGGATGGAGGTATTTCTAACAGTGAATGAAATCAATCAGAGCTAAACGACAGGGACGAAATCACTGCTACTACCGAGCTAAGTGGTTTAGAGGAACATAGTAGCTCATACCAATATGCATCATAACATGACTCAACAAGTTCATCGAAATCATTCCTGATCTAATATAATCGGGAATGTGATGGAAGGAAGAAGAAAATGTGGTATTAAAATCAAATTCAGAGAAATGGTACAATTCGCCAGCTTTTTCTTTGTTCTTGAACCTAAAACTCATGTTCAGGCACTGAAATATGAATTATGGGTTATTGCAATAAGAAGAGCTAGAACAATTTGTGTGAAATGATGTCTGGGTGCTGATTCCCGACCTGAACAAGTAAATGTTGTGGAAACAAAATGGATCTTCATAAACAAGATTGATGAGAGTGGGACTCTTGTACGCAACAAGGCTAGACTTGTAGCTCAAGGTTATTTCCAGATTGAAGGAGTTGACTTTGAAGAAACGTTTGCACCAGTAGCTCGTTTTGAGTATATCATGTTGTTTCTAGGTATGGCGTGTATAATGAACTTCACAGTATATCAAATAGATGTCAAGAGTGCTTTCTTAAACGGGATACTCCAACACAAAGTTTATGTCGTACAACCTACAAGGTTCGAAGATCCAATGAAGCTAAATCACGTGTACAAACTGAACAAGGCCTTATATGGCCTGAAGCAACCTCCGCGCGCTTGGTATGAGCGATTGACTCACTTCTTAACTACTCAGAGGTATGCAAAAGGAAGTGTTGACAAGAATTTTTTAATCCTAGAATATAACAAGCTCATCATGATGGTGCAGATTTACATTGATGACATCATCTTTGGAAGTACATCTCAACAGTTGTGGATCACTTTGTTCACAGTATGACTCAAGAGTTTGAAATGAGCATGGTTGGTGAATTGAAATATTTTCTTGGATTGGATAACACATACATAAACATGTATATTCCTCTCTCAAAGTACATATGCCAATAATTTTCTACTGTGGTTCAAACTTGACCACTATAAAGAAGCTAACGCTCCTATGAGTACCACACTCAAATTATCAAGTGATGTTGAGGGAAAGGATATTGATTCAAAATTATACGGAGTCATGATTGGTAGTCTTTTGTACCTTACTGCAAGCAGGTCAGATTTGTGCTTAAGTGTTGACATATGTGCAAGATATCAAGCGATACCAAAGCAGTCACACTTAGAGGCTGTCAAGAGAATCATCAAATATGTCAAGAGAACTGTCAACCTTGGTATTTGGTATTCAAAAGGGTCAAAAAAAATTTTGGTTGGATATTATGATGTTCAATGGGAAGGAAGTGTGGATGACAGAAAGAGTACTAGTGGAGGTTGTTTCTTTCTTGGAAACAATCTAATTTCTTGGATGAGCAAAAAACAGAATTATGTGTCACTGTCTATAGTAGAAGTAGATTATTTGTCATGGGAAGTTGCTGCTCTCAACTGCTATGGATGAAACAAATGTTAGCTGATTACAAAATTGCTTCTAGCCCTATCTTAGTTCACCGCGACAACAAAAATGCCATCAATATTTCAAAAAATCTAGTACATCACTCTTGAAAAAAGCATATCAACATTTGGCACCACTTTATCCGAGAACTGGTGGAAGAGAAACAGGTAGTGGTTGAACATATTGTCACTGATTTGCAACTAGTTGAACATATTGTCACTAATTTGCAACTGGCTGAACTATTTACAAAACAATTAGATTTTACTCGTTTTGTCACATTACGAAATGCAATTGGTTTTTGTGGATTATGACTCTACTATGAAGCATGTAATACTGTTGCATGTGTTGATTCAAAGAGCATATGAAGCTTTGATTTCATTTGGAGTCACTGGTGTTAGTGGAAAAGAGCTACCTATCATGTCGGCGTTCCTGATCCTCAATACAGGTTCCACGGAGGGATGTTCTATGTGCTCCTCGTGAGAAGTCAAATGATGGAGTAGTCTCCCTTGTTGTTTGACTAAACAAATTATACAAAAAAAGAAAAAATAAAAAAGAAAATACAGTGAGGAAAAAGACAGACAAATAGTATCACAAAGCTAAATAGTAAAAAGCTAATCGGAGAAACACGGCACCCTATCCGTGCCTCTCACTCTTTAATCACCCTCATCCATGGATAAATGTTAAAAACTGACTCAATGTATGATAATGACATGATAGTGTGAAAGCTATTCATGTAGCTGTGACAATGAGACATAGTAAATCAGGCAAACCAGAGTATGTTTTCTGATTCTCGTAGTAAGACATTTAGGGTCATATTTTGTTATATCATTGTTTTTTGGTGTGTTGTTCTTTTTAACTATTTCCAATTTTCACCAGTTTGCTCTTTGATAATGTTCACCCTTTGGGTTTCCATCATCTCATTCTATGTGGTTGCTTTTCGTTGAGCTTTTGAGTTGTACTACTAATCTGTTTTATTGAGTGTTGTAGTGACCTAATGATGTTAGTCAGGTATCCTTGTTTGAATTTTTTATTTTATAAAAAAATTATTAATCAGATACAAAAGGGAGGGAAATCGGTTTCTCTTCCTTCTTTCTTCATCTTCAACACTGAAAACGTTGTAACCCTACCTCGGCCATAGATTTCGTGTGCATAACTCCGCAAACTAAACCAGCTGCCTCCACCATGGTGTGTTCCTCTCCACAAGGTCTGGTTGAGGGGTCTCCTCCCCCTTTGCGAGCGATTGATCCTCATTTACCTCTCGATGGTGATGTGGATACCACTTCGGCTGCCGTCTCTGTTGGCACGACATCGAGCAATGCTGCCGATGGAGTTTATTCGGCGACTCCACCACAAAGCGCCTATCCGTACTCTGCAACTAGGTCGGATGGGTCTCCTCTTTGGTCTAGGTCTTCGGCTCCCAGTGCTGATTCCCCTCACAGTAAGTCTCCTACCCGTGTCTTGGTTCAGCAGCAATCCGATATTGCTACTCGAAAGCGTTAATGGTTGCACCATCTCAGAATAGCACCCCCATCTCGGTGTCTTCGGTTTGCTTCAGGGCTTTTTGCCTCTTCACTTATCTCGTCTTCTTCACTGCCCATTCGGTCAAAGCGATTTTCACTCTACTCTTGCTCGAACTCGGTATGATTCCTACTCCTCTCGAGGAATCATTTTTGAAAGTTTAGTTGAATTTGATAAGGACGATACTTGGGGTTACTTAGCTGTCATTGATAATGGGCATATGAAACCCATTGTGACTAGATTATCCGATTATGTGAAAGAAGTTATTCTGGAGTTCTATGCTAATCTGCCCTCTGGTCCGTGTCCTCACTCTGAAATTGGTGTTAACATCTTTTTTCGTGGACATATATATTAGTTCTTGCCTCAGAAAAGCAACTCCTTTTTTAATTTTGAGGCTTTTTTCTCTGATAACAAGATTCAGGCTGATACATTTGCTGACTCAGTCAGTCCAGATGCCATGGCTAATCTTTTGACAAAGGGTGCGAAGCAATATTGGGCAGGATTAAGCACGACGGATTTGCCACCCAAATTTGCTGTCCTTGTTCTTGTTACAGCGTATAACTGGATTCGCTCATCTCACAAGATCACTTATCTTCGGATCTTGCTCATTTGATTTTTAAATTGGTCCACAGAATTCGTATAGACTTTGGCCTGCTTGTTTACAAACAAGTTATGCATCTTTGATGATTTCAGAAGAATGATTCTCGTTGGCTGTTGTTTCCTCGCCTCATCTTTGGGCTTCTCCAAAAGCAACATCCTGTCAAACTATTTGCTGCGAAAACACCAACCGTGTTGTACAAGAAGGATGCTCAAAATGAAGAACAGTTTTTCAAGCGTGTTTCCATCCCCCTGCAAGAATTGTGGAAGGGGAGGGGAGAAATTGTTAAAAAAAATTTTGGGAACATGATCATCTCCAAAACAATGTTTCAGGAGTTATGTAATCACGCTAAAAGGACTTTGACTTTTGTGGTTTAAATATGGTCTTAAAACTTCCATTGCGTTGTGTTTTCACTATGTTTTTTATGAATTTATTGCCCATGTGCTTGTGAGACACAAAATGTCAAAAAGATGGAGATTGAAAATGCAATTGTTTGGAAATATCGTTGTACTAGTCAAGAAGTAGTACAAGACAATATGCATAAATGTCTAATGACGAAGAATTAAAGCAAGGAGATGGAGCTCAGCATAAACAATCCAAGAGGATCCATGAGGTCTAGTCTAAGCAGAGAAGTACCATAAAAAGGAATGAAGTCGGTATTAAGAAAGTTTCTTATTTTTGTATAAAGAATAAAGAAACCTTAGATTAAAAGGAGATATGAATATTTCACTAAAAAGGAAATTGTTCCTAGTGTTATGCTCGATGTTTAAAGGTTAAATAAGAAAGATAAGTATTGTGGCAATTCAACACTCACGAGAGAAAACTTTTTTATTCAAATGTTTTGGCTTTCTTCAGAGAAAGGAAAACTAAATAGGTAAATAGTTTCGGTGAGGGGTTCCAAAATTGTGTTGTAATTTTGTGAACGTGTGAGGTTAGTGTAACAAGTCAATGACATTTGAGCTTATTCAAGATTGTTTTAGAATGCATCTAAAAAATCTTCTAATAGAGACACAAATTGTAGTAGTCGCTATATCACTGCTTGATACATAAACACTAATAGTTACACTATACTTTTTAGTATGACAATTTTGCTAAAAAGGAAAAATATAAGAGTTTTATAGATAAATAATTTAAATATCAATAATTTCTATTGATGTATACTTATAATATGAAAACAGCTAGGTTTAGGAAATTTCGCAAGGAATCAGTACCAATAATTGGATTTTTATTGGGGATATGATTTAGTGTCGTTTAGAACTTAGAATACGACTATCTAGCCAAGCAACTGTTTCTTGCACTAAACTAGTATGTCTAATAATCTATCATTTTAAACTGTCGTTTGAACTCAAATTCCTAAACACACATTATTGTTGAAGTTATATATGTTCACAAATTACCTTAACATCAGCTGTCATTGGTTAAAGATAATTTGCTCATCTAGATTTTTCTCAGGAAACCTAAGAACACTTTTGATGCATTCTATTAATCCTAATACTGTAGTCTAATTGATCAGGTTAAACTAAGCAATAATAACAATCTAAATGAAGATCCAGGTAAAAATTCATAATTCAAACATCCCAATCTAGTGATTCACGAAATTCCTTTGGAAATCATAAAACCTAATTAGAGATCTATTTAGAAATGAATAACTGTGTGCCCAAATTTAAGAAGGGAAAACCCTAAGGCATCTCCTCAGCAGCCGATGATTCAGAAAGGTATAAATATCCTTCTCCAAGGTTGAAGACATTTATCCTGTAACAGAAAAACATGTGTGTGAGAGAGAGATTAGAGAAGAGAGCTTTTTTAGTGAATATTACTGCTTTTACTCTTTGTAAACTTTTCTTTAATAAAAGTCTTTCTTCCTAGAGGTACTGTAAGAGAACTCGGATCCAAAATTGTGTGTCGAAAGTCATAACTATACCTCACAATTGGTATTGGAGCTTCCAGGTGATCTGAATAGCAGGGTCATTAAGGTGATACAGCGGCCTGATCGCACAAAGGAAAATTCTAGAATTGAGGTGGACAGATTTGATGGGACATGAGACTTCTCCCTATGGAAAGTCAGAATGATGGCTCATCTAGGTGTCCTTGGTCTAAAGGACATTCTCACGGATGAAACCCTCAAGCGAGATTACAAAACAAAAGAGGAGTCAGATACGATACAATTACATCAGAAATAGATCCTGAAAAGTTTAAAAAATCAAAAAAGGCTAAAGATCTTATCGTAATAAACGTCGACAACCAAGTGTTGAGAAAATTCTCAAACTGTGAAACAACAGCAGCAATGTTGAAAACTCTAAACAAACTCTACATAGAGACCTCCGTGCCAAATCGAATCTACTTGCAGCTTAAGTTTTATACGTTAAGATAGATGAATCTAAAAAAATCGACACAAACATAGACGACTTCCTAAAGCTAGTGACCGACATAAAAAACATAGGAGTGGAGATTTCAGAAGAAGTACAAACCTTTCTTCCTCTGAGCTCCCTGTCTAGCAAGTATGATCAACTCAAAGAGACACTTATGTACGAAAGAGATACTCTAAGGTTGAATGAAGTCACAGCGACTACCAAGTCTAAAGAAAGAGAGCTAATAGAAAGTGGGAAAATTTCTAAATCTCAAAGTGAAGGACTATTCGTGGAATCAAGGGGAAGAGCAAACAACATATTTGAGAAAGGAAGCAGCAACAACTGGATAGGAAGATCTAAAAGCAAAGGAAAGTCAAAGTCTAGACCAAAGTAGTCAAAACAGTCAAAGGGAAGCTTTATATGCGGGAACGAAGGATACTGAAAGAGGAATTTTCCAGAGAGGTAAAAACGAGTATCTGAATTGCAAACATGGCAACCGAACCCAAACAGCCCATGATACTAGCAGTTAGTACACTAGAATCAAAAGAGGAATAGGTCATGGACTCAGGCTGCTCGTTTCATATAACTCCAAACAAGGAGGTGTTGTACAACTTAGAATAATTTGATGGTGACAAAGTTCTAATGGCAAACAACACTCACAGCAATATAAAAGGAGTAGAAAAGATCAAGATTTAAAATCTGTATGGATATGTGGTGATCCTAACAGGTGCTAGATATATGCCAGAGATGGGACGAATTCTAATATCTTTCAGGATGCTAGAAAAGGCAGGCTACAAAAATCAAAGGGAAGACTTCATGATTAACTTTTACAAAGAAATCAGAAGGTACTTTCAAGAAAGTACCAAAACGGTCTCTACTATCTTCAAAGAATCGTTATCAAAGGCGAAGTCAACATTCCAAGAGCTGAACCTGATATGACAAGAATATGGCACTCAAGATTGGATCATATGAGTATGAAGAACATGAATGTGCTAGTACAGGAAGGTTATTTGTCAAAGAATCAGGTTGACAAATTAGAATTCTATGAAAGTTGTGTACTCGGAAAGTCTCACAAATAAAATTTTCCATTAAGAAAGCATACTTCCAAAGGAGTTCTGGAATATGTACACTCAGACTTATGGGTTCACCACCAACACCAGAAAATCTAGATAATTGCAAGTTCTTTGTTACTTTCATTGATGATTTTTCAATAAAAGTGGGGATCTACTTTTTGAAATCGGAGGAGAAGATTTTTCAAAATTTCAAAGACTAGAAAACAGTAGTGGAAAACCATATAGGAAGAAAAATCAAGTGTTGGAAAACTGACAATGGACTGGAGTTCTATAATCAGCAAATGGCTGTGTCAAGAATCAGGAATCAATCGACACAGGACCTACACATATACTCCACAACAAAATGGAGAATCAGAAAGAGTGAGCAGAACTATTATGGACAAATTCAGATGCATGCTTGCTGAAACTGGATTTGGACAAGAGTTTTGGGCAAAACCACCATCAACTGCTGTTTATGTGATAAACAGGTCACCAAACTCTTCTCTAAACTTTAAACTACTAAAAGATATGTGGACAGAATCAAAGCTTGAGCAATCGCACCTGAGGAGATTCAGGAGCTCAGCCTTTGTTCACGTTACCCAAGAAAAAAACCAGCCCAAGAGCAGTCAAGGTTTTTTCATGGGATATCATTTTGGAGTAGAAAGATATCAGGTTTGGTACCAGATGAAAGGAGGTGTACTATAAGCAGCAACATCATCTTTAATAAAGAGAAAGTATTTAAAGATACTCTCATATCCAAAGATAAGAGAGTCAAAAGCAAAGATAAGGAAAAGAAAAGGATGTCTTTCAGAGATGATTTGATACAGGGACCAACTCCTTATGGCTCAGAAGGGTCACATGTTCAAGGTGGAGATAGCTTATCTGAAGAGTCTAATGATTCAAAAGATGATGAACCAAAAATCAATCTAGAAGCAGAACCAGATATGAGTGATTACATGCTAGCAAGAGATCAAGTAAGAAGGAGTATTCGACCTCCTTCAAGAGGACACAGATTTTGTGGCATATGCTTTAGTGGCAGCCGAGGAGATAAATCCAGAAGAACCAAAAACCATTGAAGAGGCCATGATGGGAAAGAACATGAGGTATTAGATAGCCACAACTCAAGATGAGATGGATTCATTATTGAAAAACCAGACATGGACCCTTATTGACAAACAAAAGCTGCAAAAACGATTGGTTGCAAATGAGTCTTCAAGTTGAAACCAAGAATTCTAAGCATAGAAAAACAGAAGTACAAGACGAGGTTAGTAGCCAAAAAATTTTCGCAAAAGGAAGAAATCGATTACAATGAAGTGTATTCACTAGTTGTGAAACATTTCTCAATTCGATTAATCCTATCGTTGGTAGCAAACAGAGACTACGAGTTGGAAAACATGGATGTGAAAATTGCGTTATTACATAGAGAATTGGAAGAAAGAATTCTCATGCAACAACTAGAAGGATTCATCAAAAGAGGAGATGAAAACAAAGTATGTTTGTTAAAGAAGTCAATTTTGTTAAAGAAGTCGATTTATGTCCTGAAAAAATCTCCTAGACAATGGAATGTGAAGCTTGATAACTTCATGAAGAATCAGAAACTCACGAGAAGCAAACTGAATTCGTGCTGTACATGAGAAATGTACAAATCAAACAGGCAGTTTATGTATTGCGTATGTGGATGACATGTTGATTGCTTTAGAAGATTCAAAAAAGATAAAGAAAGTCAAGGAAAGTTCTAATATGTTCACAAATTCCCTTAACATCAACTTTTGTTGGTTAAAGACCTAACAACTCTTTTGATGTGTTCGATTAATCCTAATATTATAGTCTAATTGATTAGGTTAGACTAATCAATAAAAACAACCTAAATGAAGATCCATGTGAAAATCCCTAATTGGAGCACCCTAATCTAGTGATTCGTGAAATCCCTTTGAAAATACTAAAACCTATACATGAATAACGATGAACAAATCATAATCATAATAAAAATTGCATAATTAAGAGCAAAAAGTTTAGAAATCTTCTCAATAAGGTGTGAGGTCAAGATTTATTCTCCAAAGTGGTTACAAGTGCCAAAGACGAAGAAAAAGTAAGGAAAATATATCCTAGCCCTACAATGCCTGAAAAACGTTTAAATAGTTATAAAGTCAAATTATGTCAAATTAGGATCGGATTGAACCAAATTTGTTCCCAAACCATTTTCCACGGAACAACATTCATCTGTTTTTATGAAATTTGGTATAACTTTTGATTAAACTGTTGGATTGACTTCAAATCACTTGCAACAGTAAGCTAATAGTTCATATATCTTGTGATAAAGTTTGAGCTTGATCCAACAATGGGAAACTTTCAAAGAGTATCAAACTTCAGATGCTTCAACTCGGTTCTGAATTCTAATTTCTCCAAAATTGCATGTTCTCGTCTACTATGACTTAAAATCTGTAAAGACTCATAAAAGACTAAAATCGATAAAGAATAAACACTACCTGCAAAACAATGGTTAAAATGTGTCAAAATCACAACACATCTATGCTCCCGAGTGTGCTTCTGTCCAAGTATACCACGAGTTGTAAAACTTTTTTTATGCAAAGCATCTTCCCTTTCTTCGTCAAAGATTTTACTGAATCAGATGTACAGACTCTCAAGGTGTTGTTCAAATCATGTGCTCATACAATCTATTTTATCTACTAGTCTTCATTTTTCTTGTTATCCTTGTTTTATTGTTCAATAATCTCTTCTTTTACTATGTTTTGTAGCTTTACACGGGTCATCTCTTTACCAACGTATGTAAAAACCATTAGAGAATTTCTGGAGAGAGATTAGAGAATTGATGGGATTTTTAGTTGTAATCCCAAGCATAACTACAAGTGCAGAGAAAATCGATTAGTAGTTGGGTATCGAATCCTCAGGGAAGTGAGAATAGCACACAAAGAATGCATGAAATACTTAAATCTAGATTGATACTAATTGGTATTTTTATTAGTTATCTAATTATCTAATTGCAATGAAAGTAAAAATGAGTTAATTCAAAACAAGAAATATGGACAGTGGGCAATGCATTCAATTCGGGGCAATCTTCATTTGACTAACGATTCTACATGTTTGATTAGATTAATCCCTAATACTTAAAACACTATCTAGTAGACTGATCCACTCTCGTGGTAACAGCCCATTCACCAGCCTATAGAATGCAAGTCTTTTGCACAACAATCTATTGTTTAGTGATCATTGAGTTCGAGTCTACTCTTGTCCACCTATCGTCCTAGACATCAAATATTGTTGGTTAAGATGCAATAAGGATGTTCAGGCCTACCTACACGTTCTGTCTACACTTATCAGGAGCAAAAATATCATCGATTTAAGTATTGATTAGCTACCTTAATCCCTAGCATTAAACACATCCTAAACATATAAGGGATTTGTCATTTAATCTACCTAAACAACCTTAAGTGAACATCAAATTCCCCTAATCTACCTTACCCACGATCCATACAGAAAACTATTCAAATATATTCAATAAAATAATAAACATAAAAAGGTAAAAGCAAAGAAACATAAGATAAGAGTTAGGATAGAGAAATCTTTTACTAGAAACCAAGAGTGCAAAAAAGTTGAAACCAGTCTCTTCTCTCTGTAAAAACGTCCAGAGCAGAAAACTAAAAGAAATTTCAATAAACTTAGGTTAAAAGTCTTTAAAAAGGGTTTATATATCATCTCTAACAATTAAGTTTAATTTTGGGATAAACAAGTTAATTAAAAATAGGTTTAATACATTTTGGGCTTTGGTTGGCATGAAATCAGGCTGATGGCTGAAATAGAAGCTGGACAAGGATGTTGGCTTGAGATCTGCCAAACAGAGATTGGCTGGCTGAGATCGGCTTCATGGCCGATATGGTGATGGGCAGCATTGTTGTTTGAGATCGGCTTGGCTTAGATCGGCCTCATGGCCGATCTCGTGATGGGGTGTGTTGGTTTGTGATCAGAAGGTTTTGGTAGGTCTAGGCAAGTGGTGGCTCAGGATCGGCATGTCTTGGCGTTTGGGCTGGATGGCTCGGCAAGTCTGGCCGGGTGATACACGATTGGCCAGATGGTCATTTTTCCGTGTCTGATCCAGTCTAACTTATCATTGTATCTGAAAACATCGAATGCCAATCAACGCAAATGGATGGATAAAATGTCTAAAATACTAATAAAGACATGAAAAATATGGTGAAATGTATGATGAAACAATGTAAAAATCATGGTTATGAAGAATCAACCAACTGATTGCCATTGTTTCCTCCAAGGATGAGAACATTCAGAAAGAGGAGAATAAAAGGGAAGTTTTCCTAGAGATGGCCTAGGCTAGTTTCAAGAAAGTAGGCGACCTGAAGACCAATGGCAGAGAAGCAGCTGGATTCTGCTATAAATTTTATAATATCAGATGTTTACATCAATATTGCAATATTCGATATTTCTCCGACAATTTTAGTCTAAAACATCAATTTTGTCCTACTTTGTTAACGCCTTCAAGCACTTCATCAATTTCTTGAAGCTCTACAACAATTACAAGGTCAGGGTTCTGGATGTACATCATCTGTATTTCCTTTCAAGGATACATTTCTTGTTAATTCATTTGTTTCTATATTTGTTTCTTATGCATGACGGAAACATATTTCATGATGGATTTTCCTCGAACAATTTTCTCCAAAGAAAATGAACCCCAACTAAAACCTACAGCTCAATTTCAAATATCCGACAGATGTAGAAAAAGCGGTGCGTCCTTAAGTGTGGAAATGTTTTTGCGAGTCTCCACTTGCAGTAATTCCAAAGTTTCATAAGTGAAATTTTAGATGGAGTGCGAGACTTGTGCATCACATTCTTTGTAAAAAACTGCTTTGCAATAAACCAAATGAATGTTGGTGTTGTTGCTTTTTCTTTAAATAACACAAGAGAAAAAAAAGAACAAGTTGTTGTTGCTTTATATTATTTGATGAATAAAAAAAGAGAAAAAACAAGTTTGTGTTATTTTTATGATGAACACAAAGTACACTTATATAGTAAACTAAACATTATGACTTTTCATAATAGAGACACAATTCTCTATTCTAAAGTCACGACTCTTCACATAAAAATCAGGACTCTTCACATAGAGTCACAACTCTTCACATATAATCACGACTCTTCACATACAATCACGACTCTTCACATTGAGTCACGACTTCACATATAGTCATGAATCTTCACAAATACCTTTTGATACATGCATACATAATTAATAATTAAATGTATTTAGACTAAACTCAACTATATACTAACATTCTCTCTTAATTGAGTTTCGGTCTTAATCCAAACTTTCTCCTTAGTTCTTCAAACCTTGAGACACCAAGTGCTTTCGTAAGCAAGTCTGCAAGTTAAACTTCTCCTGCACAATACTTGAGTTGAATAAGTCCTTTATGTTCCTTCTCCCGAACGAAATGATATTTGATCTCAATGTGCTTTGTTCTTCAATGTTGCACTGGATTCTTCCCAATTGCAATTGCAGATTTGTTATCACAGAAAATAGGATCACCATCTTGAGAATCAAAGCCAATTTCTCCCATAAGTCTTTGTAACCAAATAGCTTGATTTGCTGTTACACATACTGTAATATATTCTGCTTCTGCGGTTGATTGAGCCACTATTTTTTGCTTACTTGACTGCCAACAAAACACCCCAGATCCAAGAGTAAACACGTAACCAGATTTACTCTTTTTATCTTCATTAGAACCACCCAATCACTGTCCGGGTAATTAACCGCATAACTCCGGATTGTTGATACTAGTGAATTGAACTCCAAAATGTGATGTGCCTTTCACAGACCATAACACTCTTTTGACTTCTTGGTAGTGCTTCATGAGTGGCGCAAACATGTACTTCGAGAGATAAGAGCTTGCAAACATCAAGTGTGGTCTTGATGCACATAAATACAATAAACCACCAATAATGCTTTGGAATTTTGTTGGTTCACTATATTCTTCATCATTCTCAATCTTCTTGCCATGTGGTATAAGTGGGGTACTTACACTGTTGCTCTCTTTCATGCCAAACTTCTCAATGAGTTTGCATGCATATTTTTCTTGTGATAGAAAAATTCCACGATCATCTTGGATTATTTGCATTCCAAGGAAATAATTTAACAACCCCGAATATGTCATCTCAAACTCCAACTTCATATCTTTCTTGAATTTTTTCAATAAGTTGAGTATTGTCACCGGTGATGATGATGTCGTCCACGTACAAGCTCACTATCAAAATGTCTTTTGCTTTCTTCATTACATATAGAGTTGCATCTTTCATACTCCTTTGAAATCCATTTTGTAGAAAATATGAATCAATTTTTCCATACCAAGCCCGAGGGGCTTGCTTTAATCTATATAACGCTTTTTGGAGTTTTAGTACTTTGTCTTCTTCTCCTTCGACTATAAATCCGGGTGGTTGTGCAACATAGATCTCTTCTTCAAGTTCTCCATTGAGAAATGCCGACTTCACATTCATTTGATAAAGTTTCCACTTCATTTGTGCGGCGAAAGCAAGAACAGCTCGAATTGTATTATGTCTTGAAACGGATGCAAATGTCTTAAGACAATCAACTCCATATTCTTGGGAAAAACCTTTTGCAACTAGTCTCGCCTTGTGTTTAATCGGATTTCCCCTTACATCCGTTTTGATCTTATAGATCCACTTCAAGCTTATTTCATTTTTCTTCTACGGCTTGTCAACTAGTTTCTATGTCTTGTTCTTTTCAATCATTTCGATTTCTTCATTCATGGCCTTTCTCCTCTCTTTACTACCACAAGCTTCATTGTAAGTTTTTGGTTCTTCATGTGCGAGAAGACAACCTTCTATTATTTGAGCCGTTTCTTCAAACTCCACTCTTGGTGCTATTTGCATGATTTCACTCATGGACTTATATTTCTTTGGTGGCTCTGAAGCCTCTTCTTCATTACTATTATAATCAGGATTGGAGAGATTTTGGACCTGATCTCCTTGATCTTGAAGAATATTCAAAGGAAGACAAAAATTCTTCTTTACTTCTACTTGTCTTTCCCAATCCCATTTCTTTCTTTCTTTCTTCAAAGGTTACATCTCTAGATATCTCAACCTTCTCATTATCTAGAATGAGAATTCTGTATCCTTTCGATTGGCTACTATAACCAATGAAGATTTCTCATTTTGCCCTTTCATCTAATTTGCTTCTCTTTTCTTTTGACACATGAACGAAGCATAGACTTCCAAAAATCTTTAAATGTCCAACTGTAGGTTTATAGTCACTCCACTTCTCAATCGGCGTGATATCATCCTCTATGGCTTTGGAGGGTAAACGATTTTGTAAGTATGCCGATTTGTACACTGCCTCAGCCCAAAACGTGTGAGGAAGACCTTGATCAATGATCATGGTTCGTGCCATCTCCAGTAGAGACTGATTCTTATGCTCTACAACACCGTTTTGTTGAGGTGAATATGGAACCATTACTTGTCTCTTAATTCCCCATTCATGAAAAAATTCATTGAATTCACTAGACGTAAATTCACCACTACCATCGGATCGAAGCATTTTTTTATCTTGTTTCCCAATTGAGTCTCCACCAAAGCTTTATACTTCTTAAACATCACAAATATTTCATACTTGTGCTTAAGAAAGTATATCCAAGACACATGAGTAAAATCATCAACGAACAATAAGAAGTATCGACTTCCGTTAAGTGACTCGGTTTTCATCGGTCCACAAACGTAAGTGTGAACAATCTCTAGTTTCTCCTTTGTCTTTGTTAGAGATTCTTTTGGAAATGCATCTCTTGTTTGCTTTCCACACTTACATGCTCCACAAACTTCTTGGTTTACTTGAAATTTTGGTAAACCATTCACCATCTTCTTATTTTGCATTTGTTGTAGTCTTGAATTATCCACATGACCAAATCTTCTATGCCATAATTCCATTTCTCTTTCTTCACGAGCAACCATGGTACTTTCTTGAGAAGAGTTCCATTTTATTGGAAAGCTCTTGTTAACCATGTTAATCTCCATAATCTTTTTCCTTTTAGGATCTAAGATTACACATCGCATTTGTTCAAACATAACGCAATATCCATGAGATATAAGTTGTGGAACACTTAGTAGATTTTTCTCCAATCCTGGCACAAGGAATACATCTTTGATGACTCGTTTCCCTCTTTTTGTCATAACAACAATATCTTCTTTTACGGCTGTCATTACGACTTCTCCGTTTCCAACTTTGATTGGAACGATAATACTTCTATCTAATTTTGTGAAGTATTTTTCTTCTTTCGTCATGTGATTGGTGCAGCCGCTGTCTAGCAACCATACTTCTTCTCTTATGATTGTTGAAGTCTCTTCACTTGCACTAAATAGCATGTGAACTTCATCTTCTTCGTCTTTATCTTCAAGACTCATTTGTGCTTGTTCATATTTCTTTGAACGGAACTCTCTTGAGAAATGTCTAACCTTTCCGCAGTTGTAAACATTCTCTCTTATTCCTCGAATTGTTTTGTCAAACACCTTTGTTCTGTTTCTTCCAACAATCCGCTTATGTGTGATTGTCTCTCTTACAAACACCACACCACTTTTTTCCTTTTACTTGACGTTCAAAAACTTTGTGATTCTCTTTTTTGAATCCAGATTTTCCCTTTCTTAGTTGTGTATGAAATTCTCCTTCAGTTGAACTCTCAAATCGTGAAGAAATACGATTCTCATGCGTTTGAAGAGTTCCGATCAACTCCGACACGGCCAATGTAGTCAAATCATTTGTTTGCTCCATTACAGCCACAATACTATCAAACCTTGCAGGAAGAGAGATGAGAATCTTTTGAACAATTTGATAGTCTATTTTCTCTTCACCATGGACCCTCAATTGATCCCAAATCAATCAATTTTCCCGTGAAAACTTTGACGTTGTCACCGTCATTCATCTTTAAATTTTCGTACTCTCTTCTTAAAGATTGAAGTTTTATCAACCGAACTTGACGAGTTCCTTGAAATTCAGACTCCAACACATTCCAAACCCTTTTAGAAGTAGTTAATGATGCTAAACGCGGAAATATCTTGTTTGACACTGCCATTTGTAAAAGTTGCAAAGCCATCAAATCTTTCATTGATATTTCCTCAGTGACTTCTCTTCGTTCATTTGGAACACCATTCTCCACTACTTCCCACCATTTATTTTGTTTTTAATATTGTCTTCATTTTGATACGCGAAAAATCGTAGTTTTCTCTATCAAATATGGGAATTATTTGATGAGATGTTGTCTCCATTGTCTTTCTTTTTTTTACTTGAAATTTTGCAATAATTTTGTTTGTCTTTATACTTGAATTGGCCCTCGAATCAATAGAGCTCTGATACTATGTTGGTGTTGTTGCTTCTTCTTTAAGTAACACAAGAGAAAAAGAGAACAAGTTGTTCTTGCTTTATATTATTTGATGAACGAAAAAAAGGAGAAAAAACAAGTTTGTGTTGTTTTTATGATGAACACAAAGTATAATTATATAGTAAACTAAACATTATAACTTTTCATAATAGAGACACAACTCTCTATTCTAAAGTCACGACTCTTCACATAGAGTCACGACTCTTCACATACAGTCATGACTGTTCACATAAAGTCACAACTCTTCACATAGAGTCACGACTCTTCACATAAAGTCACGATTCTTCACATATAGTCATGACTATTCATAAACACCTTTTGATACATACATACATAATTAATAATTAAATGTATTTAGACTAAACTCAATTATATACTAATAATGAACTGTGGATTTTGATCGCGGGACAGCCAACACGGTTCTCGTTATTCAAGTTTGAAACGATTTTAGATCTGAACTGCAAAGAAATACCCCTAAGAAGTGTAGTGAGATCCATTTATGACAGACCCTTTTATAGAGGACTTAGCGCTTTGTGTAAAGCTGATTCTGGTGCTATAATAAAACTTGGACGACAGATGATAAGATTAGATTTAGTTATTTATTTGTTTTGTGTAATGGTTTGCTACATGTTGCGCGGAGGGAATTTATTCCACTGGACCTAGCTAATATAGTGATCGATTTGGAACAACTCGAACGATATCCTCTGGAAGGGTTGCTTTCAGAGATCTTGTTAGGGAGGTTAAGGATGTAAGTGAGTGTACGATATTACCAAAAATCATATGTTTGCAAGGACTTCTTCTAATTTATTTACGTATGGGTATATGTTCATGTGCTCAAAGGGGGGAAAATTTTGAAGATGCAGTCAGCTGGAAGTATCCTTGTACAAATCAAGAGGTCGTATAAAAAACTAGTACAAAACACATGGGTGATTAGTGACAAGGAGTTGAAGCAACAACTCGAAGTATCCTTGTACAAATCAGGAGATAGTATAAGAAAGTAGTAAAGGATAACATGAATGGATGATTAGTTACAAGGAGCTGAAGCAAGGAGTTGGATCTCCTCACAATCAATCTGGAAAACCCAAGAAACCTGGACTCAGCTGAGAGATATCATAAAAAGGGAATGAAGTAGTGTTAGAGAAGATCCTTATTCTTGTATAAAGAATAAGGAAATCTCAGATTAATGGAGATTTGGGTATCACTAAAAAGGGAAGTGTGCCTAGGGTTATCACTAAAAGAAAATAGTCATTTTGCCTCTCTATTTTGCGACCACGCATATGCAAAAATTGTGACAGTTTTGCGACTATTTTGGGACTATTTTGCGATAGTGGTCGCACTTTTGACACTAAAAACTGTACTCGCATATTGGTCGCAATTTGCAACGAAACTATGACCAAGATGCTTCCATTTTGCGATCAATACATATAGTCGGTGTTTGGTCGCTTTTTTGTAACCAATATATGACTACATATGCTGTATTCGTATATTGGTCCCATATTGGTCGCAAAATATACAACCAATATGCGACCACTGTGCGAGTGGCACATCAGTCCCAAAGTTGTGGCTAAACAACAATGTGAAAAATATGTATGTGGTAGGTGTACCTAAAAATAAGCGACCACGCTACCGTGGTCGCAAAATAGTCATAAGTAGTGTCAATACTAGAAAAATCATATATATGTCCATGTATCTCCTCTCATTTGTAGAATCAAAAATAAAAAAGGTGCAAACATATGGAAGAATTACAATAATTCGAGAAAGTGGATGTACAAAATGACTGATAATCAAACAAGAAATATGTCTGTAGAATTTGCAAAAGGGATGGAACAGTTAATGAATTTTGCAAGTAGTTAACCAATAACACAAAGTAATGGAGGTGAGTTTTTCTATCCTTGTATTAATTGCAAAATTGATAAATTTCTTCCGGAACGTAAAATTTGGAATCATCTATATAGTCGAGGATTTATGTTAAAATTATTATGTTTGGTAAACATGGAGAAGAAATGAATATTGAGTTTGGAACAAATCGTTGTGATGATGTGAATAGAAATCAAGGAGGTACATGTGGTAGTGAAGAAACAGTAGGTACCTCCAGCAATAGATATGTGGAAATGGTGAGGGGTACATTTCGTGATACTACGATTGATGCGTACTATAATCATCATGGGGAAGACTTTAATAATATCAAAAAATCTAATTCAGAAACACAAAAATTTAAAATATGTTAGAAGCTACAATAAATCCATTGTATGATGTTTGTCATGAAGGGAACTCACATTTGTATTTTAGCTCGGTTCATGAACATTAAGTCTGATTTTTATTTTCCTGAAAATGATGGACTCGTGAGCGGAGCTGTTTACTTAATATTTACCGGAAAAAAATTAGGTGGCGGGTTCATACTACAAAACCAAAAAACTGATGTGAAATTTAAGCCTCCTATTTTATACAATTGATGCGTGTTCACAATTGTATGATCTTTTGGAAAGAAGATGAAAAATGAAAAAAATGTAAATTTTGCGATTCACCATGATATAAGCCAAGCAAGGGTAGAACAAGAATAGCTTTTAGTCATATGTGGTATTTACCTATAGGCGATAGATTTTAGAGAATGTATCAAGCGAGAAAATTGTAACAGTAATGAGGTGGCATGCAGAGCATGACGTAGAAGATGGAGACATGAGTCATCCATGGGATGCTACGAGTGGAAAAATTTTTAACATCTACATCCAAGATTTACTGCTGAATCTTGAAATGTTTATCTTGGTTTATTTACTAATGGGTTCAATCCATTTGGAATATTTCATAATCATTCATTACGGCCCATGATTATAAGTGTTTCGCTGCAAGGGATGATCTTCACTTGTGGCATCAACTACTAGGGCATATGAATGTACGAAACTTAACCACACTTGTCAAGAAAGAAATGGTACGAGGAGTACCCATAATCAAAGGAGAAGAGCACATGATTTGTGGACCATGAAACAAAGCAAAACAAGTCAAAGTTCAGCATAAGAAGGTTCTTGACGTTCAATCAAACACAGTGTTGGAGTTAGTTCACACGGATTAGATGGGACCAATGAAAATTGAAAGCTTGGAGGCCAAAAAGTATGTCTTTTTCCTTATGGATGATTATTCTAAATTCACATGGATACAATTCATTTGCCAGAAATTAGAAACAACCGACAGTTTAAGAATATGGGCAATCCAGTTGATTAACAACAATGGAGGCATCAAGAGAATTTGCAGTTATCATGGAGGAGATTTTCCAAAGTGAAATTTGGGTAGATGACAAAAAATAGTATCCAAATTAACAAAATAACAAAGAGAAAATTTGGATACTGTTCAATTAATCAAAATCCGATAACACCGTTATTGCTGAGCGGTTTTTGACTGTTGTTAACTAACACCCATTCGCTTAGGGGTGTCAGTTCACTTTAAGTCACATCATTCCATTTTATATTTAAGCAAAGAGAGAGAGATTATTTCTTCTTTCTTTCACTTTTTTTATGGATTTTCTCTCTCTTGTTTCTCTACGCTCTCTTCTTTCTCTCGTTTCTCAAATATTCTCCCCCACTTCTATCGCTGGAAAAATGGTGTCCGGCAACAATGCACCGAACCCGGTAAGTTTATTATGTTCTCATGGTTATTGACATATGCATGAGTTTTTTTGCGCCCAGATCTGTTGTTGTAATATAGTTTTAGTTTACTTGCTATTTTTTAAACTTCGTTTCACTAACTGCACTTGATATGCGAGGGATGCACGATAATTAATAGTCACAATCTTTTGTAGACATGTAGAACAGTTGATTTCAGAAAAGTTTTTTGTTGCGTTTCAATTTTTAGGTTCGCTTAAAAACTTGGGGCACTTTTTTCCTTATCAGGCTTCGATTTTTAGGAGATTTAGGGCATTTTTACGTTTTTTTCCTTAACGGACTTCAATATTTTCATGATTTGGGGGATTTTTAGAGTCTTTTCCGTTTTTATGATTTAGGGCATTTTTGGAGTTTTTCCCCTTTTCATTGTTCTTCAATTTTTTGGTTCGTTTAAAAAGTTTTTACAGTTTTTCCAAAAAATTTCTTCGTTTTTTTCTCGATTTTGGGCATTTTACACACGGTTTTGGCATTTTACAGTTTTTCTCATTTTTTTCTTGATTTTGAACATTTTTCAATTTTTGTTTTCTTATCTACACATGGTGTTTTCCTGGTTTTGTTAACAAATTTATTTCCCGGTTTTGATAGTAATTACTTTTTGGAAAATTTGTGCTTCGTTTTTTGATAAACTCTCATGTTATACGTATTTTCCCTAGTTAATCAATAGCTTTTAAATTTATGCTATTTTATATGCTTCTTTTAATTGTTACCTATTTTATAATATTTTTAGTGTTTCGGCTATTGATTTATGTTTTAAAATTGACCCGTAGTTATAAATATTCTAGCAATGGTCCCGGTTGGAATGATTTTACAAATAAAATATGTCAAAATGTCTTGATTTCATCTAATTTAGGATTATGTTTGCCAATTCCGAACTGTCTCCCATTCTCAGAAATGGTAGAAACTTTTTTTGTTATATGGTCCCTACATTTTCAACATGCCCTGTCTTTTATAAAAATTTCAATTGATGTGCATTTGCTATTATGCTGATAACTTTTGTTATTATGTATTAACGTTCTTCATTAGCATGTACTATCCGTGTTTGTGGGTTATTCTTTCTGCTATTATTTAACTATTATTGGAACCGGGTTCATTTTGAACGAGTTCTGGTCATTTTGGTTGCATTTACTTATATTTTTCTGTAATATTCTACTATGTCAGTAGTAGGAGTAACATCATTTTTCTGTGTTAATATGTTATGTTAACATATTCGATTTTGTTTAACGCTAACATTCTTACGTTAACAATTTAGAGGAAACGGATTCCAACTTCCCGCCAAGACTCTTTGCGCAAGGTAAAGAACCAGAAGGACAAAGGGTAAATGTTTATCATACCTCATGGCGAATAAAGAAGATTCTTAGTTCACTTAACGAGGAGGAAGCCGACAAAAATAGGAATTTCCCATTTTGCAAATTTATTTTGATATGTGAGAAGCCGATTTACTCTGGTAGACTCGGCCATTTCATGCTTACAAGGCAACTTGAAGTCAAAAAAAAGCATGAAATATGGTTCCTATTTGCTGGAAAGTCTTTCACGTACTCTTTGCATGAATTTGCTATTGTAACCGGTTTACCGTGTGGTAAATATCCGACGAAAGAGAAAAAATCTACGAAGAGGCAGATAACACGTGAAACTCACCCCTATTGGTATTCCCTTTTCCCCAACATGGAGAGTATTACACTTGAACGGGTTACGTCGATGTTGAAGAAGAGAGTGGTCATAGATCCTGAAACATGGTTGAAGCTTGCCTGTCTTGCTATTATTGTTGGTTTTCTTGTCCCTACATCACACATCCCCAAGCTATCTAAATTTCATGCGGAATTCGCCAGGGATATGTCTACCTTTTTTGATTACCCATGGGATCGTCTTGCGTTTGATATGAACATGTCCAGTATTAAAGATAAGGATCCCATATCTCTGTCCCAGGCGTCTTTAGCTGTTAAAGGTTTTTTTCACCCGTTACAACTTGTTTTAGCTGCTGCTGCCCCTGCTATAACAAATACACCAGTATCTGCTCCAATAGATTTGGATTCTGATTCGGTTTCAGAGGAGGAATCGAGCGAGATTGCTAACCTTCCGATAATCAGCCCTGATCATCTTAGAGCCTTGGACAGTAAATGCCAGGTAATTAATTTAAATTTATCATCACTACATATATCCTAACTGATAATTTCCATTTTGCGGTTATAACATGTTTATTATAACTCAACAGTATTGCTATACTATAAACCACCGCATACTCTCTTAAATATTATACGCTAACAAGTCTAACTAATCTTTGTAGGTGACTGTGAAGTCTATAATTGACCAAGAGGATGATGCTGAAATTAATGAAGAAGAGGTTGGGTGGTCTGATGAAGAAGAGGATGAGAGAGTGAATGAGATGGTTGGGTTGGTTGGTACCGATTTTGAGTTCTGTAATGATATGTTTCATGGTGGCATTACTGCTTTGGATCTTGTTGCAATGTGTGAGGAGAAATTAAAGAAAAAACCCAGAAAGAAAAGGATACCAAAAAATCTTCGGATGTTGGAGGATCATCGATAAGTTATCAAACGATATTTAACCAAATTGTTTCTAGGGTTGTTGAGAAGACAAAAGAAGTAGTGAAGGCGATGGAGGAAGCACTGACCACCGTCTTGGAAGCTAGGTGTTAATACGATGCAGGATTCTATTCTCATTGGCCTCTCTAAATTTTTGTCATTGTATTCGGGAAAATGTGCACCACAAGGACCCAACACGGCGAATGGTAGTCAAGTTGGATCAGACAAAGGTGTTGTATTGGAGGAATCCACTTTTGTTGATAAGACACACAACAATGAATTTGTAAGTAATTCCATTTCATTTGTTTCACTATGGTTGAATTTCTACATAAATTTTTTATGTTGTTATATAGGATTTAGATATGAATGCTCAATGTACTGATAACGAGGATGTTAACGACAATGTGAAGGACAATGATGGACAGGGCGATGAGGTATGTATTACAATTGTCTTTCAGTTAATAATATATTTCATTCAACGTACGTAAATATGTTAGTGTGTATCAGATATTTTACAACATAACTTCAGTGTTATCAACCAATTCTGTATTTTGTTGATGTTTTTATATCTTAGCAATATTTTTCATATATGATATGCAGGATGAAGGTATGAATGTGGAAAGCAGTCCTGTAGCCACGCGTACAGTTGATGCGAATGTTGGTTATGTTGCTGTTGGAGAGGTATGCAAACCTTTATAAAATTATGAAATGCTTTAAGCGTTATATGCTACTTTTCTATGTAACTGTTATGAATATTTGGTCACGGTAGTTTAGGAGTTAGATGCTAACGTCAATCGGGCTGATACACCGATGATGTCTGGTCGATCTGCGGATCCGAACAAGGCGTGATGTCATTGTTAAGGTTTATTTTTACATTATTTTATATGATATTTTTGATTTTACTCTTTTAATTGACGTGATTAATAACATAATCAATTGTTAATACGGTGAATTGGTAATTATTTTGTTGCTCTAGGAAAATAAAGAGAGTACTGGTGGTAATTCAAATATCGAATCCTCTAGTCCTGCTACTCGTAAGAGTAAGAGGAATAGGACAGGTGATGTGACTGTAGAGACTGAATTGGTTCCTTTTAAGTTGTCTTCAATTAGTGAAGATGAGAATCAATTTGGAATTGATGTCTCTGTACACTACACTGCCAAGTTTGTGACCTTTTACGAAAACATGGCATCTCCATAGTAAGTAGATTAGACTCTTACTGTATTTATGTGTTTCACATTAACTTTGTTCCAATAATTCTATTATTTTTCAGTGAAATCCCTCTTCCCAATGGTACATCTGTTACAAATATGGATATATGTTCGATTGCGAAGAGAATGTCGGTCATAGATTCCAAGGTTATTGATTCTACTATTTTATTCTTTTGTTTAATGCTAATATGACATTTATTTGATAACTTTGTTTGTGATAGACAATTGATGCATTTATGCTATACACGTGCATGGCTTAGGATAACTACAAAGTTTCACATCTAGGATATGATTATGGGTTTTACGACACCGAGTTTGTTGCATGCATTTCATCGCACTACACAAAATTTACAAAGATTGCAAACAAAGATAAAGGGAAGATTAAATTCCAGTCTGCTTTACTTAGTTATTATGAGGAATCAGTTACTAGCGTCGACCTACCTAAACGACTTTATTTCCCTTTCAACTTTGAGAGGCCGCATTGGGTAGGTATTTGCGTTGATTTAAATGATGCAATTCTACATGTATTGGATTGCAATACTTCATTCTGCAGTCTTAGTCTCATCAAAAAAGACCTTATGCCAATTGTGAAGATGCTGCCATTCATACTTCGGCAAGCGGTGAGCGATGATGAGGATCTTATCCCTACAAAGATTACTGTTCAAAGAGTCTCTGGTATACCTCAGAATATTGCACATACAGATTCTGGTGTAACATCTATTTTTCTTATGCAAGCGCATGGCATGTTTGGATTTGATGGATGCAAGAGTGTTACACCAGAGGTTCTGACCGCCGAAGCTCAAAAATTGGCAGTTCTTTTCTTCGAGTTGTTTGTTGGCCCCGTTTGAACACTTTTTTGTTTGCATTTCTCATGATTTATGTTATGTTTGGAAACCTCATTGTTAACCTTTACGTTTTATGTTACACACAATGAATGTTTTTAATTATCGGGTTTGTTGTTGAACAAGTATGGATTGATGTAATGTTATTTTTTTATATTAGAAGTTCATTTCAAGTTGTTGTTTGTTAAAGTATTTGTTATTATGTATTATTAGAGTTGACAGTCATAAAACGTTTTTACATTGATTTATATTAAATAGCACCCAATATAACGGGTGTTTAAGTTCATTACATGCATTTAAAGCATAAACACCTCAAAATAATCATACTTAACATAGAGTTTTAGTTCATTGGCCTTGATGTATGTACATAATATCTTACAAACAAAAGACAAGGCCACTCCGTTTTTTAGTTGCATGCTTCATTACAAAATGTCCAACCATCTTCCCGTTTTTAGTACCTAGCTTGCTTGATTATTTCGGGTCCTTGCATATTGCTCGATTGTGACCGCTTCCTCCGCACCGGTAACAACATGTCTTTCTCTTATGACCATATTCATGTATAATATAACAAAAGATTTACGTGTTAAAATATTATATTATTGTTAACAACTCCGTTGCATATATAATGGTAATACCATTAATTCTTAGCGAGATGGGATTCTTTTTTTCCTTGGTCGTCCAAGAGGTCTTTTTGGGCATGGTGGTGGAGCATGTTTTCTGATTTCTCACTCTCTTCGGAATTAATTGTCTCCATATCCGTTGTTGGATAAATGGTTTCTTTGTAAGCTTGCTTCCAATACTCCACGGTATATTCCGGTGCAACTAAATTGTACACTTCAATTTTTACATTGACGGCTGCACATACAGCGTGGCAACAAAGAATAATAACTTTTGAAACTTGCAACATGTGCATGTCTTCCTCTCCAAACTTACGACTTAAACCCCACCCTGCTTGTCATTTATTTTGTACTCATCCTTCTTAAGCATACGTACTGAAAAACCTGATGATTCTTTGAAATGCCATGTGACCATTTCATACACTTTTGGTGTTATCGTCGTTGTAGCATTGGTTGAGCCCTCACGACGGTACGCAAACCACGTAGTCATGGTTGTCCGGATTAAATCCAATAGTGGAATAATTGGTAATTCTTGTGCTCACTTTAGTAATGAATTCAGTGATTCTGCGTTATTACTCGTCATTAGGTTGTAACAGACCCCGTTAAAATGTGACCTTGCCCAATGTTCGAAACCTATCTGGTATAAGTATTCCGTGCAAGGTTGGCTTGTCTTTTTAATTTTGTTAGAAATCTGATCGCATGTATGCCCGAGCAGCCTTTGAGACCAAGAAACAGAGGTTCTTAGTTTTAAATGTCGTTCGGATGTTCCGTTGTAGATGAACAATGCAAGCGCAATGTCCGCAATGGGGATACACCTAATAAATTTACATAGAATGTTATTAGATTTATAATCTTTTACATGTCTAAAAATATTGATACAGTATAAGATTAACAGAGTAGTAAAAACATTAAAATAACGTGTTACCTTTCGTAGTGAAGAGTATATTGAAGAATGCCGGTCAGATACGAAAACAAGCTTGTTATTATCAAGGACGATATCCTTACTTGTGGAAAGTGGTCGTTTTCACTGTCCACAATGTCGAATGCTAATGGGAAGATCTGGTAGTTGCCATCTTCCAAGCTTGCGGTTAAGAGACAACCAGTGTATTTACCTTGGAGTTGGGTTCCGTCAATGATGACCATTTTCCGCAAGTAAGGATATCCCTTTACACTTGCCCCAAGTGCAACAAATAAATATTTGAATTGATTTCCTACCTCTTCGTCGTAAACCGACTCCATGGATACAATCGAATCTGGATTCGCCTTTATTAGATGTTGTAGGTATGATGGTAACAACCTGTAAGACGTGCTTTGTCCATCGATATCCATATCCAACGCTATTTGTCGTGACTTCCATGCTTTCTAGTAAGAGATATAAACATCATGTTCTCCTCTCATTATCTCCCGTAGCTCGTTTGGACGTGGTCCGGTCCTTTGTTCACTGTATCTACACTTCACTATTTTTCCAATCAGTGTGGAAGATGCTTGCTTTTGATAGCTGCTACGCTCGTCGACACTACAAGTGTGTTGTCCATGGACTCGCCTAATTTGATACCTATAACAGAAATTATTATTAAATAACTAGTTTCATGAGATATAAAAAATATTTCATCTATTGATTTAATCTTACCAATCTGACTCCAACATCTTTATTATGTATACCCGCCATACGCAAGATTTTCTGGTGCACTCAAGTATCATCAGGTTTGGAGTTGATCGAGTGTTCTTGTAAGTGAACTTATGCCGTATTGCGTACATGGCTAAATGATTCTTGAATGCATGTCGATCTTTGAATACCATCCCGACATACAACTCGTTCGCCTCGTGCACAAATAACCCTGGTTTTAGATCCAAAAATAATTTTGACAGTACGATTGTAAACTGTAATAATATATTTACCGATATAATATTAGAATTAGAGAATAACTTACCATCATAATCTGTTTCTTTGACCGGGGTTTCAACATCTCATGGGGTTTGAATTATTTCTTTTCTAATTTCAACGGATTCTCTACCTATTGTGAGACCAAGGTAGGGCTCGCTTGGTCCACCTTCTTCAACCATCGGTCCCTTTTTTTGCTTACCATAGGGTTTTCCGGCTCCCTTCCTTTGAAAGATTCTCTTACAATAAGTGTTTTGACGTGTAAGTGGAATTTTATACTCTATGTTATAATGTTATATAATTCGCAATATACTAATTTATATTTTATTACCTTGCCCCTCGGCAGAGTCCAAATGTAATGTCAGTAGTATATCACCCGTCTATATCTCTTCTTGATCATTGTTACGCAAAAACAAATCTATGTCCTTCCGGATGCTTGGAGGAGTGTCGGTTCCTATAACGTTTATAGACGATCTAGTTGACTGGAATTTTTCCTCCAAAGCTCTTCCTCTAAAACTAGATGTCACATTTTCTAAGATTTCCCTACTAGAATCTTGCAAGTGCATGAGTTCATTTTCGGTTAGTACTTCCTGAAGAACGGACAAGTTCATTGGGAAAAGCTGGTTACGGCTCAGCAATCCTATGTCAAAATTGTCAAAGAATCAACAATTCTTGTTTATATCAATGCTTATATGTACATATGGTTAGAAATTTTACCTTGGAATTCAGGGTCGTTTTCGTACTGATCATAATCGTGAATGCCAAGGAAGTTTTGTGTACATCCAATATTACTTGTAACTGTTAAATATAATCGGTATTGTTGAATTTCTTCCTCTCCTACGGTCACATAAGGCCCAGTAGAAAATGATCAACCGTTAAATCCATGAATAACTGAGCATCCCCATCTGTTTCTATGTTAATAGGTGGTGTACGCATGTCTTCTTCTGTCATCACCCATTCCGACATTAGTATGTCATTGCAATCGGAACATTTTGATGGATAAGACAACGCGTTTTCACCCGTTCTTCGAGTTTCAAATATGTTGTGTTCTGTGGCACTAATACAGCTTCCGTTTGGTCAATATTTTTTTTGTAGAATTTCCAAATGCCATTAGATTATTTTTCCTAATGTCCGCGATGCAGTCTTACTAGTAGAACCATTGCTAATAATTTGTTGAACATGCCAATATAAAGAATATTCGTCAATGTTTTGTTTAGTTCACAAATCAACATTGTTGTTATGTAGTTGCAATGATTGTAGGCCAAAATGCCTAATTTGTCTTTACTCATCCAGTGGTACCTATGGAAAATAAAATTATTACGCGTGTGTTCTGCATTGTAAGTTGAATTTTTTTTTAACATTTTTTTTCATTGTCGAAATGGAAGGTATTGTATATATTTTTTTTTACTTTTTAGTCATATGATTCCCTTATATGCCTTTTCCACTTTTGAAAATCATAATATCGTAATATTATACTTCGGTTTTTTGTACTTTCTCCAAAGTATATTTGTATACATATATTCGTAGTTGTATTGTTAGTGTGTTCAATTATCAATGGATCCCACAGAAGTAAAATGCGTAGACAACTAAAATGCAATGATTTATAATTTAAAATTGAATAATAAATAGTTCCATACTATTCTTTATATAATATAAACTGTGTATTATATGTTAACCAGTTTGATACCGGTTAAAAATTGTTGAAATTTTTTTAAAACATTTTTTACCTTATCGTAATGGAACTGTATTGTACCAGTTTTTTTGACTTTTTATTCACATGATTCCCCTATATGCTTTTTCAAATTTTACATAATCATATTATTATCATATAAAGTTTCTATTTTTTGTATTTTCTTCAAAGTATATATGTATTCGTATATTCGTAGCCGTAATGATAGTGTAGTTAATTACCAGTGGGGCCCCAAGAAATAAAATGTGTAGACAACCAAAATGAGATTATTTATAATTTAAAATTGAATAATAATTGCTTCAATACTATACTTTATATAATATAAAGTGTGTATTATACGTTAACCGTGTCAATACCGGTAAAAGATTGGTGAAAAGTTTTATGCTGTATTTTCTATTTACTGTTATTCTTCAAATAACTCTAACAAGTTTAGGGCTTCTCTAATCGTAAAATTATGAGTTTAGATATTCAGTGTTACACATGCATGATGCATTATGAGTTGTACATATTTTCGAAGTTAACTATTTCATGTAAATGATATTTGATTATTTTACACAACTTAACATAATAGAAGAGTCTACAGTGTTGTTCTTTGGATGAATGAAATTCGGAATCAAGCTTCTTGGTTGAAGAACATGCATGAGTTAGTTGGTATTATGTACCCTAAAATCGAACTAGGATTATAAAAACAAAAGATATATAAGAGACATATTAAAGACTCTTACCTTTCTTCACCTAATCGAGCACGTGGATGTGTTTTCCCCAGCATTTATTTCCTTCTGCCTCACTGTTTGAAATGGGGAAGAAAGAGAGAGAAGCTCATCAATGGTGGTTGTTTAATCTACACGACTAGTTTATATATACACTTTACACTCATTCTTAATGTGTACAACCGCTGACATCTTCTCTTTGTGATGTTACACGAAATCTAAAGAAAATCTACGCATTAAATGTGCACCAGAATCTTCATAATCAACGGTGGAGATTATGCTTTGAGATACGTTTTTCTACAGTTCACTAACACAAGCTTTCACCTATACAATCATTTTGTAGGGTGTCAGCTTGAAACTATCACATCACTGCCTATGAGCAGGGATGTGTCGGCTGAGGTGTGAGGGCAAACTTGGCAAGTTATAGAACAAGTGAACAGTTGCGATGCAACTGTTTATTCTTTTTGTTATTTCGCAAATTACAACTCTTATTTGTTATCTAGCAAATTTCCTCTTTTCAAAATGATATCATGAAATTTTTTTGTGAAATAGCACATCATTTTCAGCCCCAAGAACTCTTCAGCAGAAAGGAGTGGTAGAAAGGAAAAACATAATCTTTCAAGAGATGGCTCAAGCCATGATATACAGGAACAATGTTCCTATTAAATTATGGGAATAAGTATTCAATACTTGTTGTTATATAATAAACATTATGTATGTCAGAAATGGATCAACAAAGACACCATATGAATTTTGGAAAAGAAAAACACCAAATCTGGGTTACTTTCATGTATTCGGATGCAAGTGCTATATTTTCAACAACAAAGACCATCTAAAAAAGTTTGATCCACGAAGTGATGAATGCATTTTTTAGGTTACTTTGGAAGTAGCTCAAATTAAGAGTTTATAGCATGTGATCTGGTGTGATTATGGAATCTGTTAATATAGTGTTTGACAATCGGTCTTTTATAAAGTGGGATGGAGGTAACTAATCAGATATTAATTCAGTACCAAGCTGAACTGGAGGAGAAGGAGCAAATCACTGTCACAGATGAACTAAGTAGTTCAGAGGTACATTCTAGTTCAGACCAATCTACATCAGAACGAGGACCAACTTAGCTGCTTGTTCACCAAAATCATTCATTGTCTAATGTGATCGGGATGATAGAAAGAGTAAGAGTGGAGGATGTTTTCCTCTTGGAAACAATCTAATTTTATGGATGAGCAAAAAACAAAACATTGTGTCACTATCTACA